>VZRO01002119.1:30787-351102 GCA_013397915.1 Daphoenositta chrysoptera
GGTGCAGGGAGCGGGTGAGCGGGGCCGCGCGGGGCGGCAGTGCTGCTTTGGGGAGGCGAGCGGGCTCCGGGCGGTGATCACCGCCGTGCCGGCCCCGGCCCTGGGCGCTGGCTTTTGCCAACTTCCTTCTCTGTCATCATCTGCCGCTGCCTCGCCGGCTGATGCAAGGTGCTCTGTTTCATAAACAGTGTCCTGGCTCTTTAACTGCGGTGGTGCCGGGCCGCGCTCTGGTTCAGGTGCGCTCCAGCAACACCTGCGCGAGACAAGGAGTAGGGATTGAGAAGGGAGTGCCAAGCCTTGGGAGAGTCTGGCTTTTAGAAGCCACGTTTGTCTTTCCTTCATAACAAGGAAATAGTCTGTACTCAATTCGGGTTGCTAAATATATTCTTAGAGAAGAATGTTACTTAGGGGAAGAAATTACCACTTAGTAGAAATAATAAACTTCCATGAGAAGCCTGAAGTATAATAGCACTGAACCTGTTTTTATTTCTGTTGTGCAACAAAGAATCAACTGTAGAAGAGAACTGAGAGTTTTTACTTGGAATGACAGCGCAGCAAACACTGTAGAACGCATTTATATTCCTGTTGGTGCCTGTTACTCATCTTTGTCAATACTTATTGAAGGTTATTTTTTTCAGTCTAGGAAATCCTCGTTTTAGATGATAGAACTTAAGGGTTTGTTTAAACTGGAGTGGTTCTTATTTTTGAGACTGGTATTTATTCTGCTTCACAGTGGATAAATAGGATGTGGTATCTCAGATTTATTTTTATGTACATATTTGGGATAACTTGGTATTATGCTATCAACAATTCATACGGTTGTAAGCTTTTACACCTTATGCTTCTGCTTTACATTTCACTAAGGATAGGAAATAAGTTCACACTTTTGAATTCCTGCCTCCCTTCCCCAAATACATACAAATCGAACTCTGAACATAATGGCTATTTATTTTGTCTAGATAGAAATTAAAAAGGTGATGTCAGTAGTGGCAAAGAAGATATGTAGTGAGCATATAAAAGCAGTGCACCACGGGGTGTGGTTTTGGTTGGGTTTATTTACACAGTCTTTCTTTCTGGCTTGGCCTGACATACAGGAGATGTGTGATGCTCTAGTGTATCCTCCAGTTATCCCTGCTGTTATTGGACTAGAACCCATTAATGTCATCTTGATTCATTAGGAAGTTTAAAGGCTTTATGTCTTTTTAATTCCTGCTGAAAGCTGTTTTTTTTTAAAAAAAGTTGCATTCAGGAAGACAGTGCCAACATTTCCAGCTCTTTTAGGCTGGTTGGAAAAGCATACTAGTTCTTAGTGGGTCTTTGTCATTTGGCGGAGAATCAAACTGGAGAAGATTTTGTGAGTGGGTCAGTTTAACCATTGGGTTCAAATTAGTCTTCTGTATTTCAGTGTACTTAAGGGATTGAGTTTGACCTCGGATTTAGTTGTGATTGAGTGTGTTTTATTAATCTTTTACAGAAATAAGCTCTTTAGCTGATGATTGAAGTTTAGGACCACTGTACCTAGGTAATTTTTTAATTAAAGCTTTTTAGGTATTTTTGATCTTTGAGATCTGACTAAGTAAAAAAAATGCTTCAATTTTAATAACTGTTTTACACATGTATGTTCCCTGAATGTACCTGTAGGAATACATTGACCCTAGAGATGCCCTTCAGTTTGATGCCAAACTATCTATCAGTCACAGTTTGGCTAAATTTAGCAGTTCTAACCATAAACCTTAGTGTTCTTGTAATTTTTTTTTTATTCCATTATTTTTCTTGATATTAAAAGTTTGTTTGTTTTTTTTTTTTTGATTTGTCATCTGAATGCAGCTTAATATGCACTATTAATGTGATACTCTGATTGAATAAAAAATAAATAACTTCTAACTCCAGGCCATTTATCAAGACAAGCAAGTAATAGAAAATGATGGTTGAGGGTCTGCTTGTTTCTCTGTTTTTTAAAATATATTTTGATGATGTTGGTACCCACACAGGTCCTGAAACTTTTGTTTGGGAAGGGAAGACAGATGTTTATGTGGAACCCAAAGCCATGGTTGTATGTTCAGAACATAACATACAAATGCAGTGCTCAATTACCTGTCAATCTGTTGTGTGACTGGAGAGGAAGAGCAGGATGGTGTTTCTGTTGAGTTAGCCAGGGCCCAGGATGAAGTGCTGAGTTAGCTGGAAGACAGAGATGTTGCAATGTCCAGAACGGAGTCTGCTGTTACAATTTGGGCTTTCAAAATCTGTAGATGCACTTGTATCAAACGGTACTGGTGTCCTGCAGTTGTCTTTTAGGAATTCACTTCAGATTTTGCAACGTAGCCAGTGATGTTTCTGACAGGTGACAAGTTCTGGTGCTGGTAGTTACCTTCCTGTGAAAGTAATGCTGCTGCTGCTGGATGCCTGGTCAAATTCAGAATAATTAATGACAGCAAGCAGATGTCATTGTCACATGTAAACTCTGTAACTTAGTCTTTGCCATTTGGGCACTTGTTACTTTGAAGATTGAAGAAGTATGATTTAAAAATAAGTCATGATTAAAAAAGAAATTGATCCTCAGTGTGCAGTGTGATTTAAAAAACCCAAACAACTCAAACCAAAATATATTTCTTCCCACCCCCTCCCAACCTGACATTCCCTGGTTGAGATTCCAGGAAAAGCAGTAATGAAGGAAGAAAAATATCTACAGGAAAATGACAACCATATTCAAATTAGGGCTTTATAAAAAAGTAGAAATTTACTTTTTCTCCAAGTTTGATACCTAAGTTGATTGTTAGTGAATATTTGTGCTTAAACTGTTGTTGTGATTGTCACCACTGCCTCTTTTTTTACAGAGGAACTGTAAATATATTAGTTGAAGTTGATGAGAAAAAAGTTTTATTTCAGAAAAGCATGCAGTAACTACCATAATACAGAGATATGAGACACATGTTTACTGTGTTTTGTGAGAAAGCTAAACGGAATTGGAAGTTTTATATCTTGTTGTGCCAATTTCTAGCCGCACTGGTGTATTTCGATGTTCTCATTCAAAGTTTTATGTATACTTTCTGTGTTAAGAAATGGGGAGTAAAGAGAGGAAATAAAGTAGAGAGTTAATAAATTTAAATGCATAGGTGATTTCATCTGTGTTTTTACTGGAATTAACTAAGTGGGAAATAAGGCAGGTGTCTGAAATTCTATGAGAAAAGCTTTATTGAACCACGATTTCTTTGGCTGTTTTATTATGTTGATGCGTAATATAACAGGCAATCAATTGGAAATTGTTCCATTTTGGGATGATTTTTTCCACCGAGGTGAATCTATAGAATATTTTATATAACAACTTGATATATTCTTATATCAAGGAACAAGAAATATATTAAACTTCACTATAAAGTCTTTTTGCTAGTTAAGGACTTGAAAAATTGATCTGAATATGCAATGATAATGAATACTCTGTATTCCTGGTAAATTCCTGATAAAAAGGAGAAAAGATAAACAAGCAGCTGGAGCTGGACAGGTCTCGTCTGAAAGTGGTTACCAGTCATCTGGTAGTATTGTAATAAATAAAATTTATATTTTGGGTTTTGTTCTGTTTTTGTAGTTGCCAGGTACTCTCTCAATTTTCCTCTGAATCAGTGTATTTGAGAGAACTTGAAAGGAGCAAAAGAAACAGGAAACATAGTTTTTGCCGAGTAGTTGAAGAAAATTAGTTCCACAAGATCCTAATTTGTGTCTTCTCAAAACACCCACAGTGTTTTTCTTGAATAAACTGTAGTTTCTGTGCATGTAACAAAGGAGAAATTATTTCATGTACTGAATCATGAATCATCTTAAAAATTGTCTATAACATCATCGTTTAACTTTGATTAATAATTTATTGACTAGCCTCATGTGTGTCTAGCTACTCTAAGCTTTTTGGCTGACTGAAATAGGTATGTACCTAGCAAAGCTATATTTGTTCCAAGTATAAAAAAGGTAACAAGAAATAAGTACAAAGAATATGTTTTCTTTCTCAACTTTTATTTTGTTTTTTTTTTTTTCTCAATTCCAGATTGACAATATGTGTGTTAGTATATTGTTCTGTAACGTCATGATTTCCATTCTTCTGTTTATTTTTCTTTTCAATAGAGCAGTGAAATTGTGTGTCTTGTATATTAAAAGAGTCTACTTTTACTTGCAGTGTACTTTAAAAATGTCTGAAAATTCCAGTGACAGTGATTCATCTTGCGGCTGGACTGTCATCAATCATGAGGTACCCAGTTTCACAGTAGTAAGGTTCTGTCAGTTTAAGGCTATCTATATGCAGTAAAATATTATTTCAGCTTAGTAATTTTTGTTTTGTGTGGATCTTGCATACCAACAGAGAATGTAGAAGAGAAACTTATGAGTAAATTATAAAACTACTATTTTTAAAAATGTATACTTTTACCATAGTTGATAGAAATTTTGATGTTTAAAAGAATTTATTTTTCTGCAAAGGTTTTACTTTGAAGAGTTGGTAGAATTTTAGTGGCATGCATTCCTCTGTTCCATCCTGCCTGAAAACATTAACATTCTGTGTAGCTGTTGTTGCTAATATATTTCTTCTTTTCCTTATAAATCTGTACCCTCACTAAAAAAACCAAAGTTTGGAATAACGGGCAGGAAAAATATCTTGTGTAGCAGGGAATGATTCCATGATTTCCCCAAGTTTTTTCTGATCCTAGTTTCAGCAGCAGCTGGTCCGGAACAGCCCTCTGTCCTTACATAGTCTTCCTTATAGAAAATTAGGAATAGGACAAGTGTATATTTCATTACTATAATGGGATAGGTGTCTGGATCTGATGTTTCAGAGTTTGCATTGTATGGATGAAATCAATGCAGTCAGTGGAGTCTGGAGAGCAGGAGTCTTATGTCGAGGTCAGCACTTAGGTTTGATCAAATGACTCCACTGACTGTGGTGATTGTAACGGTGCCTTCAACAACCTGCTCAGGTGTAGACATATTAATCTAGATGAGTGTTTTATCTTCCCTTCCCCATGGCGGACAACGTGGGCCTGAGTTGCTCAGAACTTCTGCGAGGCCCTACCTGGTAGAGTGGGTATCCAGTATCCTTTCCTCCTTGAGTCCTGAGGATTTTTGTATCTCTTCAGGTCTTGGCTGATGTGTGAGCGTAGGATGGTTGAGTTGGTTTGCTTGTTTGGTTTGGTTCTTAAGTATTTAGCATTGTCTTGTAAACTGAGGAGGCTATTGAGCCAGAATCCTCAGGACAGATGGGTTGACAGTTTTCCTGGAATGATGCTTAGGTATTACCTGCATCTACTTGTTGCCTGTCCCAGAAAAAATTTCAAGGAACAGTAGTTGACATGTTTCATTCAGTGGAGGAAAGCAGGAAAAAATAGCTAAAGATCATGCATAGTGATCAGTTGTCCTTCACTGCACACTCCCTTGTTTTGCAGATTGTAATGAAAATGGGTAACTCAGAACCAAACTATTACAAACTTGTTATTGTACTCATGTTTTGATAGTTTTGTGTCACAAGTGCAAGAGATACGGTTTGAGGTTTATAAATATTGGGCCATGCTTTCATTTCTGTTGGCAGTAAGGTGGTATTTAGGAGATGGTTAAAACTTCTTTTCCTGGTTTTGGGCTGGATGACATTTGTGAATCTTGTCACCAAAATAAACAGGAAACTCATGCACTCCATTCCTCGAGGCCAAGTGGGCTACAAGAGTGTACAAGCTGCTGGACTCACAGAGTTCTGATAAAAGTGAAAGGATTTAGAAGTTGAGTTCAGCAGTTGAGTTATTCAGCTGTGAAGTACAGACTTTATTTTCATTCTTGGGATGATTATTTTACACTGTAACATCAAATGAATTATGCAGTCTAAATAAGTTAACATAACACAAGATTATATGGTGGCTAGGATTTGTCTAGCCAAAGCAGAACAGATTTCTGTGACACAGAGATTTTGTGTTCCCGGTTATTCATCCCTGATTCAGAGAAATAAAAATGTGGAAACACTGGTGTTTAAGAGCTGCCATTATTAGCATTCTTCTGGCAGAAGAGCTTTGAATCTGAGCATGAAGAAAGTAGAATGGATGGGGTGGCCGGGTACCCTTCACACAGCTGTTACCCAGGGAGGGGGGACATGGACTTCTGTATACTTCAGTGAATTGATTTGGATATTTAGGAGAGGGGTAGAACTATGGGTTAGACAAATGTGGAGTACTGTAGTATTATTTTCTCACATATTGTTGTGACCTGTATTGATGATGACACAGTGGAATCTGCTTCTGGATTTGTTTCACAGTGAGTTAAGAGGGGCAAGAAGTGGCTGTTGTCCAGGCTGTGACTGCAGGGAACTGGCAGCCATGTGTGCTGGACTGAGTGTGTGCTTCGGACAGAGAAGCAGTGCTGTGTGTTGTTGGACTACTCCTAAGAAAGGACTTGCTAATTTTGTGTAGGAGGGTAGAGAGGCGATATTATCTTTTCTTGACCTCTTGATATTGCTGAAATGGAAGAGTGATGGAGGTCCAGCATCAGATGAAGTGAATCAGAGAGTTCATGCATTTACACCTGACTCTGTGTTTTTAAGAAAAGGATGGCTTACCATGTACTCAGGTAGCCCATTTTCTTGGGTTTTAAGCTAAAATTGTAATCTTGTTTTAAGCCGTGCTCCTGATTTTTTTTTCGTGTGGAGCTTGGGCAAACTGAAATTTTGTTATTATTTTTCTTCTTCACAGTTTACAAAACTAAAGTAGCAGTTCTATCACACCGGAGAACAAGTGTCACATAATAAATCTGTATTCCTATCTATAAAATCAAAGCAACCCAAAAACTCCAAATAATTTCGTATTTTGTTTCCTGAGATTTCACTCAGATTTTAAGAAATTACTTTCAAATGAGAGGTGAAATTTCTGCAAAGCACTTGAAATTAAACTTGTGATACTTATGTAGTCAAAAAGAAAAAAGCTACAAAGTGCTTGAAAATTAAAAAGATACAAAGTGTTTAACAGCTTAAAGCAGTTAATTTTTGAAGCCTTTCAAAAAGAAACACAACTTAGTGATGTGATTATAGAATGTATCTTATGCAATTCTTTTTGAGGTATCTAATCTTCCTGAAGTACAGTCTCCTCTTAAAAACAAAAACATACATGTTTGCTTGAGTCCTGAAATGAGACATCCAGGAAAACTGATCTGGAAATACTGCCGCTACTGTAATTTCACACCTGCTGTTGCAAAAATAACTATCTCTGTTTAGAAAAACAGCTCAAGTTATTTATGGATCAGAGTCACTTAGTATTTTTCAGTTATGTTTTGCATGTTTGTAGTTTGCTAATAGCCTTTCTGGTGCCTCATCAGTTCTTTTAAACAAAAATTGCAATATAAAGATTAAATATTTGGAATTGTCAAGCATATTGCTTGCCTTCAGTACCCTGCAGTCTCCCGGCGTTGTTTGTCTGCAGTTCCTGTTGCGCTCTGGTGTTGTTGCTGACTGGTAGCTGACTAATAAACTAAGTCTCCTTTCTGGATTAAAGACAGAAATCCAATGTAGAGTTTGTTTAAAGCTTTCTTTTTGAGATGTTAGAGATGTGCTATATAAACTGCCTTTCAAATTCTCTGGCAGGAATTGAGATGGAGTAAAGTTATACATAGTTTTTCCTAGTAATATTATTTATTAGAACTTGTGTTGGTATGCTTGACAGTTCTATTTTTGGGAGGGTGTCTGCATTTGTATACAATAGATGGACCTGGGAGCAAGAATGAGATCCCATATTAAAAACCTCCTCTGTTTCTCTAAATACCGTTTAATAAACAGGTCTAACAAAGGTAATAAAAAGACTTATTTAAAATACTTGGCGTAGTTGTTAATTAATGCCTAAATTGCTCTCATTCTTCCCCCTAGAATTGTCCTCCTCTGATTTTTTTTGACCTCGGTCATGAGTATTACACACTAACACTTGTTTCACTCTAGTTAATTACTTGGTATATCAAATGCTTTTCTTTGCTCAAAGTTGTCTTCAGTTTTAAAGGTTCTGGATTTTTACTAATACTATTTTTCTTTCTGCTTTACTGTTGGAAGCCCCAGTAACTGCAATGTCCTTTTAAACTCTTCACCTTCAGGGTTCTGACATAGAGACAGTGACTTCAGAAAATGGAAGCACAAATGATAACCATGAGTTTGTTTCAGAAGAGTATGTTTCTTTGCAAGAAGAGGAGCAAGCAATTGATTTGCAAGGTAAGATATTAAAAGAGGATCAGTTTCATGAAACAGGTAAATATTTCTTGTAGCATTGGCACAAAATTAGTATTTTCAATAGATTTTTATATACTTTGTGGACCTCTGTCAGAGTATTTGCTTCACCAGTGTTATAGAAAATATTCAATCATCAACTTTATAAAAGTATTTTTTCCTGAAATATGTGAAATTAGTAGAATGTCTTTCATTCTGTCCATACTTTAGATGTGTTATAGAACAGTGTGCACTGGTGTTGCTGGAAAATAGTTTATAGGAGTGTTATTGATGAAAGAAGTATTCGCGAGTTATGTCATTGATCAAATACAAGTAATTTGTGAGGAACCATCAATGCTTGTACTACTAAAAAATAACATTTTGACACTGTATTTTAACATTATATGGGCGTGGGCATAATGTGTGATTACTGGTTTTAATCCCATGTTTGTTTGCTTGTTTTTTTCCTCTTTTTATTCATATAGCTCAGTGCAACAATGATGAAGAGATCCCAGCAGTAGATAATACTCTATCTGGTTTTGAGCAAACTCAGACAGTTCCAGAGGTAAATTACATTACAGATTACATTATTCAGAAGCTTCTGTAAGCCCCATCCATCAATGGCAAGAAATGTGTTGAAGGCATTAAAATAAAGACACAAGTTTTTCCTTTCTTGAAGTTCTAACAATTCTTGGGTTTTTGTTTGTTTGTTTTAATTACTTTATGTTTTATATGTCTGAATAATTCTCACATTGTCCCTTTCCTTAGGGAAATAAAGAAAAAATTCCTGATGATGGGTCCTGCATTGGAACTATTAGCGATGATTCTGACATTGTTACACTTGAAGCTCCAAAAGCAGAAGAAACTCGGAGTCAGGAGGAAGCTCCAGCTGATGGTGAAGAAGCTCAGAGTTCAGAGGATTTTAACATGGGTTCCTCCTCTAGCAGTCAATATGCATTTTCCCATGTGGAAACTGGTAAAAGCAATAAATTCCTAAGCAACTGTGTGCAAAAATGTCACCAGGAAAAAACTCAAACCAGTCTTTGGTTAGGGAACCTTCTTTTTGTGGAAAGAGGAAAAAAATAATGGTCTTGTTGAGTACATGTCCAAGTATTTGCAGTCTCTAGAAAAATCTAGGTGCCCTAACTCCACAATTTTGTCCAAATATATGTCTGCAATTTTTTTATTTGAAAACAATCTCTCACATCAAGTGTTCGCTATCTTAAATAGAAAGTTAATTTGTAGCATACCTTGGAGCATTAAAATTACTTTTAGTTCATAGAATAATTGTAGGTTTTCTCTTGGCATTTTTTGGGCTTTATATAGAGTTGGCATAAACGACGAGCAAGTGGGAGACAATTGATCTTTGGCGCCATGAGGACTAAGCAGTATGACTACAGAAACTTTGTACCAACCTTATAGCTATGTGGTATATATTTAAAATACACCCAGTACTTGGCTGAAATAAGCAGTGCATCGTATTCAGGAAGAAGGATATGAATATTTGTCCAGTGAAAAGCAACAAACAAAACCCCAACAAATCCAAACAAAAAACTTCCTGTTCTGTTGCTCTTCTCTAGTTCTCTAGTCTTCCTCTATAATTCCTTTTGGCTGCTTTTTTGTAATCTTTTCTGTTCTCTTTATTCTTTATGACACCTTTGTATTGCTGATTTTTACCCTTCAAATTAAGTTTATTAGGCAAGTAGGATTTTATCTAAAATACTGTTTTATCTTAGAAGTAGGATACAGCATTTTTAAATGTTCATGTATCTGTATAGTATCCATTGGAAACAGAAAGTGACAGCTTAGTATCTAATTATAACCAGTGAAGCTGTCACGTTCTTAAGTCTTCTGGGGGATCTGACTTAATTTTTAAGTTAAGATTTAGTTGACCTTGTATTTTTCTTTTAGGGATGAGTTCTGAAAGTGCCTTTTCCCCCCCCCCCGTGTTTTTGTACCCAAAAGTCAGTTGGCTGGAGAAGCTGTGGAAGATTCCTGATTGTGTAAGGGGATGGGGAAATGAGGTGAAAGAGCATGTGTCTCGCAGTCTTCCTTTCCAAGGTGGTGTGATTAAATTTGATCAGCTTGTGCAAAGCTGATTGCTTATGGCTTGCATGGAGTGTTCTTACAATTTTTAATAGCAATCTGACTTGACCTTGTAGTAGTCATATTCTAGACAGATGATGAAAGCCAATCCTCACTGAAGAACTTGGCTAGGCTGTCAGTGTCTTATGTGCTTCTTTAAAAAGATGTTAACCTTGCATGTAGATTTGGAACAGACATCAGTAAGATTTGTAATACATTTTAATGTGTGCTCTTGATTGTTTAAATGGATGGTTCTTGTTGGATTCCAAGCCTGTGTGTGACTGGCAAAAAGAATTTCTTTCTTCTAACTTAAGCTGATTTCAGCCTGGCCTTTAGTACTGTGCATTCAGTAGATCAAGTATTGCAGAAAATGTCGGGAGTACTTTTGTAATTATTTTAAATGCCCAAGTTTTAGCACTGGCAAAATGTGGCAGCAGAAATCTTTGCCATCCCCTTCCTGTTGATTTTTCTTTTATGTTGGAAAAGGACGAGCCTCAGATTCTTCCTAATGTAGATACTAAAATGTTCTAAAAGGATTTTTTGCCACTTTGATTTGCAAACCAATTCCTGTTTAGGCTGTCTTCATCACACAAACAGAGATGTTTTAATATTGCTTCATGAATGATGTTCAGCCAGTAGAAGTACCCATATGCTGCAGTGAACTGTACCTAAGCTATCTGTCCAGAAGTGCCAAGGAAAATCATGTTCTTAACTGACTTCATCTGGTTTCTAATGTAGCTCTGACACTTCAAAATCACAGTAGAACCTAGAATTCTGAACTGCTATTGTGGTCACACTTTGTTTCATTTGTAGTCCTTTCCATCCTGGTACTGTTAGAGCACGGCTCTGTACTGAATTCTTACAGCAGCTGTAAGGTAGTGTCGTTCTTGCCTGAAAGTGTAATTGCTGTTATTGTTGATAACTTGCCAGTAAGTGCTTATGAATGCCTCTAAATGTCTTACAGCATTATTCTTTCTGATAGTCTTTTTTGCTCCTTTTCCATTCTTTGCTGTCCAGCTTATATCAAAGAATTTTCCCATTTGGCTGGAAGCAGCTTGTCCTTAACCTTTGTATTCTGTGTCTGTAAGCTTCTTTGGTTGTTGATAAACCCTAAAAAAACCCACGGATGAGCAAGAGTAACACCTCTTACTAAGCTTGTCCTGTATATTTCTCTATAATGTCTGATCTCTGCATTCTAGGAATGCATTCTGAATGGTTGCCTTTGTTTTCCAGGGTTGGGGAAATATGCGTCTGCTTAAATGACTGAGTCTAAAATAGTGTCCTTCTCTACTAAGCTATATAAATGCATTTAAATGTCTGCATGTCTAAGTCACTGCTTAAGTGATTTGTCTTTATTGCAAAGTCTGCTTGGTTGATCTGATTTGACTGATTGACTAAAATGGAGTTTTTATTAAGGGAGGAAGTTGTCTTTCATAATCTGAGATGTTGCTTGTACATGGAGTTAGAAATTAGATGTATTCCAGGTACTAATTGATAATCTTTTCTGGGCTTGATGCAATCACTTCTATCAAGTTGTAATTTATTTTAAGTGAAGAATCTTAAATGGTAATGCATTGTATAGATAATACCTAGCTCTGCTAGACATTCTTGTCTCTTCAGTGATGTGTGCATGCCTTTGCTCAAACAAATGTTTTTTCGGTTCTGAACTGTTCAAGGACAGTCACTCTATATTTATATTTTTACATTTTGAATAATGATGTCTGATATGAGAATGAGCAACCATATTTCTAGGACGGGCACTAGCATTGTGTGGTTGTGAGCAGCCAATTTAGTGTCCAAGCAGGAGCACTTAGTCGGGTCTGGGGACTTTGCTGATCACATTGAATCTATTCCAGACATGTGGATTAGGTACTTGAAAGCTAATTTTTCACCCTACTACTGCTTCCCCTTGATATTTACCTTGCTTTTGAAAACAATGCTTTTAAAGGAGGGAGATTAAATAATAATCACTTATGTACTGGATTATATAAATTTTTTTACAGTATATGCAGCAAACATTTGTACAAATGGGAATAAGCAATTACAGCTCTGTTGCTATTTTCCTCATTAGAATATGTGGCTTTTGGGCCATTGGAACATGAACATACAAGTGGTATAATAAACACCATTTTGCAAAAATTCTATGAAAGGTACTTTTTTAAGATTAGAATTTGTTTTTATCTCAAATCTTGTCCAATTCAATTTACCAAAACTTCAGTCAGGTAATAGAAGAGTTGGGAAAGAACAAAGAGAGAAGCACTTGAGTGGTTCTTTTCCTGTGCAGTAGTGATTGAAAATGGTTTTTTTGAAAGGTGGGTAAAGCTGCTAATAGATAGTATATGGTAGATATTAAAAGTAAACAAAATTTCATATTTAAATAAATTTATATATTGATTTTGAATATTTCTAATAGCTACATTAATGTAACTTCAATGGAATTTTGTCTGCAGTTGCATGTAGGTCACAGAATGAAGTTTTTTGAGAGTATATAACAAAACCATGCCTGTCTTCTAGGAGGCCTCCTTTTAGCAAGCCTTTATGTTGCTCTTTCATTTTTAAATATTTCAGTTTTAATAGCTGCAAGAGAAGGAAAACTGAATTCTTAATCTTTCTACTTCACAAGAATTTGCAGACACAGTACATGTAGATGCTTTAGGAGTCAGGATTGACTGAAACAATTTGTAATGAGTGAATGATAAGGCATGGGGAAGTGCCGTACAGCTTTTTGGTGATGATTTCTTAATTTTCTATCATTTAGCTTCAAAAATTTGGTTTTTAACTTTGGAGATCATGCATTCCTCACATAATTTCCAGCATAAACTGTAGCATTGAGAATTTTAATTATGTTTTATTAATGTTCTCAAAGATAAATGCCAAATCTATTTTACATAAATATTATGGATTTTGATACTCAATTTGCTCTTTAACACAACAATTAATGTATTTTAAACACTGGTGTATGTTGCTTTTCAGTTTTCTCATCTCAGACCAGCCCTGATGAGTCCAGCAGTGATGAAACCAGCAGCCAGTCCAGCCCCACGGTGCGCAAACGGCGCCCGAGGAAGCGCGGGGTGTCGAGCTCCGAGCCCGAGGCGGGGGCACCGGCGGAGCCCGAGCTGGAGCCGCCCAGGGAAGAGCAGCACAAGCGCCAGTTCAGCAGTGGCCTGAACAGGTGCATCATCCTGGCACTGGTGATTGCCATCAGCATGGGCTTTGGACACTTCTATGGTGAGTTCAGACAAAACAGAATACACAGAGTCCACATCTTGCGTAGCAAATGCTGTTTTATTGTGAGTCCAATATTTTTTCTTGTTCTCTGCTAACAACCTAAACCTAAAAATGAGAGAAGGCAACTGCTGCTGTATTAGTAATACAGGGAGGTCCTTCAGCAGTGCAACTGTATTTAATATATGCTACTTCCTATAGTAATGTGGTAAACAGTAATTTTTCCTGAGTAGCTCTATTTTTATATAAAAATACGCCTTTATAAAATGTGTTTCAGTTGGAGATGGGGAGTATCATTCTCTTTGGATTTGGTGTTGGCTAATTGTTAGGGATTTAAATTTTGGCACTTCTTTTGAGATTTATATTGATTTTCACTTGATCCCAATTTTTTTTTATTCTTAGGTAAACCTGAAGGTAAGAGCCATGAGTGATGTACTGTAGATGCTGTGCTTGTGTTCAGATTTACTTTTTAAATCGTGCATGTGTATGTGTACGCACACATGCATATATGTATGCATACTTACATTATGGAAATAAAATAATAAATCAAGTCTCAAGAATTGCTGATGTATGTGGGATTATAGGAACGACAAACCGAGTCATGCAAACACTTTTTATGCAGCAGCTACAGCAGGTAGTAGTAATTGGTGTAAAAACTGGTTGGTGAACACTGGCATTGTGGAGGCATAGAGGAACACAATGACTAGATCAGTCTGTGATAGTGCTTGTGGTGGGTACTTGAGATTTCAGTTGTTAATCACTTCACTGTGTTTAGATTGGTGTGAATGATAATACAATCCTTTTAAAGAACTTGGAGATCTGTGGATGAAATATATACTTTGAACATGGACTAAGGGTAATACCTTTATTAAGGAATTCTCTTCTTCATTCGTTGAATCTGTACTTCTAAATAAAAATTGTCGATACTGCTGACAGTGATGGCAGCATTTTCCGCAGAAAGAAGGCAACTCTGTGTAGCTTTAGTTTTTGCTTCTTCAGGTGAAAGTTCTTCATGGTTATGTGATAACTTATCTTTCTATCAGTAGAAAGGAAATCTAGTCCTGCTTTCTGTCTTCCTGTTTTTAAATTTGGGTTTTTTTGAGACACAAACTTGCAGAGAGAAGCCCATCTCCCTAGGGGATTACTTTGTGTTTTTGTGATTCAGCCTGGAATGAATGTTTCCCACAGCAATCTTCTAATGTTAGGCTAATTGTCATGTAAGAGGATTGGAAAGGGTTACTTTTTGTAAAATTACTATTTTTGGGTCAGTATCAGGATAGTGTTTTCCTTTTAGCTAGAGCTTCAGGACCCCCTTAAGACTTTTAGAGAAGTAGAAAGCAACTAGGATTAGATTTGAATCAATAACTGTATCCTAATCAGTATTAAACTGAATTAACTGGCTTTATGATGCTCTAGGAAGGAGAATTGAAAGAGGGCAAACTTTACAGGTAACAGGTAGGTAAAGCTTAAATTAGGGTAGAAAGTCCTTGCCAGAAAAACGTCTCCTTATGGACGTTCAGATATTTAATTTTTTTCTTTAACCGGAAACTGCAAGGGGGACTATAGCTATAATGGTAGAGATTTGGATTGGTTACTTAAAGAGTCTGAAGGATACTGTGACTTAGAGTACCAGCTGGAAACACAAAGCAATTACTGAGGAATGGCACCTCAATATGTTCATCTTCAGTGTTGCTAAATGTCATTTTAACTTACTGTACCTAAATTTTCATTTTTGATAAGGAGAGAAAGAGAGCTTTAAGTGTTTTTCTGTATTTCAGGTTCTACCTAACATGAACCCTTTACACTAAATCATGATTTTTCAGATGCAGGCTTTAGATTGTTAGGATCGATGGACTTCCTCAAAAGTATCTATAAAAGATAAGTAGTAAAACCAAATTTACCGTCAGTATACTTAAATTCATTTATGAAAGGATCTATGCTTCCAATAAGTGTTTACTAGGACTTTGCAGACTTAAAATTATTGCTGTAAAAATGTTGCCATCCCTTAGCTGAACTGAACTATTGAAGTTCAACTGTGTTTAATATACAACTGTCTTATTTAAGGACACACTTGGCAATAGATTAAATAAAAATTAAGAAAGCACAAAACATTCATCAGTGTAAGTGTATTTATGGTATTTCTTCTATTTAACAACACATCTCCTGCCTTTAAATACAGAAATAGAGCTCTGGATATGCTCCATTGGTCTTGAAAGAAATACCTAAAAACTGCTCTTGCCTTCCTCTCTAGAGTCAATTCAAGGGAATCTTAAAAGCAAATATATAAAATCTATATCAGTCAAGAAGCTGTTCTTGACAAAAAAAATCGGTGGCTAGTATGGGGAAGATACTTCTGAAAACCAGGGTGTCTCAGCCTTTGTCTGCCAGTTGAAAAACAGGATATTTGCTTACTCTGCAGCCTTTGCTTAAGGATAAGAAGGACATGACAGGGCCAGCAATACTTGCTGCTTTGTCAGCAGTATGTAATAATTGTATTTCTGTATGAAAATTTAAATACTGTGCTAATACCCTCTTTTTCATGTAACTTCAACTAATAGTCAAGGGTGTAGTTCTGAAGTGGATAAAGCATGGACCAACAGCCTCCCTTTTATCCTGGTTGACTTGCATGTTACTAAAAAGTTACAAAGAAGTCACACATATTCTGTCCTCCATAACTTTTGTTGGTTTGGATCTAACTTATTTCTATGTAGTGTTCCAAAATTCCTTTATTTGTTATTAATGAAAAAACAGAGTATAAGCAAATTTTTGAGTCTGGGAAATTGTTCATCATTGAAAGAAACAATTTTGCTACAGCTAACCAGTTACTGGTAAGCATTAGGCAGAAATAGCAAGGTAAGAATGCTTTTGAATTTGCTAAGACAATGAAGATGATGTTTAGGTTCCTCTGTTCTTCTAACTGCTTACTCTAAGTTAGTCTATTAAAAGAAGCTTTTTTATCTTTGTAGGTACAGTGCAGAGCCAGAAACGGCAGCAGCTGGTGACAAAGACACGTGAATTAAAAGATATGAAAGATGACCTTTACCAGTGCCAACAAGAGCATGGAGATCAAGTGCACCACAAAGTGGGGGTAGGTGTGAGCTTAGCTGGAAGTCATTGCATAATTCTATCATTATGTGTTTGTTTTACACAAAGTGAAATTAATTTTTCACACAAATCCATGAAATTTTTGTCTTTAGTAAGTTCTTTCAGAGAACTTTCCCCTGAATTCTTGACAAAGATTTATGTTGATTGAATTTGCTCTCAGAATGTATTTAAACATACTGGGTTTTATGTCTGTAGTCTAGGAGTTATCTGGACCCAGAGACTCTGTTTCCCTGTGATATAATGCCAGGTTGTCATTAACGAAGACAGCTGAAATAGAAAATGCTTGTAAAACATGTTGAATCTACATGTTTCATGAATTTGCTTTCTAAATTATCAATGGTTATTTATTTTTTAAATACTTAACCTGTACTTCTGGTTTTTTACTGTTACATCGTCCAGAGAGAAGATTAGGGAGTGCTTTGTGTATGTGTGTCTGGCTTTTTTTATGTTTTCTTTTATGTGGCTGTTAGCAGCATTTGTACATAATTCAGTATACTCTAGAGTTTGTCAGTGATGCCAACAGACTGGGAAGCTCCTTTTGTGTTAGTATATAGTTACATGAACCTGTATTTTCAGCAATGAATTTGGTTCAAAATCAGTTTTTGAAATACTGCCCCAACTGCTAAATGCCTTTGCTTCTGCTAATTTATTTTTGTAATCTGTAAATCCAGTTTGCTGAATGTAAATCAACAGCAAACATGGACATTTTGATTTCCTTTTAAGATGTTACAGTTCATGTACCCAACTGACTATGCTTTAGCTAGTTAAACCAATACAAGTGAGGGGTGATGACCTCTGGCTGGAAGGGGGAGTTTCTCACATGGTCTTTGTTGCCAAGAAGGTGTGTGATAAACAAACTGAGCTGAGATAAACAAACCAGCTCTATTTTTGCATCTTGCTGTGCATGTTTCACTGCATCCAAAATGACAAGTAAGCTCTGTTTGGGCTACCTTGGGTTTTCATCTAGCTAAAATTGTAACAATTCTCAATGTAGTATTTTTGCTTGTTTTCTTTTTGTTTCTTTTAGTCACTCAAGGGAGATCTTGTCACATGTTTGACTTTTACTGAGGTGGAGAAGAAATCCTTTGATTCTCAAAAAAAAAGTCTTGCTGCAGAAAATCAACACTTAAAAGAATCTCTAGAGAAGGAAGAAAAAGCTTTGGCCTCACTTCAGGAAGAATTACGGAAGCTCAGACAACAAATTAGAAACTTAGAAGATAAAGGTAGTAGCACTGAATCTATTGTAATAGAAAATCAGAAACTAAGGGAGCATTTGGAAGAGGAAAAGCAAAGAAACAGCAATTTTCTCAGGCAAAAGGAAACACTCTTTGCAGAGGCACAGATGTTAAGGCGAGAACTGGACAAAGAACGTCATGTTACAGAAGCTCTGAAAAAAGAACTAGAACAGTTAAGTTCTCGTCAAATACCTGACAGTGCTAATGATGATGAGACATTAAGAGAAAATCAAGAAATAGAAGCTCTGCGAGGAAGACTGGTAGAACTAGAAAAAAAGCTACACTTTGAGCAACAACGTTCTGACTTATGGGAGAAGCTGTACGTTGAAGCAAAAGACCAAACTGAAAAACAAGAAATTAATGAAAATGGACAAAAGAAAGGTGCTAAAGGGCAAAGTAAGAGTAGAAAGAAATCAAAGGAGACATTTTTTGGTTCAGTCAAAGAAACTTTTGATGCTATGAAAAATTCCACAAAAGAGTTTGTAAGACACCATAAAGAAAAGATTAAGCAGGCTAAAGAAGCAGTGAAAGAAAACTTGAAAAAATTCTCTGATTCTGTAAAGTCTACATTCAGACACTTCAAAGATACCACAAAAAACATCTTTGATGAAAAAGAGAAGTCATCAAGTGATAAAAGATATGAGGCAAACAAGAAAGCTCGAACTTTTTACCGAGACCATAACTCCTATGAGAATCTGAAGCACATGCATTACAGGGGACCTCACATGCCAAAACAATCCAGAAACGGAAGAAAATATCATTTTACAGCATTTGAAAAAGATTCAGATTCCCAGAAATGTGTCAATGATCATTTGTGTAATAGAAAACATCAGTTTGCCATAAAGGGCTGCTCTGGTATTTTTGAATGTGCTCATCAAGAATTCATTAGTCTCTTTAACAGAGTTTCAGATCCCATCAGGGTGGATGAATTTAATCGACTAATGAGAAAGTATTTGCAACAAGTTGTACATAACTTTCATCATTGGAGAGAACTAGAAAATTTCATCAATAAGTTTTTTCATAATGGATTATTTATACACGACCAGATGCTGTTCACTGATTTTGTCAATGATGTCAAGGATTACCTGGAAGATATGAAGGAATACCAAAGTAATAATGAAAAGGTTTTTGAGGATTTGGACAAATATGTCTACAGATACTACTTCCATTATGATCATTCACCCCAGTATGGACCCAGGTTTGTTTCCATGTTTCCTGAACTTGATAACACAAAGAAGTGGTTTTTGTAAAGACAACTAATGTCCTTGTTGTAATGGATGGTCTTTGAGCAGGTATGTGTATGTATGTATGTATATATATATATACACATATGCAAAAAGACTTTCTGAAGGACTTAGTGGAAACATTAGATTGTGTTATATAAAGTGGATCTGTAGTACCTTTTATATAAATTTTGTGTGTGTACATAGCACAGTCTGGTGTTTCTGCTGGGTTCTTTAGAAAACTGTAACTGCCAGTAGGATTTCTTTAGACCGAACAGCTCTGATTGCCCATCTGATGGAATGAACAACTGTCTCGGAGAATTAACTAGGACTTCCTTGTTGTCCTTTGCTGTATGAGGTTTTTAGTATATTTGAGGTGTCTCAGAGTTCTGTTCTGGTAGATACATTTCACTACTCTCTCGTAGATTAGAGTAATATTGGGTCAGTCTGTGTGCCCAGAGCAGAGCTCATCACACAGCAGGCTTTAGTAGACTCTGACCCTGACTTTAATTTTGTTCAGACTTGCTCACAGTGGCCTTTGGGGTGAATTGTTTCCTGTGTTCCTTTCCTGGATCTAAAGGTGTTCTCAGGGCTTTACACATTTACACTTGTATTATTTATAATTTCATACATTTTACTGCAGCTGGAAGTCTGAATTATTAACTACTTTGTGGTTACTAAATATTGTGAGGTAGCCCTTTCTCCTATTGAAAGCTGAACCATGAAGGTGCCAGTCCTATCAACAGCTACCCAGTAGCCTTTCTAATGTGGTTT
Source organism: Daphoenositta chrysoptera (assembly GCA_013397915.1). Classification (NCBI taxonomy): domain Eukaryota; kingdom Metazoa; phylum Chordata; class Aves; order Passeriformes; genus Daphoenositta; species Daphoenositta chrysoptera. The sequence continues at coordinate 50,635 of VZRO01002119.1, forward strand.
GGGCAAACACATAAGGTTTATGATTTTTATTTATAGTCCATCTTCCTAATTTATTGTTAAATAAACTTTATTTTTAAATTAAATACCTCACTTGTGAGAATTTCAGTTTGCAGAAAAACAATTTAAAATTCTTTTACTGATAGTGTTATACAGACAGCAGCTGCATTTTTATTTTTAGAAAGCATTTTTTATATATACCATCTTATTGACGATTTAAACAAACAAATGCCTCCCCCATTTTTCTTACAAGCTAAATGACTACTTAATACTAATTTTGTTTTCCATTAACCTCAGCCTGTTAAAAGCTGTACTTGAAATTGTAATTGTGTTTCAAAATGCTTTTAGTAGTAATAAGCTTTTGTTTACTCCTTGCAGTCGACCTAAAAGACCTTTTACACAAACTGAAAATTCCAGACATGAAAAACAAGCTCAGAAGTACCAACACCGTAATAAAAGAGAAGGTAAATGGCATAAACACGGTCGCACTAATGGAAGACACATGGCAAATCTTGAAATAGAATTGGGGCAACTACCCTTTGATCCAAAATATTGAGTAATTTATTGTAAAAATTAAGATTAAAATTCACATACTTCTGGAAATTGATTGTTTTTCAACAAAGCAGCAAGATGCAAGGTTTTTTCTGAATAATTTCATTTTTACACATTTTTGTTAACAGGAAGAAGTCAGGCTTTCTAATTTGCATATTCTGTACAGTTGCTTTAACTGTTCTTTGGAAGTGAAGGTAGTTTGGGTGCCAGCAGTATTGTTGCAGAAACTAGGCATGCAATGACCTGTGTATGAAAAATACGCTTAATTGCATTCCATTAGGGTAGTTAAAGCTTGAGCTATGCATAATGTACCAACTACTAATTCCAATGTTTGATATACTAACTTCATCTCATCCTTCAAAAAATAGGTCTACATTGTGGTAATGTATTTGTTAGTGTTTTGTAACCTTGTATTTGCTTCCTGTCTTTGGGGGGGTTCAAGAGCCTGTTGAATTGTGAAGAATTTGCTGTGCTGCATTCTAATCAGCATGCTGATTTAAACACTTGAAATGTCTTGCATATCTGCACATTGTAGAAGAAAAATAAAGAGACATTGTGGATAAAAGTCTTTATTTATAAAACAAACTTAGCATAGCTGTACACTTCTATAAAAATGGTCTAGTCTTGTCTGTATTTTATTGCTTAAGTATTCATACAGTAACTTTGGTCTTCCCAATGTTTTCTAGTGTTGTAAGGTAGATCAGCAACCCCACCCTGCCCTACCGCTACTGAAGTTGCCTTCAGCAAGTTCATGTGTTTCCAGGCAGCCACTGGCTGCCTAATGGGACTTCAGTTGGACTTCCCCAGTTTCAGGCTTGCTGCTCTCTCCTTTCTGCAGTACGAGGTCTTCTACGCATAGCTACTGCTATGCAAAACGGATCGCATTAGGTCTGAGGTCTAGATACTGATCTTCAGGGATGATTCATTTCAGTTTTTCTCCTGTAGATGTAGATGTGGCTTCCAACTCGTCCTTGAGGTACATGAGTATGAAAGACAGTGGCTGTTTTCTCATAGCCCCTTAGAGCTAGAAATGGTGATATTTCCTGTAAATGAACATACATTAATTTCCACAGTAAGACAATACAGCTGGAAGCATAAGCCTAGTGTTCCAAAGTCTCCTGAAAACCATCAATTCAACTGTCCCTGGGAAGCTTTATCCTTTATTTTAGGAAATCCTGCTAGAAAAAGAAGTACCTATCCTGTTTGATCCTGTCTGGAGTGAATATTCACCAGCCACCATTGTTTGAATGCATCGACTTCATTAAAGATTTGAGGGCTTAAAAGGTACTGTTACTGCAGGTGTTTTTGCTTTTCATTGTTGCTTACTAGAAAGTGCAATTTCTGGGAACAGATGGCACATTTATTTTAATATGGATTGAGAAGAATTCCATAAAACATTACTTTGTGGTGCGTAGAATTTGCACAGAAGAAAGGGCATATGTGAACATTAAATATGTATCACTGGAATGGTATCAATACTCTAATTATGGACTAGAGGGTTCAATTTTAATATAAGCTGTGTTTTAAAAAGTTGTGGACAACAATTTTCAAAGATTTTAACTATAACTCTTCCCTAATTTTGTAACTTATCCTCAGAAGTAGTTTGTTTCATCTTGCAGTTACCATACCTGTTCTAGCACACTGAAGAGGATCAAGTGACTGGGTAATAACATGTCATTGTAAAACTCCTTATTCAGCCAGCCAAGTGGGTTAGAGTAAAACACATCCGCTTCATCAACGTAGCTCTCATTGCCAGTTAGGTTTGGGGGACACTGAAGGAATCTCATTTTTAGAGGACAGTGAACATGACTAGGGAGAAAACCAAAAACACACATTTCGTGATAAACTGACCAGTGTCAGAGATTTGAAATGACTCATCACCTTAAAAGATACCTCAGTCAAAACCAAAATCGATTAAATTTTTTCGTCACAGTAGTATTTTCTTCCCTTCAGTACCTCCTATGAAAGCAAAGTAGAACAAGCAGATTCAGCCCCAAACTGCTGGGACGTTGTTGTTAGCAGTTAACAGAAAATACATTTATCTGAATAAAAATACCATCTGCAAAACATCAGAGTCTTAAAAAGGTACTTTTCCACATCAGCTTCACCATTTACATCTGCTTGAACATTTTGTTTACTTGCCAGGATCTACTGCAAACCTCAGTCACTCTATGTTGTAATTACATTTCTTTACTGCCTAGCAGTAAAAGTAAAGGTAAAATAAATACATTTTGATTGTAACAATTAGAATTTAGTTTTGCTACAAATATTACCATAATGAAGCAGTGTGACATACTTGAAGTCATTAGACTTACTGCATATCCTCATACAAAGCTATTTTACAAAAATGAATAAAGCTTACGTGCTGAATTTTATTGTCATATAAGCATTTGGCTTATGTCCCCTATTCACTCTGTATTAACTGTATGAAAAATCAAAACTCTTCCTGTACACATTTATCTATCTCCATTTATTAAGCCTTGGAAAAAAAGAAATCCTGATTTCTGATTAAGTGTTTGGATTTTAATGTAGTGCACTGTTAACTCTTTTAATACCTGTAAAATGGAGTAGAGTGGCACGGCATCAGGATGAAGACAAAAGCTTGTGACTGGTGAGGGTTATTGCAGAGCTGCTGGATGTGACTCATAACATCCAGAGTGCCTCGCTGGTGAACCAAGCCTGTGTAAAGGGCTGGGAGTAAATTGGATAAGAGCAGGAAACTTGCTGCAGATTTCTTCCATGCTTTCAGGTGTTTCAAAGAATATCCTAAAAAACCATTTCAGTAAGTTTGGGAGATAAACAATTCACACATTTTTGAAAGTACCTTAATATAGTGGCAAACCATTACTCAGTCAATAACAATACTTTGCTTTGAGATACTTTATTACAGTGTTGAGCTTTTACTCTTTAAATGGAAATTCAAAGGTTAGACTTGGCCCTTTTAATTCTTGGATTTAACAGGGTAAATCTTAAGCCCACACCTGTCTCCCGAAATACAGAAATACAATTTCAAAACCAGTGCTTTGTCTCTTTAAATTTAATTTCTTGTAGTGAAAAATAGTCTAGTCAACAGTTTGGATGAATGATATATGGCAACTTACTGATGTGTTCTGATTCTTGCAAGTCCAAGTAGAACCAGAATAAAGTGTGCACATGCATGGTTGTGGTATTCTTTTTCTCCAAAATGCTGAGAACTACAGAATTCCTTTACTGTTATTAAATTTTGAGCTTATGGTGTTAGAAGAGCATACTCCTCCACTTTTTTCCTATCTCCAATCACTGCCACTTTCCACCACTTTTCTTGAAGGAGCTAATAATGGGAAAAGGCATTTCTCCTGGTGGGAGATCATTGCAGAAGCCCCTTAGATGAAGGTGGCACAGATAATGAACATGGCACAGACACCAGCTTCATGTTGCAGCCAGTCTGAAAACCCTTTTCAAGTCATGTGCTTGTCAGTATCATGAGAAAAATATTTTATGTAGCTTTGTGACACCTGTACTGAATCACAGAAAACAAACTACAAGGCATGTACCAGAAATCAGTAACAAGCAAATTAAATTAGTCTTCAGTTGGTCAGTTCTGCCAAATCGTATCTTGGATGAAGTCCACAAATTAGTTTGTCATTTAAATACAATCGGTAACATTCTATTTTGGGCACTTTTTTTACTGCTTTTTTGAAACACTCTTGGCTTAAGTTTGTGTGCTTGGAAATTACTTTAAAATTTATGTGGGGTTTTTTTCTGCTTTTATTTTATAATGTTTTGAGCAATTAAGGCCTCTTTGTAACCATGGACTTATCAGAAGTAGCTTCTAGAGTTTTTTTTCTTTTAAGTATCCAAATGGATGATAATGCCTTGATAAATTGTATAGATGACCTCATTCCCTTACAGACATGAAAGCTGAGGGATATTCAGTACTTTTTGTTGTTTGATTGGAATATTTCTGCATGTAAGATAGAACAGGTTCATCTTGCTGCTACTGAACTAAGCCAAGACTTATTACATATTTGATTTTAGCAGAGAGCAAAATTATTGAAATAAGATTTACTTTTGTTTTAGCAAAATAGGTTAAAGAAAATTACAGTGTTCAGTGATTCATCAATTTTGAAGTTGTATTTAAACTGAAGCTATACAGCTTCATGTTCCAGAAGTTTTAATCTTTATTTGTAACATCTGAATCTAGAAAAGAGTAGTTTTATTTTTTTTCTTGCACAATTAAAGGCATTTGTCAGGCATATTTGAAAGTACTGTGTGGAAGAATACTACAAAGGAGCCAAGGAACAAGATTCATTATAAGGGGGCAATGCTGAAATGTTAGGAGTCACTGACACAATTGTCATGTTTTTGCAGGAATGCTTTTATCCATGCTAAGGATTCCCTATCTGTGCTACGGTCACTTGCTCCTCCTCATCTTCTTTCCTTCTCTTTTTAACTAGCTGTAAGAAAAGCTAGGCTAATTCTAAGAATCATTTGTCAAATATCTACATTGACCATTAACAGTCTCTCTCTGGGTAAAAATTATATCCAGGTAAAGTTGCAAGACATTTGAAACCAATGCTTACCACAAAAAATCATGCAGAATGGCAGTACTGGGTAGATGAACCTGAATTCCTTATGGCTTAGTGTGCTGTAATAAAACATATAATACTACATCAAGAAAGGTAAATGCTTCAGTTCTGTTGACAAAAGGTGTTTTAGAGTACAGAGGACTGGAAGAGCATGTGCATGTATTAAGAATCCTTTGGTATTGAAACAGTTAAGAATAAAAATCCAAGTTGTCACTTTTTAAGAACATAGTAAGTATATTTGAATTAAGATTATTTGGTCAGTTTAAACCAAGTACTGGTAAAAATTCCTGGCTACTACAATTAAGTGGTCTGGTTCTTTGACAACTAGATGTAATTTAGCCAGTACTTCACCAATCTGTTTTCTGTAATAAGACTCAATAAATAGTGTGGATGAAAAGCTAATATTCAAGTGCCCATTTGTATCTAGCAAATTAACAGTCACCCCTGCTAATACAACACTACACAATTTCCCATGCCAAGTTTTGGGGCTTTTTTGGGCATTACTGCAACACTCATGTCTTGGGAACCAAACGACTAAGGGAGGTAAAATAAGTCCTAAAGCCAACAGAGCTACTTCCAGTTTTGAGCTGGAGTGTAAGAAGAAATGGCATTTCTGGTCTTGCTACTGTTCTGCTGCAGTCTATTACTACTTGAGTATAATAGTATTTTTTGCTTTGTATTTACTTTTATTGCTTTTGTATTTGCTCTATTTTTTTCTTGTCTGAAAGCATCTCTCCCGTTTAATCTACAGTTAATTCTGACGCTTCAGAAAAAACTTACTTTTTCTTATACTTCTGAGCTTAAAATGAGAAATACAGCCTTGTGATTGTTAAGAGCTGTGTGTAAACTTATGAATGGAGTAAGTTTTAGAGGTCTAAGAATCTTTCACCTTACTGGGGATGTATTAAAGAACCAAATGAAATGGTGTTTTCATTAACAGGCTTTTAGTGAACACAGTTTTCTAACTAGTACTGTTTTTATTTACAGACCTGCTGGGTGATTGAGCGTTGGTTTGGGGATTTTTTTCTTTCAATTTCCACTGCATTTCAAGATTAATTATTTTATTCTTTAAAGGTCTAATCAATTCTAAAGATACATGTTGGTGACAATACAAGAAGCAGTATTACACAAAATTCTAGAAACAGTTTTATAACTGACTGCATTTCTTGGAGTGTTTGAATAGCTTCAAGTTTTCTATGACTTAACCTGAATGCTATGCTGCTTTGTTCTGGAGAGGACATGAGCTTTGCAAAGAACACAACCAGTGAGAAGCAGTAGTTCTACTAAGGAGGGATTACCTGTACACCAGCACTGTCCAAATCACTGCCACGAGAAAGATGCGGTACCTTCTTGGTGCCAGCACACAGCCGTGAATAAAGAAAGGCAGGTGGGGACCCAAGATGACTGGGAGTCCCTGAGTGAAGTACCAATGCCAAGGATGAGAGCCGTAAAATGTTCCCAAATTCTGCAGCACGTTGAATTTCAAGAAGTTCAGCTGAACCAGTACCCACTGGGAGATGGAGGGGAGTTAAACACAAATCCAAAGTCAAAACCAACTGCTGCATTGAGTTACACAGTCATCACTGGCCTTAAATGATACATTTTCACTCCTACTTCAGGCATTTTTTTTCTACTAAGACTCATCATGGACTTCCTATATTCAGCAATTATCACAGAAGTGTGTAGATTTGTAGTTTGTTGATAACGACTGAGGACTGAGCAGACTGATTTTATGTAGCAGTCCATCATTTGAAATAACTGAGAAGTCAGTGTTCAAGGATTTGTGGCTTAGGATGTACTTAGAGATCATAGGCCAGACACTGTCACAGAAACAAGAGAAGTCAGAGAAGTCTGAAGCATCCATCAATGCTAAAATACTAAACCCCAACCTTCTTCTAATAAGTCAAGTTTAAAACAGCTTACCTCACCAAAAAACACACGGTCAATTATTAAAGAGGTTCCTACTGTGACCAATCTGCAAAAATGGAAAGTTCGTTGCACTGATATTGCGTGAATTGCTTCTGTATCTTCTCCAGATAGCTGTGATTTACCAAAATATGGATATGGATCTGATATCGATATCCAACTCAGAATGGACAAAGACTCTCTAACAAAGTTAGGAAGGGTACATTTATTTGGACCAGCCGGGACACTGCCCAGTTCCAATCAGTGCCCGCTCGGAAAACAATACAACGCCTATTTATTTACAAAAGTTTTAAATATTCAAAACACAAATGCATATGGATAACATTGACACCTCCCATTCCCCGCTAGGTATTGTAATTAGTTGAAAAGTCATTAAACATGCGTGGTTTGTTCTCTGAATTGACCCGGTGGCCTTATTTTAGGGTAGGGGACAGCATGTGATGAACTAAAACTTATCTTCCTCATTCTGACCTTTCTGCATGTTGGTTTTTGACAATACATATTGCCTCTGAGGAACTTCCAGTTCCCCCTTTCATTTCTCTAAATGAGTTTTTCAGATGGGGAAAATTAGTCATTGTCTTTATTTCTTTAGATCTGTTACTCAATTTCTTCTGTTTCTTATTCTAAGCACAGCTAAACAAATATATCTAGACAGCCGATCAATCACTTACATCCTGGAAGCTCATTTCAGGCTTGATTCTTCAGCTAATCATTAATTTTTTAATTGGTTCCAGCTGGAGTTATTCACTAAAACTATTTCAGCTAATTTCAGCAGAATTAACTTGTAATTAAAATTTATAGTTTTTTAAAAAAGGTAAAGCTTTGCCCTTCAGCTGTCAAAACTCCGATTCCTAGTATTTTTGAGATTATCCATACTCATGGCTGATGGCCACTTGCCATGACCTGGTACCCTTGGCACAATCCCAGATTTAGCTGGAATGCTGCTCATGTCTCACCATCATGAAATTTTTCCTAGTGCTTTTTTGCAGTATATACAACCGTTTAAAGGAAACATGTCCCTTCCTTAAAGTTTTGCAAAAGGACTGTATTTGTTCTCTTTTTTATTTACACGATACCAGCTTTTTTGGCTTGTCTGTCTTTGCAGTGGTAAAACCAATCTTAAGATGTAGCTGTGCACAGTTAAATTCAGAAAGAACTTACCCAACTGGAATACACTTGTGTAGGATAAGGTCTGCTTTCCTCTGTTCTTGGAAAAAATGAGTGAAGACCAGAGGCATCCACGGGATAACAGCAGTGGGACGAACAACAATTGCAAGTGCTACCAAAGCTAAATATTTACAACTAGAAGGAAGAAACGTAAAAAACCCAGCAGCTTATCAAAAAGTCTGGTCAATTCTTTTGCAGACAGTGACATTTCAACAACTGTCATGTCTCCAGCCAAAACTTTTTCATACTGCAAGTACCTTTTATTCTCTGGGTGCAGATACTCCATTTCACTTGGAAGGCTGCAACTCTAGAATTGCTTTGTTAGCAATGGAGTTGCTCACTAGAGGTACATACTTTAAAATAGCGAGCAGTGGAGAAAATTGTGACCACAAATTCACCTATATCTGACCCAAAATAGCTTTTGTTATCTTTTCCCAAGTTACTACATATTCCAGTCCCTTAAAGTTTAAAATAAAGGCTCCCATTAAGTCACACTCTGCATAAGGAAACCAGGGAATAGTTAGTTTTACATACCAGCTATAACATAACCTTAAAAAATACTTAGAGGAAATACTAGAGTGTTCCTTCAATGAGACAGAGCTCTTGCTACATGAATGAGGGGGCTTTGGTTGCCTTAGATGTTATAAAAAAAAAAGTTATCTTTTTAAACAGTATCAGTAGACTGGTGTCATCCCAAACCAAAAATTATCAGTACTGCTAGGAAAAAGTTTCTCACCTGTTCCCCATCTTGGAACCTTTTATTGGATAGTAGGAAAGAGAAAAAATGGTAAGAATAGTCTCCATGGTGTTTGTTAGAGTTCTGGTACAGGAATACCATGTAAACCAGGAACAGAGCTGGCAGAAGAACTGAAAATAATTATGAACAACACATTAAAACAAGGTCCTAAATGAAGGTGATAATTCTTCAGGGTGTGACTTATTTACACACAAAACCAGTGTTTATTAACATGCATAATTTTATAAAGGCTGTGACTCACCACGAATTTTGCTATTTCTGAATTTTCAAGGTGTTGCACTAATGAGTAAAGCTTCACATCAGCAAAAGCAGCCAGCATTGCCTGTGCAAGCCTAGGGACCCAGATCTGAGTAAGCAGAGAGAAAACTGTACTGCAACAAACCAAGTTAAATTCCAAGTTTTAAGAGAGCACTACTGAATAAGTGAATGACTGTTCAGGTATGAAAATAGTGAATTAGTGAATATTCTCTATGGCTTTTTATGATTTAAAAAATGAAATAGTAAGGTCCTTGGGTAAGGATAGTATTTCTGCCAAAAAAAGAATGTCTTAAGTTCAACTAAAACTGTTCAGAGATGGCAAGTAGAATTATCTGCCATTCATCTCCAAAAGAAATCAAAAGGGGCTGTTGTTAGTTAGTTGTTGTGAGTTTAGTACAAATATACATTGTTAAACACTTTGGAAAACTGAACCACTGGGCAATTATGATGTAGTGGCAAACACAATCAGTATGAAACTCCAAGACATTGGTGGAGGCCAAGAATAATCCTCTGCAGTTGCAGGCATCAGTGCTGTGACTGGAGATCTATGAATGAGTTCTTTCCCCATGGGAAGTCAGTGGGGTCTCTGTGCTCACATATCTCTAATTGCCAGACTGAAGGCTTTGCATATTACCTGGACAGTAATAAAAATACACTGTATTTAAATATAATGCTTTAAAATTTAATTTTAGTAACAGATGCGCATTTTTTGATTATACTCACCAGCAGCTGAACATTATCCTTAGCCAGTAGCTGTAATGCTTTGTACATGCTTGCAAAGATCAGTGGGTACGAGTAGCCCCTTAAGCTACTTGTCCACTCCCAAGTCAGGTAACCATAATTATGAATATTAAGGACAGATCATGACCCAACTGAAACGAAAAGCTTCACCCGAGTCATCTGGGTAGAGACCTTCAGTCCCCTTCGGCCAGAACGGTGAGGTGTTTGTGGCTGGTCAAGCCAACAGCCTTACTACCACGGAAAGCCGTACCCGAGCGCTCCCCTGCCCATGACACCGCGGGGGCCGCGTCCCCTCCAGTCGGCGGGCAGGCAAGAGAGGGCGCGGGGGCCGCGGCAGGCAAAGGATATTTGAAGACCATGCGGTGCGCCACCTCCAGCGATTGCCAATATTCGTCCGGGACGAAGCTGGTTTGGACGAGGAAGCAATTGACCGTCCGCAGCGCCAGGGCGAGAGCCAGCAGCGGCGCTGGCGCGGTGGCACCTGCGGGGGCGAGGCTGGTCCGCCACGGCTCCCTCAGGGGCCGCCCTCCGCACCTCCCCTCCCCGCCAAGCCCCACTTACCGGCGCCTCGCTGCGCGGCGGCCCCGCCGGCCGAGCTGTACAGCACTGACCGCCGCTTGCGGAGCCGCACCGCCTCCGGCATCCCCTCCCGCACCGCCGCGGCCGCCTCCACCGGCCGGGGCATGCGTGACCGCGGGGGGCGGGACGGCGCCGGCACTTCCGTCCGGTCCCCGTAGCGAGCCGGAGGCCGGGCCTCTGCGGTGTCCCGTATTCAGGTGAGGGCGCCGGGGCCGCGGTCCGAAACCGTGCCGGAGCCGCGCCATCCGTACGCGCCCGCCCCGCGCTCCCCGAACCCCACGCGTGTCCGTGTCCGTGTGCGTGGCAGCGCGGCCTGCCGGCATGAGGGGGCGGCTGCCGCTGCAGCACGTGGCCGTGGCCGTGGCGCTCGGCGTGGCCAGCGGGCTCTACATCTACGGGCCGCTCTTCCAGCCGCCTGCGGCCCCGCACGGCCCCGCCGCGCCGCCGCCGGACGCCGCGCCCGACAAGAGGCCCTGAGGGAGGCGTGCGTCGCCGTTCCCGGGCACCGCCTCGCAGTCCGGCCTTCGCACGCCCTGTCCGTCGGGGGCAAGGGAGCCGCTCGGAGCCGGCGCGACCGTCACCTGCCGGGGCCGTCCCTTCCCGAGCCGCCTCTGGAGCCCGGCCCCGAGCTGAAGCCACCCACCTGCTGGAGATGCAGCTGCGTGCTTGTGTGTTTGGTACCAGACTTTGGGACGTGAATGTTGAATCATGTATAACATTCTGAATGTTTGAAAGTCTATTTCACATCTAAATTTAAATAACATCAGGAAACTCGAAAGATAAAGCTGCTGCTGTGTCGTTATGCTCCATGGGTTTTCTTGGATTGCCTCTGATCTGATCCTCCAAGTGATAGATACCATTTTTCTCTGCTTCTCACAGTTTCAGTTCTTAATACATCAGCTCAGTTGGGAAAGTAGTTGTGCAAATGGCTGAGAAAGGAAGTGCACCCAACTTTTGCATCCTTAGTTTACAGTCAGACTTGGCCGTATGTCCATACACACATGTACCACATGTGCATATACAGAGCTTTCATACCTGACAGAGTGAGGCTACAGTGGGTATTTAATAGATAAGTCTGCCTGAAAAATGGGTTGTACTTGGAGAAGAGCCTCGGTGTGTAGCTCAGGAAGACAGCATGGCTCTTGGAATAGGTGTGGATTAGTCTAACAGAAAAGAATCTGAGACTTGGGAAAAGCAGATCAGTAACTATATCAAGACTTCAGTAAATCTAAAAAGAAGCCAAACCCAGGAGATCTTGGGACAAACTTATGTCAGGTTTTGGTTTTAACGCAGAATCTTGTTTGGACAGAATGAGGGAAGAAAGCTGTTGTCTGGGTGTCTTTATATTTTAAGCCAACAATGTGATAGCTGGAGGCAGTAGTATGGAAACTGAGATGGGAGGATAGCAGTAGAAGGTGGACTGGGAGGTGCAGTTGAGTGCAGTAAATGCAGTTTGGACATAACATTACATGGGTAGTGGCTTTCAACTGAAAGAGGACAGGTTTAGATTAGATACTAGGAAGGAATTTTTTACAGTGAGGGTGGTAGGCTCTGGTACAGGTTGCCCGGAGAAGCTGTGGATGCCCCATCCCTAGAAGTGTCCAAGGCCATGCTTGGAGCAGCCTGGTCTAGTGGAAGGTGTCCCTCCTCATGGCAGGGAAATTTCGATGAGGAAATGCCACAAATTGCCACAATAGTTCAGTGCAAACACTGAATTATTGCAGTGATTCCAAGAGCTTCCTTTATAATACCACTATATGTTGAAAAGGTTATTTTGAAGAGGCATAGCTCAGGTCTAGTAGGCACTTCCTTTGTAAATATAACTACTGGAATTGTCCATAAAGGTGGCAGTTGAATTTGAAGTCTCAAGAAAGATAATGTCTGAACTGATGCAGGTGGAAAGGGTTATTGATACAACTGAGCTTAAGACTGTGCTTGCTGAATTCTTGAAACTGCTGGGTTGAAAGCATTTATTGGGCAGCTGCTGAGAGTGAAGAGGACTCTTCCCTTGCCGGGGAAGGCAGGCAGCCAGCAGGCGGCAGGAAGAACTCATTAAACCCACAGTGGTGCGCATTAACCAGGCACCGCGGATTTTCGCTGTAAAACCTGTTTTGCCTCTCAATAATTCTTACTAAACGGCGCGAGATCTTTCAGAGAGGTGAGGGGGGGAGGGCTGAAGAGCCAGCCCCGTTAGTGCCGCTGAGCACCGCGCGGTGCTGCCCCCGGGCCGCGCTCGGCCCGCCCAGGTAGCCGCGGCGGGGCCGGGACACGCCAGGGCGGTGCCACCCGGCCCACCCCCACCTCGGGCTTTACGGGAAGTGATGTTGCCTTGACGGAAAAGACACAGTCGGAGCCCAAAAAAGGGCAGGTGCGGCGGGACGCGACTCGGGGAGCTCCAGCGGCCGGGAGGCGAGCAGGTAAAGCGGCAGGGGAGGCGAGCAGGGCAGCGAGCCGGGCGGCTCGCTTCGGCTGGGCTGGCAGAGGGCTTGATCAGAGTCCCAGGACAGTGTTTCGGGCAGAGAATTAGGGGTGCTGCCGCCCCATCACTCGCCCCGCGCCTCCGAGGCAGCGACCCGGGCTTTAACAAAGGGGCCTCACTCGGGAGATCGAAGCGAGACGTCCGGAGCCTCGGCCTTTGGACTGCCCCTCGAGTGCTTCCCCTCACAGCTGCTGCCCTGAACGCCAACAAATAAACCCCCTCGGGCCTTTCCGCGCAGCAGCTGCAGCACCTGCAAGTTTCCCACCGCTTTAGCCGTGCGTTTCTTTTTACTGAGGAGAAGTGGATTGCAAGTCTGTTTTAAATTTTTTAAAAAGGCTTTAAAAATGGTAAATTATTGGGAAAGCACTATAGTAATGTTATATCTGCTTAGCCAGGAGTTAAATCTTATATGTTAGTATCAACAGACCTGTTGCTCCTTTCTGAACACTGCATGTTTGAGGGAGGCTTCTTGCTGAGAAGGCTCAGAAGGGCCCTTTGGCCTGATTTGCAATGCTTGGGTTGAATTGACACTTTGATGACCTTGGATCTAAAGAAAGATAAATCTATCAGAAACACCTATTGGTTTTCCGAGCTCTGTAAGTAAGGAGAGTATGCGAATATATAAGTGGTATTTTTAATGGTGCTAGCGAATTATAAAGGACATGCTTAGAACTGTCAAAACGACTCAATTTTTATCTCTTAGAGGTGTGTTAGAAATATTTTGAGCTTTCTGATTGTATGAGTCCTCTAACACTTCCTTCATGGATGGTGCTTAGGAGATTTTCATCAGGATAACATATACATGTTCAGAGTTAGTTCTGCAAGGTGATGTTACTATACTTACAGGTTTTTCTTTGAAACTCTACAAAATCTATTCTGCCTGCCTTTTCTTGGAAACTTAATTTTACATAGACACCTTCTCTCAGCCCTTCTTTCTTGTCACAGACTTTTACTAATTTTGTGAGTGTTCCAAGTATTTTCCAGCCAGGGAGAAGCATATACTACCATATGCATTTCAAATGGTAGGTAAATGTAGGAATAGAATTTTTGATGCTAAATGGATGTCTCAAAAGCATAGTTGGAGATGGAAATAAGATGGAAAAAAGAACAGCATGTTCATGTGTTTCTTGTTCAGGGTTCTAATTTAACATCTACTTAATCTCTTGCACAAAGGAGTTGGGGAGAGAGGGTGTTCTACAACTTACACTGGTTTATTTTCACAGTTAACAAAATTTGTCATCAGTAACCAGATGTCTAAAACCAGACTGTAGGTTTGTTTTATCACTAGCATTACACATGGGAACACATTATTTTATCACTTCATTACATATTTTCTTTTCTTTCAAAGAGAAGATAAGGTGAGATAAAAGAATTCTTCAGTAGCTTTTGACATTTACAGAAACAAGTACTATGTGCAGTAACCCCTGTGTGCCTTTGAATTCTTGGTTGTGCTGTTACTGCCAGGTATCTGCTGTGCTGCTAAATGACCAGTGATAGGTCTGTCAGCTTTCAGCATAACTCAGCAGATCAACACCATTACTAAGATCAGTGTGTCACAGTCAACAGAGGTAGTTAGAATTTAATTTAATTTTAAGAAACAGGCAAAATTGGCACTAGAGGTGGAATATAAAGGATGACAACTCTTTTTCCCCTGTTGATGTCTCAGCAAATGGTTAAGTTGCATTTAAAATGTATTAAACTCATGATTTAAGTAATTAATCATCAAATATTCCCTTCTGTATTAAAGTGGCATTATTGTACTCTGCACTTGTGATTGGTCCTGCAGAGCATTACTTAGATATCTATAGCTAAACATTTTGTGGGCTTGGCATAAGTAGTGCTCTGGAACTTGCTTTTGCTCCTGTTGTCTTGTAGATACCACTCAGTGCTGCAGATACAATCTGAGTTTACAGCACTGGCTTCAAACATGGCAAAAAAGTTGTGTAAGTACAGCATGGCTTGATAAATTCTTACCTAAAAGGCAGCTTTCTGTAGCAGAAACACATTTTTTTTCTGTTTATACAAATATATTCCCAATCAGTCTTGCTCTGGGTATAGCATCCAGTTATGAGATTTCTTTTCCTCATTTCTTTTTTTCTCTTCTTGGTCGGAACTACATCCCTGTCAGGAGGCAGGACTAACTTGAACCATGTTAAATCAGCTGAGATCACTTAATGATTTAATGATCCTTTTATCTCCAGTGGAGCTTTGTGAATAAGTCCTGGCCCTGACTTTCTTTCCTGGAACATCCTTACATTGTTGTGTTTTCATACATAAAACAGCAGAATTTACTTTTGATTTATAGTAATAAGTAGTCTCAGCACCTGTGGTTCATTTTCCAATCTAATAAGCCTTATGGCATGTAGATTAAAATATGACATATAACCAGCATACTTTTTTCCTGTGGTGTTGGTGTGGCTTCAAAGGGCTGAAGATGCTTTGGGGTGTGTGTGACAGTTTTGCATATACTGGGTGGTGGAATCTTTTTCACATTCTGGCACATTTCAGCACTCTGGAGCTGACCTAACAAGTTCTTCAGTATTTTAAACTACAGGAGGAAAACAAGATCCAGGCAAATGTCCTTGCTTCTACGGCCCTGAGGATGGTATCAAAGTGTAAACCAGTGCAGTTATATCTTCCTGAGTTTGCAAACCCATTTCCCATACTGTTTTCTTTGTCTACGTCTGATACTTTTACTGATGAGAAATGGGAAAGAATCAAGCGTGTCAGAAAAAGACACTTCTGGAAGACAATGTGAAGACTGGTAGTAAGGTAGCAAAGGGGCAGGAAACAGCAGTGAAGATACAAATTTAGCAGGAATAAAACTTTTCTAGAAATCTCTGGTTTCCAGTGGACAAAAGAAGTTGGTATGTATGTGAGCAGTGTTTTTAAATTAAAAGTCAAATTTATGGGCACTTGCAAAGAGTATTTTGAAAATAAATTTACACTTCTGCAGTAATTCTTCATGTAAATGTGATATGTGAATGAAAGGACTTTAGGGAGTACACCTGGCTGAAATATTTTATGATATTTTATATGCAAATAAAACACTGGATGGGTGTCAGGACACTGCTACACAAATCAAGTAGCTGATTCCAAATTTACTTTGGAGTTTGTGATTCCAGTTTTGCAGCTGTGTAGAGCTATTGGTTTGAAAGGTGATAACAGGATAAAGGAATACATATCAAAGTGAATAGAAACTTTGGATAAAAGTAATACTTTCAGGTTAAGTTGATCTCTAAGAGTAGAAGCAATGCCTTTTATTAGTGCAGTTTATTTTGTTGGAAAGGATAGGCTATCAAGTATGTAAGCCCCTCTCAGATGTGAATTAGAAACAGCAGAATGCAAAGCAAAATTGAAAACGATGCACAATTTTTATAATACTTCTATTAAGCCTATGTCATTAGAAGGTGATGAAGGTCCTCTGGAGAAGTGCTGTTGTCCAAAGTCAGCCCAGTCTCAGTCTTAAGGTCTGGCTCATTATTTTCCTAACTGTGTGATATTTCATTAGGTTCTCTTATCACCCAAAGACTATAAGGAAAACGGTTGCTCTGTGAACTAAAATGAAGAAAACAATTCTTTCCAGTAACGTCCTTGAGGAACGGGAATATTTTGACTAGACTGAAGGCTGCTAGTAGTGATAAGGCATAATAAAGCATATATGTTGGGTAAGGGGAAAAGAAAACTTTATTCATTTTTATGAAAAAAAAATGCAAGTTTTCTGGTTTTTTTCTTGTGTCTCCACCAGTCTTGCTAGTACAGTATTTTGTATTGGTAATTGCTGAGGGAAATTACCTTCCTCCTGGAGATCCCTGCTGCTGATTGTGTGACTTTCATGGAGTGGTGGTGCATTTTGAGAATTTCAGGGTATCACTCAAGGCTCACAGTTGTGGGACTGCTTGTGCTGCGAAACTGTTTTATGCAAGGTTTGCATGAGATGAATTGCTGCTACAGTTATTGCCAATGGCTGTTGCTTTCCAGGTCTGCTTGGAAGCCTAGATAACATTCAGAATGCAGATTATAGCAAAAAGCAGGATAATTGGGATCTTTTTATGGTGGCTTGGGTTTTTTTATTTAATTGCAGAGGCTAATCATAATTCTTCCTGCCCCATCCCCACTTGTTTTGTTCTCAACCAAACTTTATGCATGACAGAATATGATGCAAGATACAGGTATCAGGTTACTTCTAGCCCTGCTGATATCATCCATTTCCAACAGTCTTTCTCGTGCAGCACTTTCAGATCCTGTGCACATAACTGCACATGCTCCACCGACTTTCTCCTCTAACATTGATTCAACTTGACGGGTCATTTCTGTTGGGGCATGAACTGTCTGACTAATACTTAATTTTTCCTTTTTTTTTTTTCTTGGAATGGTGTCAGGATAGACATCTCTGTACAGAGATGGTGTTAGCCAAGTTTGGAGATAGTACTGTCTGATTTGATTGTGCTTCTTCTGAATTTGATAGCAAAATTCTCATAATTTTAGTTTGAATAAATGTAGGCTCAAGTTGGAGTTGTTAAAGTAGTAGTTTTAAGAATGTTCTTTATCTATGAAATGGAAGAGGCGACTATAAATCTTTATTTGATAGTTTTCTAGAATTGTCTGTTTGGATATAGCCCACAGGGCCTGAGATCCTGCTGTGTGTCAGGAGGAGCTGCTAGGCAGGCTTTGGAACGCCTGTGAAAAGAACATACTGCAAAAGTGGAATCATGCTTTTTAGTAGATTTTTAAGCACAATATAGCCCTCCTCCCCCAAATATGGACTGCTAATACAGCAAAACTCCACTGATTTTATTCCATTCACTTTTTAATAATGGATGTGCTTAAATTTCATTTGCTTTTAAAATAGATAGTGTCTTTTAAAGCCAACTTGAAAGCAAATGTAAAATTGAATGACTGTCACAGTATGTGCTGCAGCAGTACGACCTGGGCATCTGGTGAGTTTCCCTTGCAGAACTGGAAACTGTAACTGCCAGCTTTCAGGGGAGGCAGCATCCCACTCTTCCCTTTATCTAGTCTGCCGTTTTTTCACAAAGTATATAGAAAGTTCAGATATTTGTGGCTTCTTCCCTTCTGTAAAGGAATATTAAAGCTGATCAACAGATTCAAATGTTGGTGGAGAAGGCAGAAATAACAGAAATTCAGTGTCTCTGCCCCTCTCTAATGAGCTTTGTTTCCTTAGGAAACCAGGCTAAGAGGCATGTCCTCATTTCAGCTTTGTTTTTTGCATTGCAAATTTGGAGCTTTGTTCCAAGAAGTCCTTATTGCATTCGTAATCTCCAGTGTGGTGTATTGAGCCTTAGGGAATTTTTCTTCAGCCTAGCATCCTGTGGGAACATGAAGAATGGGAGCAGTAACATTTTCAGTAATTGGGAGTCACATAGGGACTGGAATGGGGCCAATGGAACTGAAAGACCTACTTTGGTAATGTACTGCAGAATCACCACCTTTCCAAGCCCACCCGTTCCTCCTGCACACCCTGAAGGAAGGCAGATCAACCAGTCAGGTTAGTTAACCTGTGGAGTCACTGAATAAATGGGAATATGAAGGAGCTCTAATGTTAATGGTGTTCATGCTTTAAGAAATGGTAGAAAAAAATAGGCATCACAGGTGTTTAATTTGGTTTCATGTGCTTCATTGCATGGAAAATCAAAGAATACACTGCAGAAGCAATACTTTGCTGTAGCTCAGAAGCAGCAGACTTCTCTGTCTGTCATATATTTCACATAATTAACCTTTCCATTTTTCCTCCTGAGAGCAGATTTAAAGTGTAAAAGGCACTGTTGTCAGCTTGTGAGGAGAATGAAGACCCACTTGCCCTATTAAGTAGATTCAGAAAAGATGTGAACAAGGTCTTCTTGTGCTGGAAAGAACACCCAGCTCTGCTTAGACTGGTTTTCAAAGAACATGTTGGATCAGGTAGTGCTAAGAATAAACACATATCAATCAAGCTTTAGTGTGGATAAAAATATGACAGACACTTTGAAAGCTGTATTAATATAGGATTGTAAAACATTGAAAAACCTTTCTTAGGTAGCTGTAGTGCACATGTTCCTTTAAATTGGGACAGAAGCTTCCTGTAAAGCTACTATGTTTTTTAATTTTAAAAGTTCACTTAGTCATCAACCCTTTAAAGTAGATAAAGATCATTGATCTAAAATGAGATTTGTAGCTCTTCAGGATGAAGATAGAGATATCAGATTATTGGTGTGCTTTTATAGCTTCTCACCCAATGCAGGGCCACTGGTGTCTCATGCAGTGCTGCTCTAGGTGCTCTCCTCATGCAGTCAGGCACACACTTCGTAAGTTTTACAAAATGCGAACCAGCAAAATCTCACAGAAGAGCTGTAGCATGTCAAATAATCCATCCATCTTTAGGTTAAATGTTCTTTTGAGTACAGATTATGTAATTTTAGTAGTGTGAATGTTGCCAAAATACCATTTCCTACATGCAAAGTGATCACATTTGCTCATTTCAGTCAGAACTGAAATGTTTATTAATACATATTTTTTTGCCATTTTAAATAAACCTGTTTTCACCATTTCTTGGTGTTTTAACATCTTATACAAGGACATGTACAATAGTATTTTTTAATACTATTTTCTTTCTGATATTTCAGAACTGTAATAAGAGAGAGAGAACTTGACTCAGGTATTAAAAGATTCTTTCCTTCCCCATTTGATTCAAATCTGGAGTAGGTATCTACATTTGGCTTTGCCTTGGGATAGACTGTGCATACATGGGCATTAATAGAAAGTGACGTGGAGGCAGAAACTTGTGGTTGAACAGAATTGACAGATCAATTAAAGTCGCTTGTTTGGGATAATTTTGCTTATCTTTTCTTAGGTCAAATATAACCATATGTAAATCTTATTTTGGGAAGCAATCTTTTGATGTTTTTTCTGATGACAGAGTTTGGTCTAAAGTTTTTCAAAGTGCTGATGTTGAGTGCACAGCTGCTGCAAAGGATTCCTGTCTTTAGGCAGTGTGATGTTCTATGAAAGCAAAGTTGATGCTTTTCATTTGCTGATTATTTTACTGTTAAATTTTTATTGTAGAAGAGACCCTGGTAATTCTTGAAAGTTAGTTATTTAGAGCCTCTCTTGGAGGGGATTATTTTAAAGAACATATTTTCTATGTAGAATGCTACAGATCTTAAATATACCAATACTTTATCTCTTGCAATACTGAAAGAAAGCTCTGTGACCATAACTAAAATTGCCTGGATTCACTTATCATTGAAAGAACATAGTGAAAGGTTTACTTTAGTCTATAATATTACAAAATATTTAGCAGGTATGCCTTTGGGTAGCAGAAAGGCCTGCCTGACCTACTTATATTTTAATCACTGAAGGGATATTTCATGGTTTGGTCCTGGTAAAGTTCAGCTATTACAGTTCTGGAGTTCTGGTGTGAAAGCTGATTTTGTGAGTGTGGGTTGTCTCTCCTTTTTTAAATTTTTTTTCTTCCCTGGAAGGATATTGGTGATAGGAAAGCAAAAGAAAAAATCCTTTATATGGAATTTATCTCCTCCTTTCAGATCTTTTGAGTTCTGTCCTGAGGTACTGGCATGTTACTGCAGAGCAGGGGCAGATGGCATTGATGTTAGGCACAGCTCTTGGCTTTGGAAACAGGGATGTGTTCTGTAGCATTATCTGAAATGGGCTGTTACTAGATCCACTTCTTCTCCTATTCCTCTCTCCAGTGGCAGATGTCTTTATTTCTGCAGGCAGGTAACAATCCAGCATTTTTCTTACAGAAGAAACATCTGCTACAAGACAGTTTGGAGACCTGCAGCTTTTGTCAGGGGCATGGAGCGTATGAAGGCAAATATTCTGACGCTTTTAATGAAGAATGCTCCACACTATTCACTGTGTTTAACTCCTCAAATTTCCTCTTAAATTCCTAGGCTTGCAAAGCATTGACAATTTTTATGAGTAGACCATAAATTCCATGCATTCGGGTAATTTTGTTCATACAACCTGTTCGTAGAGCTTGTAAAAACGTTGGGAATATTGAATAACTAAATAGATGGCTATTCCTTTGTAGAGCTGGAGCTTCAGAACTGCTTTTCACAGTTTCAGAACTTCATTGGTGTAATTTTGATTCCCTACATAAACTGAGATGGTGTCCAAGCTCTTATAACCCCCTAGGATTGGGGTAGCAGTGGGAGGAAGACTCACCTTGGGCTGCCTGCAGTGGTTCCTGTTCCAGCTGCTGCTGCTTGGTTTGCATTTGCTTCCTGCCACCACAGCAGGGCTGGCTCAGCTGCCTGTGCAGCATTTGCTGAGAAGCTGCAGACATGTTTGTTTAAAAAGAGAGACTATAAATAACCAAACATTGATGTCCTCCCAGTTTATATCTCTCCAGTTTGAAATCAACATAATTTCACCCTCAAAAAAAAGCTTTATTTCAGCTTTACCTTTGTGGCAAAATCTTACTGTTTTGGATAAAACCCTTGTCTGGGACGGGGAAAGGAAAAATTAGTTGGTGTTCCTCACACCAAGTTGGTAAGAGGCAAGTTGAGCAGCCTCATTTCATCCTGAAATAAAACCCTGAAGTCTGGGGATTATTTATGGATTGTTTTTCCATTAAAGATGGCAAACATGTGACTGTGTGGAGGAGTTTGAACTCCATTTACATTGCTGGTTGAGACTTCCAGACAGACATTTTGTGCTCAGTGTGTGTAGTCAGCCCCCAGGGCTGTTTGCAGCATGGCAGAAGCGTTGCTCCTTTGTCTGTCAACACTTCTTATCCTGTTCCTCCTTCTGCACTCTGGAGCAGTTACCAGAAATTCTAGGGTGCTTGTGGTCTGAATATTTCTTCACAGTTAAGCAAATGTGCCAGTATTGATCAGGGAAGCAAGCAGTTAAAGATAAAAAATGTGCACGTCGCTGAAAATTGAGCACAATTCTGTTTTTTAATTGCATGTGGGAGCAAAAAAGGGACCTTTATATTCCTCTAAAACTGGTGAAATTTATAGAAAATTGGATTGAACCAAGAAGAGGTAGAGTTTTAAAAATTACAACCTGTAACTAGATGTCAAAGAAATAGATTTTAGTTAATTCTGGGAAAAAGCTAAGGCAGGGCATGAAAAAGTGTTCCAGCTCTGAATAACAGAACTTAGATGTTCACCAGGGCAAGGAAAATAAAAATTGCCTTGATTCACGTGAAAGGATGCGAGATAGTTGAGCACTGAAACAAGTGAGTTAAGAAGCATGTGGAGCTGTCTTTGTTATTGGTAGATGAATCCATATGTTAAATGTTTGTAGCAGCCTGCCTGCAGCACTTCTTAAATTATAAGATTGGAGACTAGTCTTAGACACCACCTTAATTGCCTTTCTTAGCTGCTCTTGAAGCAGCTTGAGGAAAGAAACTGAGACAAGAAATGATTGTGCAAGGGCACTTGTCTGCAAAAGCTCACATCTGCTAAATCTTACGTGGTGAGTGCAAAACTTGCTTTGTCCACACCTTTCAGTCCTCTCTTGTGAGCATCTGTAATGTCAGGGGTGTCTGAGAGGGGAAGAGGTCTCACGGGACTTGCAGCGGGCTGTTGAAGGTCCTGGCTCATCCCTTGGACCCAGTGCAGGTCCGTCCATCCAGTGAGTGCCTCGGTGCAGACACCGGTGTTGAAATCGGGGTAGATGTGTGAATTCTGCCTCTTGGGGGCCTGTGTTAACAGGCTTCTGGAAACTGACTCATTGAAGAATTGGTTTACATGTTAAATCAGTAACTTTATTTCCTTGAAGTAATTTAGATGTTCAAAATGTTTGCCTGTGTCTCTTAGGATTGTGCAGGGACAGGAGCTTGCAGGTTTAGCATCAGTGTTTCAGAAAGTTTCTCACAACATCATCACTCAGATCTCTTCTTGGAGCTTGTTGCCATCAGAAGTGGTACAGCAGAAAGGACTGGACACAGACGCCTACAAAGTCCTACGGTACAGCTGCCACTGTCCTCCCAAATCCTTCCAGCTCCCTCTCACATGGTCTCTCTCTGGTGTCTGTGCCAATTTTGTTATCACTAACTTTTTCTTCTGTCTGTGAAGGTGGGAAATAAAACCAGTTTGGGGACCTTTGGTGCTTGCCATGTTTCAGTATAGTAGACTACTGTGTTTGCTGTATTTTGTTTTTTTGTATACTTAGAAAAAGTTGCGCTCACACACTGCAACTTCCTCTCCCTACGACAAGGAGGAGGGTCGGTAGTTTATGCAAAGGCTCGAGGTGTGTAACCTGGTTTAGGGAGCTCTAGTTAGCTACTTGTTTACTTTTAAAAGGGGGAAAAGAGATCACTTGATCGGTCAGCAAGACCACATGACAAGCAGCTGAATGTAATTAGGTGGGGAGGGGAGGGTGGTTGTGTGGGGTTGGCAGCTTCCCATGTCCTGCGAATGTTGGAGCTATTAGTCTGAACGACACTATTTTTGTTTTATTTTCTTTCTCTGCTGATGCTTCCTGTAGATGAGAAATGTCTCTTTTTGCATGAGTATGGTATTCAAGAGATCTGAATTGTGTCAGGAAACTCATCACTGAAGCTCACTTGGAAAACTCCAGATCCATTCACAGTTGTCAAACATAGGTATGTAAACACTTTCTCTTTTCCATTTATTTCCATATGATTTATTACATTGTTTTCCTTGAGCTGACTGTCTTGTGCCAGCTCTTCCTCTGTTAAGAGCTTTGAAACAATGTTGCTGGACTTTAACAAGCTTCCTGGAATATTCTGATTTTGAGAGAGAGTTCAGCACTGCCGCATCTGCATGCTCTAGAGGGGAAAGTAAAGCTGGGGAGTACACTTGGCTTATATAACACATATGCTTTGGGGTTAAATGACATAATTGCAGCTCTTGTGATATGTATTTAGTCATTGCTTTTCACAAATAAATCAGTCAGATTTAAAGACAAACCAGGGTAAGTTTATTAAAAAAATAGACTGACTGTGTTGACCAGTGTCTGGATCCAGTAGCCATAAGAGGCCTGTTCTGGTCCCAAGTCATCAGCTTACATTTTCTTCTGTGTTAAGTCAAAGTTGTTCTGCAGTTGGAAGGTGGAGTTAGACCCCTGATAGTAAAGTGTGCTGTGCAAATAACATTCGGAATACCGAACAAAGGAACTCAGTATTTTTAAATGTTGCAGTGCTTGAACTTTTTTCCCTTCTATTTCTTCATGTGTTCCTGTTAGCATTTAAAGATAAGCTATACTGAATAAAACAGTCTTTAGAATGGTGGGGTTTTTTAACTGCACTGTGCATCAACATGTTTGTTATCATGCTTGCTAAAGGGATGATAAAAGGAATGAAAATGGTGTGCTGCACAGTCTGTTATTTTTAATTATAAAAAGAAATGGAATAGCAAGGAACCCCGAGAGCTCATCTAGTTCACATTCCTTGTTCAATCATATAGTAATGACTTGAATCTTTAATTATGGTAAAAGCAATATGAAGGTGGGCTGTTATTATTGTGTTTTGTATCTCCTTTGGAAGAAACTCAGAATAAATGTACACATCTGACTAAGTCATGCCATGCCACCCCAAGCATGATTTTGTAATCAGGCATCCTTTCTAGCCATGTGTTTGCCAGCATTTTTCTAACCATGGATCAAAACTCCTGTTTTTCTAGACTGTAAATAATCAAGGAGGAGTTGTTCAGAGAACGGAAAACAGTATTCTCCTCCACTTCTGTGGGAAGGTCACAAGGCTTTCCCAGGGTTTTATTTGATGTCTAGCCTAGAATGTCTTAAGATGATTTTTCTCCTCCAGCTCATCACCAGCTGACTTGTGTTTAGGAGAGAAGTGAGAAATTTATAAATGTAGTTCAATAAATATCTTTTCTTGCTGTTTCCTTATAGACATCCCCAGTGTATTAGACGTTTATATAAAATAACTGGGAAAAAGCGTTTTGTAAACATTGATGCTTGACTTACTGTTTTTGTTTTTCCTGTGCTGTGTGGATGGATCGGTTGTTGTAGCTGCTTCACTATAATTTACTGTTATATAATAGTTTCATTTATTGCATTACATGTGCATTTTGAATGTGTGTCACAGAAACTATTTCTAGCACATTTTAGTGTAGTGATTTCTAATAGCCTGAGTTATTTGATGATTAAATTTTGATAATATTGGGATTCTTTTGGACACTGCAACACATATGCTAGCATTTGGTGCTGCCACCCTTTCCCTCACTATAGTCCCATTGAATCTCAGTATGTTTGTGTGTTTCCAACATGTCTTTCATTTATAACACCATCTTAAACAAAATATCCATAGTAATTAAGCCTGGTAAAGACCAATTGGGAATCTAATTCAGCTAGGCTTCTTTAAGCATGTCATTAACAATGGCATTAAATAGAAATTGTAATTTTTTTTCTTAAGAAAAAACTAGAAAAAAAGAAGACCAGCAAAAATTCTGAAACTGTAGAAAACTTAGAATGACCTCAAAAAGATCTCAAAACCAGTTAATGGAAAAAGATCTGGAAGGTATCCTAGTAGAAGGAGAGAAGCTCTAGACAATAGGAAGGAGAAAAAGGAGTAACTTTCATTAGGTCTAAAATGTTTTACTTCATAACTAGGAAACAGTGTAGTTCCTGCTTCAGAATTCTGTTTAAACACTGTGTCATAGGGATAAAATTTCTTTTAAAAAAATCAGTTTTGATACATTGTGATGCAACTGTTGGTATAAAGAGAAGAACTTGGTGAGGAAATTCTCTGGGAGTGAGTGAGTTAGCCTAGCTCCTCTATAGGCACTGCAGCTGTACTGATTAGTGCTAACTGAGATTTTCTTCTTTCACATACTTAATTTGTTTTTACTGCAATCTCATTACTGGATTCTTAGTTCCTTCTATAGTAAATCACATGCATTGATTTAAAATCAAACCAAATGCTGCAAGCCAAAGCCAGTCTTTTAGTAGATGATGAAACACCAGCACCTACTTTAATGAGTCTTTTCATATAAGAGACTCTTGTGGGGCAATACCATTACATATGCCTGTTTTCTTGTGACTTGTGCTCAGAAGGGCATACTTGAATAGATTCTTTCATATTACTTACCCATTATATTCCATTCTTCATTTCAGAGGTTTGATGCCTTTCTCAATTATGGTGTAGAATTGTTCTATGAAGTTGGTTTGCCAGTTTGTGTGAGATTTTTGAATTCTTCATGAGCAGACAACGTTTCTATTTGGTGTTAAGCTAAGACACCACAGTCTGTATGCACCGAGGTGTGATAACTGCATATGTGTTTCCCTGTCACAGTTTTCAAAAGGAAACTTGCACTGCTTGGATCAATTAGAGCATTCTGTCTGGAAATTTATTTTCATAGAAAAGCTTTGTGTATTTTTTCTGGAACTTGGGTTACAGAGGTGGTACTTCTGTAAGCTCACTGCTGCCAAGCCACTTATTAATTGAAGACTTCTGAGAGCAGAGGTAGAGAATTGCCTGTTACTGTATGTCAGTTCAAGTGAAACTTGAGGATGCTTTGTGTGCATGAAATGTTATGAAAGAATTCTTTAGGAAGGCATCTACAGTAGGAAAAGCTGGCAGGTTTCAGGTGGGGTTTTACTCTACAGCTATCTTGGGGCCCTTCCTCTGTCTGGGAATCACTAAAAGGAAAGGTAAACTGTGGCATTAGACTTGTGCTGCTTTTTGCTTTCCTTGCTCATATATTCCTACATAACACCAATTAGTATAAGAAATTCTGGTTTGCTGTGCTGTTTATCTCAGAATCTCAAAATCTTTGCTGTGTATCAGGGTTTAACTATAATTCATGCTGTAATATGGGATTGTGATCTGAGCAGTGAGATAAATATTGTTGGCAACTCAGGTTGAAAAACAGCAGGCTTTTTGAATGGAAGCTTTGTATTGAGCAGTTCAGCCTGCTTAATCAGTGCTTCTTTTGAATTATGCCTTCCCTGAGGCTCTAGAAAGCTGTGCTAGGATACGAATTGAAGCCAACATTTTGCCAAAGCACTGTCTGAGTATTTTGGCAGACTGCAGGGCCTCAGCAGAAGGCTTGGGCAGTGTTAATTCGTGCTGAAGTTCCGGAGCTGTTCAAGTGGAGGATAGGGTGGAAGTAGGGGCTTGGCTTTCAATTCTTGAAAGAAAACCCCACTCAGACACTGTAGTTTTAGCTTTGCTTTGTCAGAAGAGTTTGAGTGATATTTTTGAGCCACAAGCATGCTTCAAAGTGCTGTGTCTTGCTGTCACACAAAGATTTCCGTGAAGATTTCTGTTTTGCTGTTGCACATTATTAACTTCCCGAAGAGAACAGGTTGTGACCTATTGAATACAGCCTATTTCAGGCAGAAGTGGTGTTGTATTATGTAATGGGCATGTTAAGTTAATGACCAGAGTCTTCTCAGCAAGTTATTTCTAACCTTTGCATAGCATCTCTAAAACATGGAAGCGTCACATACGCTCACTATCTCCAAACATGTTTATTAAACAAGTCCTGCTCAGTACTGGCTGAAAATCTCTTTCTCAGACTGTAGCTATTACAGACTCTGAAATCAAAGGCTCAGTTTCTTTTTGAGACCTCTTAGGAGGAGATTATTCACAGCTGACACCCACCTGTCAAACTCCTTAGTGTCCTGCTGCCAGCCTGCACTGCTCTGACTGGCTTCCCATGGCAGCACAATCTCAGGTAGGTCCAGTGAGCTCTGCACCTGCAGGGATGCTTCTGTCAAGATTGTATGGTATTTAAAAGTTTGGGGGAAGTGAGTGCTAGCTGTGAGCCTCAGTTTTATCCATCTAGATCCATCCTTCCATCTCTGTCCGTTTGTACCACTTCCTTGCTTAGCATCTCTGACTGTCCCGTGATGCTGGATTTGAGGAGTAGAAGGAATAACCTTTTCTAGTTGCTGGACAGGGTTCTAAATGACAGTTTCCCTTGCTTTCCCACAGATAACTACAAACTTACTTATTTTGTCCTTCTTGCCAGAGTAATTTAAGGAATCCCTCTGATTAAATATTTTCACAAGTAACTCTTTGTGATTCCTAATGTCATGCCTGATATCCATAGATACCAGAGTTTTTCAGCTCACTAGAAATGGATATGGCTTAGTTGTTCAGTCAGTAACTTTGATAACCACTAAATTTTCTGGGGAACAGGATGTTTTCACTGGTTGCTGGAAGTATGATCTGAGACATTAGTCCTGTTCCAAAAGACCAGGATGCCTTGTGATTAGCTGCTTTCAGAATAACTTCTGATGGAGTTAAAAATTCTTGGACATTTCAGTGGCACCTAAATAATGAGAAGACATTTAACTTCCTAAGAAATAAGTGGAAGAATAAAATGTTAGAAATCCTCTATACTGTGACGCTTGTTAGTTTTGTTGTAGTTAGGACAGATCTCAATATTACAGAAAAGCCATAATGCTAAAGAATGGCAGTGGCTGCTGAAAAAAAGGTAACATTTGTTGTATCTTTCAAACAACAACCAGATTAGCAAGGAAAATTGTTTACCTCCTATGAAAAACAAAAAAAAACCCCATGTATTTTCCAATCCAAAGGATGAAAAGATGGATTAAATTCTGCACTGTTGTTCTTTCCTGCCTCACCCTTTTGCATGCTTGCCCACATCATGTTAGATAAATGATGTAGTTTTAGAGTCCCATTTGTATCACATTTATGTGGTCTTCACTTTTATCTGACAATGATTAGGAGGTAGCTGACCTTTTCCATTGACTTCTAATTGACCTAATCAGGATAATTTATTTTGCCAGATTATTCCTCTCTAATGCAGGATGTATCTGGTATCCTTCATAAGCTTGGCAGTGTGACCTCTTGGAGAATTATTTTCTGTGTTCCAGGTATCTGGCCTATGAAACAAGGTAGAAGGTAGCTGAGAACTTTCCTGTTCTGAAAGAGAAATATATCTCTATCTATACTGTTACATTTTTTTTTTAAGAAGCTGCAGATATTTTCCTCTGGCCATTTACAGTGTGTGCTTTAATGGGCTTAAACAAAGAACCCGGCCTGATTAATATGTATTGCAGCCTACTGAATCACCCATATAGATAGAGTATAACTTATACTTTCTTTAGCATGAAAACCTGCACTTGTTTTCCTTGAGATGCCATTTCATTCATATTCTACCTGCACATATGAAACTGCTTCGTTTTTCAATTTTTAGATTTTTAATTTTTTTTTTTTTTTAATTATTCCTCTTATTCTGCATTTTCCTGTGTTTGCTTATCTGCTGGAGATTTTTATCTCCTGGAAAACCAAATCCTTCCTTAAAGAAATACTCAATTCTTTTTATCCTGTGTGATTCTTATTATCTTCTCCTTTACTCTCCAGTGGCTATTTCTTTGGGCAGAAATAGAAGTGTGCTCTTTTTTCTTGCCCTTCTGAATTTGAAAATATTGCCAAATGAGGGGGTGGTCAAACTCCTGGATATTTCCCACCTGTGAATATGACCAACTTTGTGGGCGAAATCCTTGTGACTCCTGTTTTGTCTGAAACAGTTGGAAAATGTGTATATCTGTGTTGGACTGTCATTCATAATTCCTTGATCCTCGGAAGAGTAGGTACAGTGCAGTGATGTGTTCTAGATGTTAAGGCTAGGCTGTGAGGAAGGAGGGTCCCAAAGTGGTCAGAATTGTCATGTTAGGGAGGATGCTGGGAATTGCTCTGAATTTCCTATTTATAAGTTAGTGAAAAAGCATAGCAGTTAACTTGGAAGCCACTGTGGCTTAATGTATTTATTAGAGGAAGAAGGGAATGGTTGAGGATGGAGTAAGTAGTATGGAACTGCTTAAAGGAATTAAGAATGCTTGCTTTATTTTCCCCAGTTTACTCTGGATTTTATTCACTTTATACAGATATTTGAAAGCAGCTTCTGATGAGAGTGCAAAGAGGTAACTTGTGAGGCAAAAGCTCTTGTTCCCAGGAGAGGGACAGGTCCTCTGAGAGAGTTCAACTGTTTTTATCACATAGCATTGCACATCTCTATTTATCTACAGTATTTCCTTACCATGGAGCATGAAAATGTTAGGAACTGATGAAGGAATAGAGATGGTGCTGTGCTTTTTGCACAGAAGTGGAAACTGCACGAAGATCCTCCCGTATGTGGACTATTGGACAACCATCTGCAGCATTCCAGCTTTTATTCTTCATTTTTTTCCAGTTCCATGCTGCCTTTCATTTGTTTATGTAACTGTGCCAACCTTTGAAATTCAGCTGCCTTTTGTTGGTTTGGTGATGCTGAAATGCAAATGCAGTTGCAAAACTAACTGTTGTTTCATTTCCTGGCTTCTTCATTCCTAGTTTCTCCTGGTTTTCTGGAAACAAAGTCCAAAATCTGCTGTTCCCTTGCCTGGCCTGTCGCGCAACGTTCTCACCACATCTGCAGACCTGTTGCTTCCTTCTGTGCCCCCTTTCTGGGTGGGATTATAATTTTATGCCTGGCTTCTCCCATTATAACTCATTCTCACAGTGCTTTATGTGCCCATCAGTTCGTGCTCTCGAAATGCTGCAGTTGTAGCGATATTGAAAAATGGTTGTAGAGCACCTTCAGCCAAATAAAAGTGACATCAGTGGAGGCTAAAACCTCCCAGCCTGTGTTTTTGTACCTAATTTTGCAGTTTCTTTTGTATCTTGAACACCCTTAAAATTAGTTAGATCTTTCCAAGAAAGAGGCACTCCTTAGACATTGATCTTGCAATTCCTTAAAATTTCTCTACATTTGAAACTAAAAACATCATAGCACTAAAATGTCATGTAAAGTAACTGAAAGTAACCAAGGGGTATTTTCTTTCTTCTTATTTATGTTGCAGAAAAGCCCCAGAAGTTGCAGAAAGTGTCATTTTGACCAAAACTAAAGCAAGCCAAGTCATATGTTTCCCTAAGAAAAACAACAGTGCAGCTCAGAACATTTTGGTGAAGTGCTTATTCATTAGTTCTCTTCCGCCAGTGCAGCAGTTACTTGAGTTTATGAAATATTGTTGTCATGATATGTTTATGTTACATTTGTACGGATCTGGCAGCTTTTAACAAAGCGCTTCTAATAAAGTGCTGACTAAGCAGGAACATTATTTAAGTCTCTGTCCCTTGTTTGGACAGAGCTGACACGTGTCTGATTGACCAGTTCTTCAAGCATTCAGGTGCTGCTGGAGCCTCAGAGCAGGGTGAGGCCATTCACTGTGCTCTGCCCACTCCATGCAGGAATGTGATTATTGCCTTGCTGTAGTGTGGTGGCAGTGCTGGTGTGACAGGATTACTGAACTTATTCCTCTGCGCTCCGGATCACTTTCGCAGTTTTTCTGCTGGAACAGATGGAGTGGCACATAAAATACTCTTGAAGTTCAAGTTTGTGTAGTGCCTGGGTGAAGAAAATTTTTTGTATGAATTGATGTGTACTTGCAGAATGATCAAATCTGTACAAATGCATTATTGCCCACTGAGGGACCTGCAGTGTCTTCTTTTTCTGTCTGTGGGGGATGTGGACTCATTTTCCCCTCATGCCCATGTCAACTCTAATAGCAAGCATGCACCCTCAACAGAAAGGAAACAGTATACGTGAAAGACTGCTGTATTCTCCTGAAACCTGGGGTAAAGGATGTAAAGCTATGAATGGAACTGAACAGCTGTGATCCATATACTCCATCATTAATGCATTTTTGAATGAAAACCCCTGCTAGGGACAATGTAATTGTTTTAAGGTGTGTGGGTGATTTTGCAGCAACTTTATATCTGCTCCAAGGTAGGTCTTGCACAAATCTCTTTTGAAATGCTGTTTGCCTCTAGGAATAAAAGGGATGTGAGCTGTGCAATTGCTTGCCAGCTATGCAGTGAGGCAGCACCCTCCTTAGACACAGATACGGGCACACCTCTTTATCTCTGAGCACCCATCAACGTGGATGCAAACAGGTGACACGTAAGCCTCTTGGCTGTGTGCTGAAGAGGTGGTGCTGGAAAAGTACTCCTACTGGAAGTACTATCTCCAGTGTGCCCTAGCTATTCCTTTTGCAGAGTTTGGGGTAAGTGGTATACCTGACTTTAAACTGATGTGCTTGAGGACTGTCTGATTAGGGGCATGTTCAGATTTCCTGAATTTTACACTGTGTGTACGTATACATGTTTATATTTGCAGATCAATGCTTTTGGTTTTTTGGCTTGAGTTTTTGTTTATTCATCTCTTTTACCTTCTTCCTTTATCCTTCTCTCCATCAGCTCAGTAGCAGCACAGGAGTTGCATGTTTTGTGTAAGGCATGGGGGAAATCTTGCATGCCAAACCAATTTCCTTAATTTACACAGGAGCAAATCTGCCATAGTCTGTAATGTTTTATCACACAATAGTGCTGTGATATTTGTGTCCCAGAGGCAAAAATATGAACCTGTTAACATTGATGTCTGTAATATGAAAGTAACTCAGACTAGAAAATGCAGGGAACAAGAGGAGCACTTGATTTGCAGAGAATCCATTCTTGACAAGGCACAATCTGTGTGTGTGTGTGGAGGCTCCAGAGCAGCAGCTGTACAGGCATAGCTCAAATGATGGCTGTGGAGGTCCTGTCAGCCATGGAAGAGGCCACTGGACCTTTTCCAGCACTTGCTTATAGCTCTTGTCCATCTGCATACCAGGCAAAGAGCAAAGCCAGAGCTGAATGGGATTTCAGGAGGGATTTACAACAGGCAAAACTGAGGGGGACTTAATGTGGAGCTTAAAACTGTGTTCATTAGTGAATTTTTTTTTTAACCAAGGAGTTCCTACTCTAAGAAGCAAGATTTGGGAATGATTTACTTTTGGTGACCTGGTGAATTCTAATTGTATAGTTAATTTTCTCTGAATCTTCCTTTTCTACCTCCTACTCTCCTAATATACGAGGTATAGAAATGTGGAAGGAAGGACTGGGAAATGTGAAGCCTAATTAAAAAAAGCCTAATTTAAAAAAAGGCAAAATTGGAAGGAAAAAAATGGGGTGGGGTTTTAGTAACAGGCCCATGATTTTTTAAAATTTCACAGCAGTTTTTGCTTGAATATACTTTGCAACAAATATGTTTTTATTTCTGCTGAATGTATCCAGTGAAACTGGATGTATCTGGACACTAGGACTGCAGGTCTCAGAAGTGGAGGGTGGAGATCACTTTTTAAATATTTGTACAGGGAGGAGGACAAAGCTTGAAACTACTATGAAAATAGCTCTTTACATGTCTCCAAGGATAGGTTAACTGTGCAGGGTTTCACAAGAACCACTCCCTCGAGATATTTGAATAATAAATTGACATAATGGGGTGCAGTGAGAGGTGTGTGAATTTCAAAACCAAAGGAGAAAATTTCCTTCTCAAGCAAATCCTTTAGAAGACATTTTTAGAAGCCCTTCCTGTGAAGGGTTCCTTGTCAGTCCTTTGGTAATTGTATTTCTTACCATCCACAGGGAGAACTGAGGTTTCAGTAGGCCAAATGATATGGCATTTTTGTCCAGACAGGCACTCTTACAAATCAGACATGACACTAGGAATACCTTTAGGTTTTACTTCCCCAAGGCCTAATCTTGACCTTTCTGTTTTGGCCAGAGCTTTCACGCAGCCCGGTCCAGTGGAAGGTGCAGCTGAACTGTATCAGTTCCCTACATCTCCATTGAAGAGCTGCAGTGCTCTTCCTTCCTCTGTTCAGTCTTGCACAGGGTGCATGATAAATCAGCAGTGATTGGGTGCACTGTCATTTGTACTTGTTATTAAAAGTATGTTCTATACAACTATAGCAATCCAACAGAAAACCAACAAGACAAGGCAAATACATCTGTGCAGGTGGGACACCACAGTAAAAGGTGTGAAGCAAGCTTGTCTTTGTGTAATATACTGGCCCAAACGTTTACATGTAAATCTTTTAAAGCAACAATTAATTTAGGGATATTAAGACTGAAAGAACATGTGCTTGAGTAGAGGATGAGCTTACACAGCTCTTTGCCCCTGGGGAACATCTGAGGGCAAAGGAAACACTATGTATGAGATGGAAGTCTAAATCAAATGTAGTCTTTAGAAAAATCCAGCTCTGTTTTTTAAAATATTTTTCCCTTTCTTCTGGTACATTTCAATGGAAAGACTTTGTAGAGCTACAAGGTAGGTGATCTGGTTTTACTTTTTTCTCCTTCCCCAAAAAGGAAACAAAATTTAAAAATGAAACAAACCCCCCAAAATTATTTTTGCTGATACATGCAAATGTGTATAATGGATTAGGGTTCTTAGTTTCTTCTAAAAATGTTCCTATGTCAGTGTTTGGGCTTCCTGTTCAACTTGCGTACTTGAATATGCTGCTCCTTCAGACCTGTGTGGTGGATGAAATCCTGCCGTTGTGGTGCATTTATGTAATAAGCTCACTGATAACTCTAGCTGCAGGGTTCTTCCTTTCAGCCTTCTACTCTATTGCAAAACTTTGGTTATAACACCAGCAGTAGGAAGTGAATTAGCTGGCTGTGGTGTAGTAGTGAGTGTGAACTCTGTCACTTAAACCCCCGTTCCTGCAAGCTTTTACTGGCATTGATGGCATAATGTGAAATATGCCTTGGCTGGGAAAGGGAGACTTCAACACTTTTCAAAAAGGAAAAAAAAAAAGTGTCAGCTGCTTTCCACTGACTTTTCAGCTGTAGAATATCTGGGGTAAATCTGACCAGTGTCTGCTTATTAGTAAGCCACTTATGGCCACATAAACTAGTCACAGTTCTGACTTGTAACCAACAGCAGGACAATTATAAAGGTGAAGCTTTAAAGATATTTATGGTTTTAGCTGAATGGTGGCAATTGACACCCACACACTGGAAATAAGAGTTTGTTCCAGACCTCAAGCTATGAGTTGATATTCAAGTAATGAATTGGTGTTTTGCCATTGATGCAAACTACTGCTGTGTTTGACTTGAAATTAATAACTTTATCTAGTTCAAGCTACAAGTAGTTCCAAAAATACTTACAGTTGAAGCAGCAGATTTTACTCTTTTAAAATTTTATTTCATCATCTGATTTTTTTGTGGTTTTGGCATCTGTTTCTGTCCTTCAGAAGAGAAAATTTTATGCCAGTTTTCTGTTGCTTTTAGAGCAGTTATTTTAGGCTTATCTTTTCATGTTCATGTCTGAACACAGCACAAGGCAGCTCTCTACTGTTTGTTTTGGGGGAGGAGAGGCTCAGTAGCTACTCAACAGGAACGTTCTAGTGCATTTACATTATCTTTTCTAGTACATGTGAAATTGGCCAGTTTAAAATGTGGTTTTTGTTATGCATTTTACATGTTCCTGCACTTTGATCAGACTATAGAGAATATGATTATTTTTTATTTCAATAGAGGGAAATTTCTTTAATGTGTATAAGCCATGGAAAAATACTCATGTGTGTAATGTCAATTCAGGATCAAGATTTAGTTTGCATGGCAAACAAGCATTACAATAAAAACTTTAAAAACTGAAAATTGTTCCTCAAAACAAAAAACCTAACAACAAGAAAAAGCTTTTTCAAGACTGAGAAAGAGCTATTAATAGAAAATTACTGTAATTTTTGTTTAAATATAGTGGACAGTCTGGAAAAAAATTCAGTTTTTTTCTTATATTAATAATGCCATAATGACTGTGTGGCCAGTATTGCATTGCTAGTACTATTAAGTAGCTTTTGCCAGCTTCTATGTGGATTAAAAACAGTTCTGCAGTTCATGTTCCAGATATCTTGAATACTTTGACCTTGATTTTCAGTCTTGCCTGATGAAGTTAAAATTGTGTTGCCTTCTCTTTCCAGTAAGAGGGATGTAATAAAACTAAAGATGCACCTTTTCAGTCACAGCTTAATTTGCTATTGGTAATTTGTGTAATTGAGCGTTTAAAGTGAAGTCGGTATAAAGGAGCACAGAACTGGCCCCACCACTTGCTGCTTTGTAGTTCAGGTAACGATTTGTATTTTAAACATTTGTCAGAAGAAGTCCTGGCAGACCTCTTGACTGACTATTCCTTTTTGCTTTGCTTTTCAAGGTGCCTCCTGAATTCTCACTATGTCTGATGGGGACTACGATTACCTCATAAAATTCTTAGCACTTGGTGATTCTGGAGTAGGAAAGACCAGCCTTCTTTACCAGTATACAGATGGCAAATTTAATTCCAAATTCATCACAACGGTGGGCATTGACTTTCGGGAAAAGAGAGTGGTGAGTTCATATAAAGAGTGTGCTACTTGAAAATGTTGTCTATGTGTAGGCCTGCAATCAGTGTTACTGTGTGCTTAATTTTGTGATGGGAAAGGCCTCATTTGACATGGCTATTTTTGTCATTGCTGCATACAGACCCATTTCCCCCAAAGTTAAAGAGCTGATTCTAAGAAACTACATCTTTCTGCTCAGTAGGTGTGGATGAGTGTGTCTACTCCGTGAGTTGTGCACACAATATCTGGAGTGGCACTTTTACTGTTGAACTCCTTTCACAAGGAAGGACTGAACTGTAGTAAAATGTTTTTGCTGGGTATGAACTGAAATGGCTGCTAAACAAAGATGCAGTTTTTTAAAACATGTGGATGAAATGGTACATGCAGCTGATCTGACTTCCTAAGCAGTCACCACTAGCAGAGAAGAATTATGAAATACAAGGTTGCATTTTTCAACCCCTGAATTGTTATTAAACTAAGCAAATGTACTTCTGATATGAAGCCCAGCACTAGAGATAACCAATTGGGTGCTGGTCCTAAATGCTCTGAGAAATGGAGTTGGCACAAGCTTTTTATTGTGTACAAGTATTAAATGTCTTTCATTGTAGCCTGGTGATTTCCTGTGTCCAGAAATCTGGGTGGTGTAATAGGCATTGTGCAGACTGGTTTTTGGTGCATGACATGCACCACAATAGTTCAGAGAGTAGATATCTTAGTTAAATGACGAACTGGTCTCTTGAATAAGTTGTTGTTCCTTTTGTGGGATTGTAAACATGGTGGTTTACTTGATCAGCATAGTTGATAACTCAGGATAAGGTTTAGGTTTCAGAGCCTGAATCTTATAATACATAAACTTGCTGAATTTGTGTATCTCTAAAGATATGTTTGTAACTCTTGTAATGTTAGGTGCAATGACGTTTGAAGGTAAAGATGACCAAACACGAAGAAATTAATCTATTTTTATCTGATCCTTCCAAGACTGATAGATGCCCTTATTTATATTTTCATGAGCAAACTCTTCAGCTTTTATTTTTATCATTCAATTTCTGCTTTATAAGCTGTGATCTGATAAGATCTACCTTCAGCAATTTTTCAGCAGTATTTTGGCAGCTAGGGAGAGATGTCATCATCTCTGAGTATATTCGGTTTGCTAATGAGGTTCTGCTAGTTCTACAAATACATTGCCAGATTGCATTGTTGTTTTCTCATATTTAATTCTGAATATGATGTAAAGTAGTAAGAAACCCAGAAAATCAAAATACTAAAATTAATCTTGTCTCATGGCTCTAATATCTGTCTGAAGTCCATAGTCTATTGGGTACTGGTTTTGCAGTTTCACTTTTACCCGAGTTTTTAAATACTTAATTGCATGCAATATTAAAATACATCTCATACTACTTTTGTCTTAGAGTTGTAGCTGGGATCTCTTAATCAGCAGTGCTACTTTTGCGGCACTTAATGACTTTAAATGTCAGTTATTCTGTTTTCTTTAGTATCTGGACTGGTAACAGTCTTGCACATTTACCTTTTACAGGTATATAGACCCAATGGACCAGATGGTGTTGGTGGCAGAGGACAGAGGATCCATCTTCAGCTCTGGGACACTGCAGGGCAAGAAAGGTATGACTCCAGATGGCAACATGAGCTTACTTTAACAGCAATGGAAAGTTTCATATGAATACCCATTGAACTCTAACTGTAATTTACAACTATAGAACACAAAAACTGTAATTCTTGCTTTTTAGTCTTTTTTTTTTTTTTTCATAGCCAACACATACAGATACTTTTAAAGCTTTTCTTTTTGAAGTTCTCCTTAAGTTTCTGTAAATATGTTGAGGTCTCAGGAAAGTCAGACAGGTAAAAGCATCTCAAAGGATTCTTTTCTATTGGCCTATCAAAAGACTAGCATTCTTGTGGTTCTTAGTTTTAAATTCAAGGACTGATGTGTACAGGGGATATATTTGTTCAAAGTTAGAATTTCATTATTGTTTTAATTTCTGAATCTTGATCAAGGCATGCTTTATAGTAGAAGATTGTTAAAAGCTCTCACACTCAAGTCTCCTTGACTCCGTAGGCCTTGATTAGGCCACAGTAACGTTAGCAATATTTCTTACACAGTCCCTGCCTCAGCAAAACAACTATGAATA
Organism: Daphoenositta chrysoptera; assembly: GCA_013397915.1. NCBI lineage: Eukaryota > Metazoa > Chordata > Aves > Passeriformes > Daphoenositta > Daphoenositta chrysoptera. The sequence continues at coordinate 88,918 of VZRO01002119.1, forward strand.
TTTCCTTCTGGTTAATTCAGTCTTAAGTGACCTCAGTTCTTCTACGACTGTATGCAATTACGTTTTCAAAGTAACTTGTCAGATGAGCAAATTAATTTCACTTTGCTGGTCTAGGTTTCGTAGCTTGACAACTGCTTTCTTCAGAGATGCCATGGGGTTTCTTCTACTCTTTGATCTGACAAATGAGCAAAGCTTTCTGAATGTCAGGAACTGGATAAGTATGGCCTTTTTTTTCTTTCTTTCTTTGCATGGGTGGAATGGGGAGTGGGGGTTATGTTTGTAAATATGGGGTCTCACTGAGAAATAGGACTTAAAATACTGGGTTTTATGGCTTTCTCAGTAAGAAAATACATTCTCTTGTATTCATAATGGTAATAGCTGCTAGTGATGGCTTCTAGGGCTCACCTGAAATTCAGCTTTGCCTACTGAACTTGAATCTTAACCTATATAAAAGAAAGCTGAGACAATATCCTATCCCTGGCTCTGGTGCTGTTCAGTAATTTAAGTGTGTGGGAAGCTTATGCAAAAGTATTTTGACTCAGCCGAAGCTTTGTCAGCAAAACTTAATAGAAGGCAAATGTTACTTGGCTGGTATATCTCAGCAAAGGAGTTCCCAAACTGCATCATCCTTCTGGAGAGGGAAGGAGATCCTTTCCTGGTGGCTTACTGTAGATGCTTAGTGAGTGTAACTCCTTAAGCTGCAAATACACAAGTTTCTGTGCTAACTTTGTCAGGCTTCTGTTTCCCTGGGTTTTTCACTGGGTGTGTGTCAGTGGAAGCCCACCTGTTCTCTGGCTCCTCAGTGCAACTGCAGAAGTCCTGTGAGCTAAGAGGGAACATGCTTGGTTTGTGGCAGTGTTCCTCAGGAGCTGTACATGTGGCAGTAAGTTGTGACCCCTCTTCATGTTGGTGCTGCCAGGTCAGCTACAAATGCACGCGTATTGTGAAAACCCAGACATTGTGTTATGTGGAAACAAGAGTGACCTGGAAGACCAAAGGATGGTGAAGGAAGAGGAGGCTAAGGAACTTGCAGAAAAATATGGGTAAGTAACTTCCTTCCAATTATTTCTGTGTTTAGAGCAGAATGAGATATTTTCTGTAATGCTTTTTTTTTTGTATACTGAAAGGTCATTGTGAGAATAAGCATTTTAGAATGCTCAACTGGCTGGTATGATATATTTTTTTCTGTCTGAGATTAATATTTTCTGTATTGCTTAAAAATAAATACTTAGTATTGCAGTAATCCTGCACTGGAGATTGGCTGATCTTCTTTGCGTGGCAGTAAACAGACTAAATTTTCACAAACAGTCTGGAAAAGAGAAAGAATTTAGCTAGTGAGGCAGGTGAATAATGGGGTCACTTCTTTGCTCTTACCTGTGCTGAGACATCTGCACTCTCACAGGCTCCCAGGGAGTCTGAAAACTGAGTCAGACCAGTAGGAAGACAGGGTAGCCTTGCCCTTCCCCTTCCTGGCAGGCACAGATCATGTGTCTCTGAAGGAAGTATGTGAAATCTTTGTTCCTATCAGATATTAATTTGTACTTTTATATTCCCTTATCTCTTTCATGGGGCTCATTTTTGAGTTACATTTGCATTTCACTGAGAATCAGAAAGGCACTTCTGAAGGAAATAATCTGATGCATTTTGTTGTGTTTTAATTCATATAGTGGAGCAATTTTCTAGCTCATGAACTGGATTCCTTCTCAACTGAAAACTTAAAAAGTTAAATGATGTGCTCCAACCAGTAATCCACCTTCAGTCTGGAGGGATAGAGTAGAACTACTCCAAAGTAAATCCCACAAGACAGGCATAGTATGAACACTGGCTCCTCAGTGCAAACTGCCTTGTTCTGCAGGTCTTCTGCTGTGTCATGAGGTTTGCTAGGCACAAATTAGCTTGCCTTGACCTTGAAGAATCATTGGAGGCAAATCAGACGCAATCTATGAGAGAGAAATGGGTTTAGTGCAGTAATACCTCCTTACTTTTTCCTTCTCCTGTGAAAATGCTTGTTTGAAGTCCGTGTCACACAGACAACAGCAAGTGCATGTGATACTTTAACCAGCTGCATGTGAAGGAGCAAGAAGTTTTAAACAGCAGCAGATGGCATGTGACCATATCTTAAATCTCTTTGCATGTGACTTCTGAAAATAATTTATGAAGTATTTATCTTTGTGGCTGAAAATGCAACTTAATTTAGGAATAGTGAGCTAAAAGTCAAGGTTGTGGATCACATCCAATCTGTAGGCAGTTACAAAGTTCTCTGCCCTGTGGAGGTGAGACAGGATAGCTGTCACTTTCTCCTGAGGGGAGGCAAGATAAATCCTGCAGCAGTGAACAGTCTTCTATTAACAAAAATGTGAGATAGTGAACATCCCCTTCTGTGGAAGGGCCTTATACTGATATGTGATGTATTTGAAACAGATTGCAAGAGACATGCACAGAGACAGTAAGATACTTTGGGCCACTCATTGAGTCTTGCAAGTTAAGTAAGAAATACTTAAAATTCTGAAGTGACAGTATCAGTTTCCTGGGCAGTAACGCAAATGCAGCTGCTGTAGCACCATGCTGTGGGGAGCACAAAGCCGAGACGGCCACAGCCTACGGACCCACAGTGCAACATCCTGATCCACAACAATAAAGAAAACAAGCAATGTTTAGAAACCAAGGTGCCAGAAACTTTTGACAAAGTGGTCTGAGCACTGAGATTTCTTCTTTTATGTAAGAAATTTTAGAATTGTGGTGTCAATAGAAGAAAGTCACCTTCTGTAGTGATAAGAATACCACACCGTTAGTCTTCACCGTCTTACCTGCAGAGAAATGGCCATACCAGCATTACTTCTCTTGCAATTACTTTATATGTCCTTGTGTGCACAAGTGTTCTCCTTAATGATTTCTACTCACATCAGCTCTGGATTAACTGCATCTCTTACATGGAACAGAGTTTAAAAAAAACAGACCTCAGGAGCACAACATTGGGAACTCATACTGACAAGAGCCTCTGTAAATTGTGGACTCCATTAATGCTTGCCCTTCTGCCCTACCTTCAGTCAGCGTCTTCATTAATTTCTTTTGCATTTCAGACCACTGAGCACTTAGTGTCTTTCTTCTCTGGAGCTGCAGTGACAGTCTTAGTGTGATTTTTAAGTATGTGGCAGTAATCCTGCATTGTTTTTTTCTCCTGTGAGTGACAACTGTGTGATGTAAGTTTATATTTTTTTTTCTGCAGAATACCGTATTTTGAAACCAGTGCAGCAAATGGGAATAATGTAAGCAAAGCAATTGAAACTCTGCTTGACCTCATTATGAAGCGCATGGAACGATGTGTGGATAAATCCTGGATCCCTGAAGGGGTGGTGCGCTCCAATGGGCACAGTTCTACAGAACAACTGAATGAGGAGCAAGAGAAAGGCAGATGTGGCTGTTAGCCCAGTTACAATTAAGTTTAATGTGTATGATATAGTACAGTTGCAGCTTACCTGTTTAACTTGGGGACAAATCACTTTGTGTAGTTATTTAATGAGCTGTATTAATTCTTGATACTAATTTTTATTTGCTTCCTCTCTAACAACATTGACCTTCACTTGCAAGGTATGCAGTTTATTAGTGGTGGGACAGAGGTTTAATTTACTTTACCACTGAATGTTCCTCTAATTCTCTACTTGGGAGGAAAGGAATTTTCATTACCAAGTTCAGAAACATGTCTCTATGGGCAGCCAGAAAGGGTAGGCTTCTGAATTGAAGGGTTTTCAGTTGCATTTGGAAGTCTCCATTAACTACACAGAGTAGGCATTTAGATGAGATATTGTGACAGCTCTTGGTGTCTCCTAACAGCAAGATTACCAACTTGGTTCTTGGTTTTAAACAGAAACATTTAATCATTTCAACAATTAATAACAATCTTAAAGAGCACATCTTGTGTTTTCCACAAAAGCCTGTGAGTAGCTTTTCCTTGCTCTCCTAAACCATCAGTTTTCAGTGGTGAAAACCAAAGGGAAGCTATTCAGTACAGAATAAAAAGCTCCAGAGAAGCACAGGGGTGTGCACACAGAGCACTTTGAGGCATATAATGTAATTGAACATGTAAACTACAACTGTACTATATCAAATATATCCAACGCAGCTTATGAGATCTCCTGACATAATTTGAATTTCTAGAACATGCATATACATAAATTTATATGTAAATGGCATAACTGTGCATCTGTTATGTTTCTTTTATATTGCTACTCATGTTTTAACAGGAATGTAGGGCAACCTAGATGTCAGCAAAATTTCATCAGAGTTGGTGCTTTGCACTGCATTTGTTTTACCAAACACAGATTGAGACTATTTCTTCAAATTTGGACTAAGAAATGAATGATTATTGTCTTCTGATGAGATGCGGCTAAGATACTAGTCCCGTAGATCAGTATTTCTATGAATTTATAATACTCATTTTATTCTGCCAACCTTTGTGTCCAGTACATCCATATAGTCATTTATGGCTTGCTCATTTCCTTTAGATTGTATTTTAAAAAGTATAGAGTTACTTTTCTTTCCCCCTGCTAAGGATCACATAAATGTAATTTTTGGTTTCAGTGGATCATGTTACTCTAACCATTTTTATTTATTCATATGATGTAGGAAACAATCAGTATTCTTTGGGCTTTTGCCCAGACTGATTCGTAAGATGTGCCTACCAAACTGTTTTCTACCCTGGCAGAGGTTGTCTAATTGTAAGGTATTGCAAATTAAAGTCATAACATGCCAAATTGAGTCTTGTTACAGACCTTCCACAGCAGCTTGTTTACAGAACTCCAAAGCTATTGCTTCTTTAGAAATTATGTATTTATTTATTTAAATATTCTAACTACTGCAATTTCAGGCAAGTATTGATACCAGTTATGAACATGAATTGCAGCATAATAAATTTTTTGAAGGAAGGACCAAAAATGTTTCTAGAATAGGATCTAAGAAAAAAATACTTTATGTAGCTTCTGGTTATATTAATTAGTACAAGAATAAGTGTTAAAACTTGGTTCTTAAAATATTTTAGACAGTAATGCATTGTTCTTTAAGAAACACAATGTGTAAATATTAGATTTTTATCACAGCCTACACAGAATATTTTAAAAGTGCAATATAATTTGACTGCTCTGGGGCTAGGACAGAGATAAACGCAATTTCTATGAGTATAGGGTTTTGTTTTTTTCTACTGCACTTCTAAAATGCTTGTAGACCGGAGTTACTGTAGTTTAATTCAGAGTGCCTTTTGAAGTTACCATCACATCTCTGACCCGTAGAGTAAGAAGCTCTGCTGTAAGACACAATACATTTCAATGTACTTCAGTGTCTGAATTTCTTTTAATGGAAGCCTCTCCTTCTCAGAGGGTTGCAATGGAATTTTGTCATGCATTAACTTAAAACGGGAGTTTTCATGCTTATAGCTCCATCCAGTTCCTGAAAACTTTAAGGATTATTGCAACCAGCTGTTGAGCTAAGTGACTACTGAAATAGTGTAAAAATATTTCCTTTTGAATACTTATGTTTAAATTGGATATTAAGTATTAAATACTGAAACTGTCATATTTGTGTCATGTCTATTATTTGTAACTATTTACAAAGAGGATCTACATAAAATTGCTTTGATGTCAGCCTTTGAAATGTGCCATAAGATTTATCTGTTTTAATTATTGTGTGACAAAACTTTTGTTCCCTTTTAAACTCTCATGAGAAATTATGGTTAATGTTTCTTGATGGTAAATTACACTGTTCTTACTAGACCAGTATTGGTTTTAAAAAACAAAGAAACAGGAATTCTTATGTGATGAGAAACTGTTACTTGAAGAAAAGTTGTTTCCATTCAGTATCAGATGGAGACACTGATCTGTAATTGAACAAAGTTTTGGAAAGGATTTCCATTAAGATAGATTGTCCTAGGATTTCTTATTATAATATAAAATAGTTAAACATTCCTGATATGAACTTTGCCAGCACTGTTGAACTGAATTGTGACATTTCCTGTTGCCTCAGTTCAATGTCAGTCTGTGTCCTGCACTTTCCCTTGTGTGTTGTGAGGTTTCTTTGTTCAAATGTGCCCAAGGTCTGTGCTGTGGCCGAGATACTTCTTGGTGACCCTCTCTTGCACTGACCAAACCAGTCAGATGGGGCCTGGTGAATCCTGGGTGATGTCAGGAGGAGCCCAAACCCAGAGAAGACAATGGAGGGATCAGTTCTGTGTTAATAAGACATTCAGAATGCTGCTCATCTGAGCGTGTCACATGTTCAGAACAACGGGAATCAAACTATACATTTTGTCAACTTTATTGCTTCTACAAAGGCAAGAGTCTGATTTTTCAGAGTAACTGCTTCCATCAGTGTCTATTACCAGGTAGGTTACAATGTGCTGGAGGACATTGCTGCTATTCACAGGTTCCTTGACAGAAAAGAGAATGAGCTGAACTAAACCTCATTAAGTTTAAAAAGGCCAAGTGTCAAGTGTCACTGGGTATTACATCTGGCCTGCAACAACCCTGTGTAGTGGTGCTAGCTGAAAAAACATTTTTCAGAAAAGGGGATGAGCATCTTGTTCCAAAGCAGGCTGACCAGAAGCCAAAAGTGTGCTGCTTTGGCAGAGAAGGCTAGCTGTGTCCAGGGCTGCACTGAAGACAGCAGGTTGGGAAAATTAGTATTTCCTTATCTTCAGTAATTGTAAGACTGTCTGGAGTTCTGTGTCCTGTTTTGGACACCTCAGTAGAAGAAAGACATTGACACATTGGAGTGAGTCCAGCAGGTGCCACCAGGATCAGAGGGCTGGAGCACAAGGGGGAAGAAGAGACAGAACAGAGTTTGCTTAGCTTTAAGCTAAGGGAGACCTTTCTGCTATCTTGAACTATAATGGGAGGATACACAGAAGATGGAGCCAGACCTATCTCAGAGGGCACAGGGATAGGAAAGAGGCAACAGAGAAACGTTCTCTAGAAAACTAAGATTAAATAGTAGGAAAAGATTGTCACCATACAAGTGGTCAGAAATTGGAACAGGAGCTGAGGAAGGTTATGAAATCTCCATCCTTGAAGACACTAAAAACGAAACTGGATGTGGCCCTGAGCCTGGTATTAATTTGTTCTGCTTTGAGCAGTGCTTTGCTCTAGATGACCTCCAGAAGTGTCTTCCACCCAATGTGATCATATGTCTCTGAACCTGATCCTACAAATCCATTTGCCTGACAATTCATTCTTTCATATGACTGTGTATGACAGTTCTTTTACTTCTGTTAGGAAACTTGTACGAGTATGTAAATACTTGCAGATCAGAGCTTTGCTGTGTTGCTTTGTAAAGTGTATAAGTTTATGAGTGTAAGGTACTGAGTTGAGGTGTTTGGTGAAACAATTCTTGCTGTAGTAATCTGTGTCAAAAACAAATGAGCCACTTGGTTTGCTGCAAAATCTCTTCTTCCACTGAGGCTGTTTTTCAGCTGCATACCTAATTGTGTCTGTGAATAACTATTGATGGAGTAGAAGTACATATTGCTTTTTATAATTAATCTGGATTCTGTCACCCGCAACCTTCAATCTATATTGCCTTTTAGTCAGGAACAAGCACTTCAAATCTACAACATAATGGCTTGTAGAGGAGATGTGTGCTTTGAAGTGAAAAAAGGAGCTGTGGGTGAAAGTGTAATGGTAAATGCTTTTATTACACTCATATCCTATCTGTCTATTGGACATACTGGTGACAGTCTGTAATTCGAAGTGTTTAAATTGTAGAAGCCACCAAAGACTTCACAATAAAGGACTCTGCCAGGAAAAGTGAAATAAATATAGCTCATGGGGAAAAAATTGCATAGGCAGGAAACTCAAAGTAATCAAACTGAAAAAGGAGAACAGCCCTGGACCTAAGCAAACTTGTTTACTATTTGGTTTTGCCTCTGGCTGTAAACTTCTTGTCTTCATAGCTTCCCTTATAAAATTGGATTTTGTGTGTGTCTTTAGTATTTCCTCTTATCACCTGGGTTGACATCCTGTGTCACAGCCACAGAGCCCTCGCTCTGGCCTGCAGTGTGAGAGTCATTAACAACCGGTACAGTCCTGTGCTCCAGCCTGGGTCTCCTGCAGTAGATGTGGCTGAGGTCTGGTTTTCAGAAAGATTGGAGACAGCCTTAGTACTGATAAGGTGACTCCACTGTGCTAAAGCAATTGTTCTTTCCTCCTCCAGTATTTCTTAATACAGCATCAAGCTGACTGCCTTTCTTTTCTTGTTCTAGAAAGCAGAAAGCAAAAACTGCTTTAGAGGCACATGCAATTCACATGGATTTTTCACCAGATACTCAGGTAGTTAATTTCTTTTAAATGGAGAAGCAGCAATTGTGGTGGTAAAGACTTACGTGGTGAGGAAGATTTCAGACTCAGAGCTGGGACAACATCCTACAACTGAAAAATAGGGAGAAGACTTTCTCCAGTTCCAAACAATTTAGGAAGATACAGGGCCTAGGATTTAGGACCTTTCACAATAAACAGGTAACTCTAGGAGAGGGAACAGAAGGAGTAATAGGTACCGATATGGTGTGCAGCACCACTGGTTTTAGAAAGGAATTCAAATTTTGCTTAGATTTTGGATTTTACAGATATGAAAACAGCACAGAAACTGTTGCCTCAATTTTACAGTAAATCAACTGTAGTGATGCATATATGACTTAGGTCAAAGTTACAAAGTGTTTATATAGCTTAGGTTATAAGATATGTATGTAACCTAATATCAATATAACCCCAAGCATGACTTTTTATCAATATAACCTGAAGCATAACTTTCTATACTTACATAACCTAAATCATAGCTTTTACTTGTGTGGCCTGAATCATAACTTTTATACCTATAACCTGATACTTATATAACCTGAATCATAACTTCTGATACCTATATAGCCTGATATAAATAACTTTTTATACAATGTAATGGATAGTATATGGTTTAACTAGTTGCTTAAATGCTGAATAGACAAAGAGAGAAAGATTCACAAGGTGTGTAGCTTCAGAGATAGATAAGGGTAGTACTAATGAGAAGTTGGCAAATGCAAAGCCAATTAGCCACAAAACAAAGAATTTAGACTGGTTAAGACCAGAGAGACCAAGGAGCACCGTAACTACGCATGCTCTGAGGCCAAAGTTGAAAAGTTCAAGTGCGAGAAGACTTTAGAAGCCTTCATCGAAGACCCCCGAATTAGGGGAGTGCAGGTGCAGTGAGAAGAAATTAACTAATAACCATGAGATCATACTATGTAAGTTAGTTCCGGTACGTATGTGATGATGTTGTAATGACATAGCAATAATAAGCATAATTTACTATATAAATATATCACAACACTTGACAAAGGTGGGTGAGGTAGGTGGAAAAATCCCCCTCATCACCAGCGCTGAAATAAACAAATACCTGCTCCATAGACATCGGCCTATGGGGATTTATCTCCAGCCTATCTTTCGGGCATCAGTAGACTTGAAAATCTATGTCTAACTCCCTTTCTTTAGCTTGGGTTACTGTGTCTATCTATATGTCAGTACCGAGTCGTTAATTTCTCGCCCTTGGAACACAGTTTTTCCTTTATAAACAGACATCAGCGCCTTGTGCCCCGTGAGGGCCCGCTCAGGGCCGGTAGGGGGCGGGCGCGGCGCGCGGCAGGGTCGGCAGGGGGCGCGGTGGCGCTCCGGGATCCGGGTCCGCCCCGCGCTACCGCCTCCGGTCAGCTGGGCCGCGTTTCCGCCCGCGCCGCCGCCGCCGCCATGCGCATCGAGAAGTGCTACTTCTGCTCAGGGCCCATCTACCCGGGACACGGCGTCATGTTTGTGCGCAACGATTGCAAGGTACTGCCCGACCGGCACTGGCGCCGCTCTCCACGCAGCGCTCACGGCCGCTCCATGTATCGGCCCGGCCTGTGCCGGCGGTTCCCGGAGGGGTTCGCTGCCCCCGGCCGCGCCTCACGCGGGGCGCTCATAGCCGGAGCCCCTGTCCCAGGCCGGGGCCGCTGCTGGCAATCGGCACGGGGCCATGCCGGCGTCCGCATGCACCGCCCGTGTGTGTGGGCGGGCGGGCGGGAGCCCGAGATGAGCGCAGTTGGTCAGAGCACGGTGCTGAGAACAGCGAAGTTTTGGGTTCGATCCCTGTACATGCGATTTACTTAAGAGCTGGACTCGGTAATTCTCGTGGGTCCGTTCCAACTCTGACTATTCTGTGAATCTGCGAAGTTCATGTCTTACTGATATTTAAAGTTAAGGACCTGGAGCGACGCAGTAATTTGGCAGCTGTTGTGGCCGTCGGCAAGAGTGGGGGCTGAATTGTTTGCTTTCAGTTTTTAGTAAGAAATAATACACTTCGCAGAACGCAGAGTCCTCATCCTTTAATTTTCAGATTTTGGTTTCAGGTGGCAGCAGGTGGGTGCTCGGCTCTGAGCAGTGCGGTTTGCAGACACCGCAGGCAGGCGCTGAGGGCCCGCGTGTCCCTCGTGGGGCCCTGGGAAAAACTGTGACTCCGGGATCTGATGTGACTCACCCAGCTGAGGCTGTCAGAACAGCAGGGCCATAGCGCTCTGGGCTCTGCACCGGGCTGACAAGTTTGGACGCAAAATGTTGTGTGTAGTTTTTCAGCCTCTGCCACGCTTCTCATCGTTGCTGCGGGGCGTTGAAGCCCCCAGTGTGAAGCGAAGCTTGCCCAAATCGCTTCCTTCCCGTGCCGAGACTTCAGAACAGATCCTGGCCGGGCCGTGCTGCTCGCATGAGTCACACGTCCGGGGAGCTCAGGGGTGGATGCGCACTGACACGGGTCTGTGAGCTCAGAACGGCCACAAGGGGTGTGTTTTTAGACAAGATAGCACAGAGGCAGCTTAGTTGTGAACAGATAATCTGTGAAAGGGCGAAATACAACGGCAGGTGTGCTTGAGTTGAGGTGAAAAAACGTGGTAGAAGAGTATTGAAAAAAAAGTTATTCAAAGATGATTGCCTTAATTAAAAGTTTCGTATTTTCTATTAATTTTTCTTTAGAATTGACTTAGATGGGAAGGAGAGCATGTCTGCAGAAAAATAGGGTTTTCAAAACCTCACAAATAACATGTAATTCTGACCACTTAAGTGAAGAGTCTAGCATTCTGTAGAATGTGTAGAAAAATAGGAAAAAAAGAAAAAGGCCAATTAAAACGTTTTGGCATATGCTTTTACAGCTTTCAGTAAATTCAGTCCAGGACTTAACTAATGTGTTTAGGACTCCTGCAGGGTAATCTTTGGGGCTTAAGGCTGCATCCCAGAAAATAGACGTTTTTGTGTGTGTGCTACATTCAGTATGAGAGGTGTGAGGATTTTTTGTTGTTCTCATGATGGTACTGTATCTAAAAAGTGCTGGCAGCTATTGAAAATTGTTTATTCATACTACAGATTTGGTTTTATGGTTATTTTTACACATGATAAGTCTCACAACTCAGGTATATTTTATTTATAATCAGCTTAATTGTAAGTACTCGTGCTTATCTCTGGCAGCTGTGAAAATGACTTTATAATGAAAAAACAATATTAGTGTTTGAAATTATTTTTGTTAATAGCTGTATTTTCTATAAAAATACTGGCATTTGAAAGATGAGTATGATTTCTAATGAGCAGTATTGTTAGAGTAACCTTAGTGTTTGATATCACACTTGCAGCGGGGCACGAATAACATGATTTGACTAAGATTTTTCTTTATTACTACCTCCTTCTTCTTTAAGATATTTAGATTCTGCAAATCAAAATGCCACAGAAACTTTAAAAAGAAGCGAAATCCCAGAAAGATGAGATGGACTAAAGCATTCCGTAAAGCAACGGGCAAAGAACTGACAGTGGTAAGAAGCTGAACTGGTTCACACTTTGCATTAGCACACTAAAATGACTCTTTCCATGGCAGACAGGCTGGGCTAGGTGGCTTAAAGTATTGTCATTTAATGAAATGAGCTTGAGAAAAGAGAGTTTGTGGAAGAGAATGTGAGAGTTTCTTGAGAGTGAGCTATTCATTCAGCTTGATTAAAACTTGGATCTTCCCACTTTGGGGTGGAAGCCAGCATATCAGGAGTCTGTTGGTAACACGTGGTGGCTCCTAAGTCCAAGGCATTTTTTCCTACCCATAAATCTTCCTTCTGCTCTCTGTACATATAGAATTGGTAGTTGTATTTCTGCATAAAAAATCTGAGTTACCAGGTACCTCAGGAAGCCTCTCTGTGTAGACCCCTGAAATAGTTACCCGTGAAGTGTCTTTAAAAATTCACTATGTGTAGGAACAGTCTTTCCATAGATAGGAATGTCTGAAAAACATCATGAGACCTCAAATGCAATTCCAAAATAAAGTTGCTCTAGTGGTAAAAATATTAAACATTCACATTTGGTGGGACAGTCCTTAAATAATTTAAGAATTACTGTGACTTAATTACCTATTTTTTTTACGGAATATTAAAAATTTAGTAAGCGTTTCGACACAGTGATTTACTGCCTTCTGTGGATCTTTCAAGGGGAAGAATGTGGTTTTATTTTTTAATGAGACTCTGAAAAGCTGTGATTAATTAGCATCTTCAGTAATTGTGTTTCTTGCTTTTGAGTTGTTTCTGGCTATGTCGAGTTACCTTTTTGAAAACAACTGAATTTAAAATTACTTTGTATTTGTCTAAATAAGTGACAATAGGTTCCAATTTTGAGATATATAACGTATGGTAAGAATAAAGCCAATACGTGAACTTAGTGCTGTGTGACTCAGCTTTACCTCAACAAAAAACAGCCTTGGGCAGGGAGAAGTCCTTAGATAAAACTGCAGTAAAGCTAAGTGTGCCTGACATAAAAGAGATCAGGAAACTTGTTTTTTCATCTTCAGTTCATGGGGATGAGGGGACATGGTTGAGGGATGGTAGCTGTCCCAAATGCCAGAGTCATTGATTGAAATATTTCACAATTTCAAATCATACTGTCTCAATATTCTTAAAATGAAATAGTGGTAGGGTTGTTTTTTTTTAACCTTTTCAAAATTACAAGCTGTTGAGTAGCACTTACTTGCTTTCAACTCTACAGGTTTTGAATTTTGCCTTCCACTTGTCTAGTCTACACTGTATTTCCTATTCCACATAGGTTTTCTCTGTTCCTTTTGTCTTGCTAAACAGAAAATAGCTGAGGGAGGTGTTGTGGTAAATAGTTCTCTTCAGACAAATCCCTGTGGCTCCTGACACTTTGAGGTCAAACACTCCACTTGATTTCATTCTCATATTTATCTCTAACGATTGTTCAAGTCTGGGAAGGGAGCTTATGAAAAGGGGGGGAAAAATCCCAGAAAATATGAAGTTATATGAGTGAGTGCTATAGTAAGAATGTATTGATCTAAATATGCTTCTGCATATAGTCTGTATTTATGTTTTCTTGATACAGGATAATTCATTTGAATTTGAAAAACGTAGGAATGAACCAGTGAAGTACCAGAGAGAGTTGTGGAACAAGACTGGTGAGTCATTATAGGAAAAAACCAAAAGATGGATTTTTTACTTACCGTGAATGTGTTTTCAAAAGATGACTTAGAGTATTGACAGCTTGTAGTGATTGTGTTTGAAGTTACTGAAATCATGTCCAAATTCTTAGTGTGTGGAGGAGGTTTGAGTTGTAAACAGGTATGGAGTTTTACTTGGTGTAATTTTTCAGAAACTGGTTAGAAAACTAGGACCAGAAATCCTTTATTTTGAATTACTGTCTTCAAAACCCCTTAGTGGTTTAGTGGTTAGCCTCTTTAAGAGGCTCCCGGTGTAAGTGTTTAAAACTGATGCAGTAGTTTCTGTGTTTGTGCTCATTCCACTTCAGTTTGTTTCATAGAATCAATTGCTATAAAATGGGAGAACTGCTTATATTGTGAATGAATGCCTCAGAGAAGGTGGTAACTTGCATCTGTTTTCAAGTAGCGTCTTTTGCAGTGATGGTTAACAACAGAAATTATATGTACGCACAAAAGTGGAAGCATAAATAAGTTGTAAAATACAAGTAATCATAGTTGCTACACAGAATATTCCCTTATCCTCCTGCTCTTTGAAGAAGGAATAGCTTCCTCTATATAGTGTGAGAGTTGCCTCTGGTATTTACGTATTATGGGAGTACTGGTAGAGCTGCTTTGTAAAAATAGCATGGATTTTCTGCTGCAGGGATTTAAACAGATTTAAAACAACTTCTGCTTTATTTCAGTGGATGCAATGAAGAGAGTGGAGGAAATAAAGCAAAAACGCCAAACCAGATTTATTATGAACAGGTGAGAATTATTTCTGTGATGGGAAACCCTCTCATGTCTGTGTTTGACAACCTTTCCAGAAATGGGATGATCAAGTTTTAAAGAGTTATTTGCTTTGTATATATACAGTCATCTAAGGGATGGCATAAAATACTTTGGCTGTCCATGGAAATGTAGCTTTTGGACACTTAATGATAATAGCTATAATGTAGTACTTGTTTGTTATACAGAGTCTTAAATTTAAACAAATCTCTGGTAGGAGTTGGTACAACGCTGCATTTTTTTGTGGTTTTGTATCCAGTATTTTGTTGAATTGGTTTTCAAATACTCTTTATGTTTATTTCCTCGTAATTATAGTTATCTACAGCCTATACATACCTTTAGCGAGAGATACCATGCATTAAAATGAAAGCATACATCTCCTCTTTGAAGGTAATTAAATCTAATTTTTCCCTTTCCCAGATTAAAGAAGAGCAAAGAGTTGCAGAAGGCAGAAGACATCAGAGAAGTCAAACAGAATATCCACCTTCTTCGTGCTCCCCATGCAGGTAAGAATTTGCTTTATTGATTTGCTTATACAGTTTTAGGATGAATGACTCATTCTACAGATCAATAATCCTGTACACTTGTCTTACAATTAATTTGTCTGTTGAATATGGAGAATAGTTCTTGCCACTAAATGTAAGCAGTGTCTTTGCTCTTTTTTATTTATCTAGTCCTGCATTCATCCTTTCTCTTCCTTATTCTGAGTGTTTTAAATTGCACTAAATACCTGGTGCTCCATGAACTGCATGTTTGTTAACCAATACATTTATCTAAGTCTTCCCTTTGAATTGGTTAGTTAAACTCAACAGGCTCAAACACTGAACGATATAAAATACAGTTCAACTTTGCTGCTTGAATTTGCCAGTTAATTGTGAGAGCAGCTTTTTTTGTACTTCAGTGAGTGTAACAGAACTTACCTGAAAATACTGTTCTTTCAGTAGTCACATTTCAAATAAATTACTTTTAAAATACACTTAACAAAGTAGAGTAATGAAGACAAGTTAAAAACATTTCCATTAGCTCTTGTTTTATAAAAATTACCAGTGGTTTTGTTTCTTCATTATTAGATACTAATTAGAAGTCTGTTCTGTGGTTTTTCTTAGATTTTTGTCAGGATATATATAAACTTTGGTTTAATCTGTTCCCCCTTATTTTTTTGAGGAAAGAAAAAAGGTCTGAATTCAAAAGAATAAACTCAAGTGTTTTTTTCTGTATTTGGCTTTTCTTGTGTTAAATGAATGGTGCACAGTAGTGTGTGCTACATCTGTTGGTCAAACACCAGCTGCCTTTTTGGGATTCTGCAATTCTGACTGGGCAGAAAGCAGAGTTAAGTCTAAATCTTGGATTTTTCTTTTTTTCTTTGTTTTTCTTTTTGGACATCTTATTGAGAGTTAATATTCTTGCTATCCAACACAGCATCCAGGAGAGCTTAAATCTTCATGTAAAAACTAATGTGAGAAGGCCATTGATGTGTAATAAATAATGAATTTTTATAGTCCTTTACAAGGTTCTTCCAGGTATTGGCAGCTGTATCAGTTTGTCATAGCAGATGAAAACACTAGTTTGACTGCATTTTTGATTTTGCGTATAAACAGCATCAGCTTTTCTGCTGGAACAGGTTTTAGGAGGTGATGGAGGTTAGCAGTGAATACCTTTGATCTTGATGGGTTTGCTCATAAACAACTCTTCAAGCAATATATTTAGGCTGTTTCACCTGGAATAGACACATACATTGTTCAAGGAAAAACAGTTATTTGGGTTTAGAGGAACATGTTGAATTTGTTGTTTTTTTTTTTTAAGGTACACCAAAACAGCTGGAGGACAAAATGGTGCAGAAGATACAAGAGGACGTATCTATGGAAGAAGACTCTTAAAGTGCTTTTATTTGCTATTTATATCTCTTCAGCAGTTAACAGTTCCTTACTGCCTCACCTGAAATACTTCAGAAATGTGCTTGCAGTTGAAGAAAAGTGCATATTAATGAATAGCGGTCATTTACAATTTGAATTATTTTTTTAATGAAAAATAATAGGATGGATACTAGTTAGAGCAGTACTTAAAATTCTGCAGTTTGAGAAAACCTTGTCAGCAGGATGGAGAATGAGGCATTATTGTTTGAGATACCGTGTGTTCCTTGGAAAGTTACACTTTTACTGGATAACTTTTCCACGGTAATTCAAATAATTAAATAATAAATAATAAAAAGTGCTGGCCCTGAGCTTTTCTTACTTTGTCTGTTGTTCTTTTAAAGTGGGGAAAGCAGATAAAAATCTGTCTTAATGACTACAAGATGAGGCAGGATGTATTAATTTTCATCAGTCCAGTGTGGTCCTGACTTATTTTCATTCTTGCCCTGGGGAAATTTTTTCAGTTTGAAAAATGTAGTGTTTGTGTTATTTCCTTTTTAAGTCAGCTACCCCGGGATTCCATTGCAGTTGACACCTGGCAAAGCTAACATTGATGCAGGATCTAGGTTTGGAAAATAGTAATGGTGATATCATCTAGTCTGGAGTTGGCCCTGCCATTGTCCTTACTCAGCAAAATTCAAATTATTGTCTAATCAGGCAGATTGAGGTGCTCAATAAATTACACTTGAGACTGTGTTTACCTGACTGCCAAGATTATTTCGATGGAAAAGATGCTGCTAAATCACAAGTATTTTGCATATTGTGGTGGTATTTATTCAGTGTGTCAGCACTGAGATAAATACTGTTTTAAACTGTCAGCAGTTTATCTGCAACAGTGTGATCAAAGAAAACTTTCAAAGGCATTTATAGTATTTGCTTTCCTGTCATGCTAGTTATCCTCAAAAATAATAATTTGTAGTTCTGTTCCAAACTTGGATATGTACTATAGCAATCACTGGAAAACCTCATACCTACCACCTATACGTGTATTGTGTGATTCAGAGAAGAATCATATTTTAAACTTACGTAAGGGTTATTGGGGATTGTGTGACATGAACAGGCATTTTACCCAATTTTTTATCTTTTGATTTATGAGTTATGTTCAGATATTTAGAAAATTATGTATTTTAGTGAGAATTCTAGTAATAAAAATATAATTCCTTATTTTAATGATACTAAAATTTTGTTAAAATTTGCTGTTAAGGTGATGGCTGATAAGCATTTTAGGTATCCAAAAGTAGTATTTTCCCTTTGAACTGTAATATAAATAGCATCTGAAAAGCATATGGTAAATTGGCCAGAAAACGTATGTCAATGGGGTGAAATCACTAAGATGGTATAGTATAAATACAGTGTATATGTGTTACATGTACACCAAGATGCTTGAGCTTGTGGAGGGAGATACTGAAGCATGTTAATTTGTATAGCCTCACATAAATGTACTAACTAACATTTCAGCTCAAGAAATGTGATGTTTTCTGGATGGCCTTTTTTATTACAGTATTTGATGTCCTTAATTCTTGAAGTGGGATACTTCATCTAAAAATCTTATTACATATATTTTTTTAAAATTTATGTACTAGTTTGAAAGAAACCAGTGAGAGACTCCATGTCAGAATTACAATTTAATAGGTAAATTAAAATAAAGGCAATAACACAGAAACACTGGCTTAAACTGACAGGGTCAGGATACGACCTGACACCCTGTCAGTCAGGGTGGTGGTAGCAGTCTGATTAAATGGTGGCTGCAGTCCTCTTGAAGTGATAGATGTGGTTCTGTTGAAGTGGTGATCCTGTAGAAGGGCCTGATCTTCCTCTGAAGGTCCAGTGGTGGTTATGTAGCTCTTGTCCTCTGGGAACCCAGTAGATGACGGCTCAGTGTGGTGTTCCAAACCTCAGATTATATCCAGGTAGGAATACTTGGTTCCTCCCCCTGGGCAGAGTATCTCACAATGGGATGATGTAATTTTATCAGTTATGCAGTGAGGCTTGATGGGCCATTAACAGAAAAATATTTCTCCCTAGGGATGTGTCATGAAAGAGATAAAGAGAACACTGCTGCACCTGGTTTTAACAGGTGGTGATAGAATACATACTTTTAGTTACATCTTACATTGTAATCTAAGACAGTTTACTAAAATTTAAAGATAGGATGTTCAGTGCATGCGGAGTTTTGATTTTCTCCAAAAATAGTGAAGTAAATCTGTGCAAAGCAGAGAAAGGTGATGAACACCATTGAGTGTATATATAAATTATTTTACTCAATGTGAGTTTAGCATTAAATAATTTATATTACATAGTATCTGTAGTTGTTCTATTTTTAAATGAACTGCAATAATTAACTGGTTTGTGTGCTCCATGGAAGTACATCTGTAGGATTATTAACCCTTTCCTATGAAGGTTTGTAAGTGAAGTAGTCATTGTCCAGCAGTTGAGAAAAGCCATTTGGGGAGTACACTACAACCATAAATCCTGAACACTCTGCCAGCCATGTGGCTCAGTACTGGTGTAATTGCAAGCAAGGGCTGTGGAAGTTAATCCTGAGTTATCCTTCTGCCAGATGTGCCATTTCTCTGGGAAGCAGAGATTATACACTGCTGTGTATACCTTGTAGTATGTAGGAGGTAGTTGAGTTTACAAAATTTGTCATGAGTAACATACTTACAACACCTGTTTAGGGGGTGGCCTTGTGATTTTTTTTTTTTTTAAATTTAATTGCTGTGGTGTCATGTTCGCTGTCAACTGGAGCAGAAAGGAGGGAAGAGCTGCAGCTGAGGAACAGTGTGGGGCTGGTGATCATTCTGCACATCTCTGCACGACCTGCTGCATGCAGAGACCTTCACAGGGAGCTGCTGAGCTGTGCAGGAATCGTGGTTCTTTCTTTTAGGAGGCTGGCTGTCCAACCACATTTCTAATAGAAATTGTTATTATTCGAGACATTTTGGTGAAGATCTATTTTCTTTGCTTGCTTAAGATGAAAATTGCTTTAGATTTTGCACTTTGTTTACAAGACATAGAGAGAAAATGTGCAACTGAGCAGTATTCTGGTGGTCATGGAGAAATACTGCCAAATATGAGGAACGAAATGCATTCCTGTTTCTACTTGAACAGCTCTAGATCAGATAGTGGCTTGCCAGAGGAGTTTGGGTGTTGTGGTGTGGTTTCTAATTTTACTGTTAATTGCTGTTTCTTCCCCAAATGGTTTCTCCCCTGTTTTCCCCATAAATGGTAGTTCATCCCGGGACTTAGTCCCCTTCTCCATTCCCTGTCACTCAGTGTGCTAGGTCTCCTCCCCTGAGCTTTGTACTACCCCTTACTCTGGAAAGTTCTCTACTACCCCGTGTCCCATTGGGTATTTTAAATTATTCCACTCCCTTATCTTTCCCCATTAAACCCGTGTTATGCCAATCCTACCCTGGACCCTCCCAAGTTGTAATTCTACTGGTTACCCTGCCGGCACCACCCTTGGTGCCACCCCCGATGAAAAACTCCTGCACACCCTCAGCATACTGTCTTCGTCCCTGAACCGTCTCTGGAATAAAGCTCTATTTGGACTCACACGAAGACCTCTCTCTCGTCCTTTGCCCTCTCCTGCACTACGTGGCTCGCCGTGGTTTAACCCGCCGGCAGGTCGCAGCACAGCTCTGCCGCGCGGAGGCTCTGGAGACACCCGCTCGCCTCGCGCAGTGAAGGGTCTTAATCCGGGCTGACGCCGAGCTGCGCATTTGGGGACAGGCAAACAGGGAGCCTTCATCTGCCTCCTGTGTATGGGACTGAGCTGTGCCCAGTCCTTGGGGAGGCAGGACCTGCCAGCGTTCCCCCCAGAGCAAGTTGGAGAGATGGTATTTCATGAGCAGCGCATTGTTACTTAGAAGAGATCCTGGGTTTAATATCATACATCCAAATCACCGATCCTGTCTGTGCCGAGATTCAGTAGGAGCAGAGCACAAGGTACCTGCGAGAACTGACTTACAAGACAAATGATGATGATGTGTGAATATTTAATCAGAAGAACTATTTGTGAATAACTGGTGGTGCTAAATTCCATTATACAGTCTTCTTGGCATTTACCAGATCTAACAAACTATTGCCATTTTGTGTTTGTACTTAATGCCGTCGGGAGCCTTTCTTCAAGACACACTCTGATGGGCTAGATCAGAACAAATGTGATAGTCAAAACCAATTTTAACAAATGCTTTTTAGTTTCAGTTGCTGTCATCTTTTCTTACAAAACAAAACCAGATGTATAGTTGTTCGGTTTTTTTTCAGACTACAAAAGTTGGAAATGTGGATTTTAATAACAATTTAGTGTGTGTCCTTTTCTCCTATTTCCTCTTTCCCATTTTTGATCCATTGTTTAGTGATTTCAAGTTAAATGCTGTGTTTTCTTTAAGGAGGAGTTTGGTATCATGCTAACATGTTTTGGCTGCTCCCTCACTTCCAGCCTCAGTTCCTTGTGCCCAGGGCCCTGAGCCAGGGGTTCCAGCCCTGCCCTGAGTACCCCAGAGTGCTCTTTATGTGTTTCATCAAGTCTCTCTTTCAGTGTGTGACTGTCACTGTTCAAACCCTGGCTACTCAGGGAAGGTGTGTGGGGAACTGTCACTCTGGGAAGCCCGTGGCCACTCCGAGTGACGCCATCCCTAAAAATAGCATTCGCGTAGGTTCTGTGGGATGCTGAGTTCATGAGGGACGGAAAGTGGTGTCCGTTTCTGCGCTTTGAGCTGTGATTCAGACGTGGGTCTGCAAAGGTGGAGGAGCAGCGATGGGGCAGCTCCCTGCAAGGCCCGGGCCCACAGCATGTGGTCCAGAGGTAAAAGCCCTCAAGGCTGCTCCAAGACTGCCCCGGTGCCTCATAGAGAGCTCGGGTGAACCCCGCAGGCCTCTCTTGTTCCATGTTTTCATGCAGAGTAGGACCTCAAGATAACTTTTTTTTTGCCTTTGGTCAGGGATTGGTTTTGCAATCCATGCTTCTTTCTTTGGTTGTCTATGGAAGTTTTCTTCTCAAAGTTTGATCCTGAAAGAATGGCTGAAAAAATGGCGGGTAATGGTGGGGTTTTGGTTTTGCTTGTCCATTTTGCTTTTAAGAAAAAATGCAAATTCTTTCTTTCAGGCTTCACTTTCGGCCTTTCCTTTACAAGTGCTAATACAGTGTGGAAAAAGCATAAAATACAGCCTTCTGTATGATAAAATCATCCTGAGCCAGATGCAGACTTTCTTCATAGGAAATTGTGCCTTCCCATAGTTTTGGGATTTTCTAGTCAGAGGTTTTCCTGAGATATTCTTACTTCAGAGTAACAGCACAGTGGAGTCCAGCACACGTACAGGATGTGTCTGTGTGCGACACAAAGAACCATAAATCAGTTCCATATGTTGACCTGGTCATAGTAGTCCATGGCTGGAAAAGCAGTGGACAGCTGCTAATAGGTCCAAAGGCTTATATCCCAGGAGAAGATATTTCAGCCTCCAGGCTGTTCAATTCCTCCATTATTCTTCTGGCCTCAAAAATTCAATCTCCTTTACCAGCTTAACTTATTTATGGGTTGCACTGAATTGAGACCAGAGAGAGCAGAATGCTGAAATAAATCAACCACTGATAAAATTGTTTAAGCTTTCTTGTTGGCTGTCTGTCTATTTTTAGATCTCAATTTAAAGAGAACATATGCAGAGAAATTTATTTTGTTTTATTTATGTTTAACAAGCAGCATTACTTATGATTGGGTAGGAACAGAGGGAGGAATAAGGATTAGTGGAGGTAGCTGCGTTGGAAGACACTCTTGGTTGGTTTTGGGTTTTTTTGTGTGTTATCCTCTTCCCTCTCCCTCCCCTCCTTAGATTTTTCATATTATGTTATATTGGTGAAGCCACTCTTGTTTCTTAAGCAGCTGTTCCTTCACCTTTAGAAAGTACTTGGATTACATTTGATCTTACACATATATATGGCAATAAAGGTATATACTGAATAAGGGGGAATGTCAGCTCTAGCTCTGCAAGCTGTAAGATTTATTAGTGACATTGTTTCAGTGTGGGGAACAAACTCCTGAATGGAAATAGATGTGTTATTTATAAGCAACAATACTGTGCATCCACAAATTATCACTGGGAATCAATGCAGACGTCTCCACATAATTGGAAAAAAAACCCCTTGTTTGCAGGTATTTGAGCTCTTTTCTTTAGGCCTCACTCTGCACTAAACTTGCAAATTAAGAGAATTGCTTTGGTAGTCAACTTGACTGAAGTGATTCCTGAGTAGAAAATTTGAAAGATTTCTTATTACTTGATAAAATGAACAGCTGCCAGAAATTCTCCTTTGTGTTGAGGTGAGGTTGGTTACAGTATCTCTGTTTATACAAGCTCTAGCAGAAGGAAGTGTTTTCATTTAACCTCGCTGCAGAAATTAACTCTGCAGAACTGCTAGGGATGAGCAGTGAAACAACCAAATAGTTTTCTCATATGACCATTGCCTGCCATTCCCAGCACTGGGCAAATTGAGATTGCATTTCAAATCCCTGTGTGTTTCCCAGCTTTTTGTACTTCCTGACACAAAACTTGGGGACAGCGTGGTACAGGCCATACAGGTTTAGCTTGATAAATAAAGGTGGCAGACCTGGACCCAGCAATCTTCAGGACTGGCTGTACAGATAGCTTTTTCTTTTAATAAGCCAAACAAACTGTTGATGTGTTTGGAAGTCAGAAAGAACCAGCTGGGCTGCTCCCCCAGGCTGCTCCTGCCGCCTCTATTTGGTTAGTTGTGCTGGGCACAGATGGAAAGTCATTCAAGGTTAATTTGATTAGCTGTACCCAGCTTCTGGGGATCTCTGGGGAAAATCTTTCTTTTAAAATAGAAGATACAGATATCATAACGTGATCCTAATTTGTTGGTGATATTTAAAAAGAAACAGTATTTAACCTTGAGCTAGGAATACATTTGGAATGTTCTGTGCACAAAGCATGCTTTAATCCAGATTTCTTTAGGGCATAGCCTTGCTACTGCTTGGGATGCCTCACGTGGCTTATCCCCAGGATATCTGGGGAATACTGTGATGCTGCATTTAAAGAACTTGTGCTTTTTCTCCATGGACGTATACTTCCAAGTCTGGTTTTGACTTGGGAGGAGGTTGTGTGCCAGATTTTGTTCTTGATGCTGTCAGAAAGCTGTGATATAAAGGTGACACAAAGCATTCTTCACTTTTCACAGCTTCTGTAGATTCAGTTGTTTTGAAGAGGAAGGAGATGGCTTTCTGAAAATTTCTTTTACTGGCTCTTGAAGTATTTCTACAGCAGATATTCAGAACTCAGGTTCTGCTTAAAAACATCCAGCTGTGAACACAGAAGGTGTTCTAAGGTCACACTAAAGGTGGTTGAGCAGGGTAAAGACCTGTAGGCCTCTAGTAACAAATTTATCTGCTTCTTGTGTTGATAGGAAAAGGAATTAATAATATTGCAAGCTTTTATAATGGTCATTATGGCTGTACACAGTTCAATTTATTTTCCTATTGTATCATATGTAATGATCTACATGAACCTGGTCATATAAGGACCAGGTATTCTCCCAGTTTTCTAAGGATATGCCAACTTTGTTAAACTACTTCTGCCAGACTGTATAGGTTTTTTGGCAGTCATTTAAGTCTACTTCACTACATGAGTTTCATCTGCTTGTCTAAAATCTGGTAGTAGTTTTTCACTTTTCATGACAATCCTGTTAATTCCAGTTCTGGAAATGTCTTAAAAAAAATCTTAAAGCCTTTAGACTGAAAATAGAGGAACCTTCATGCTGGCTTATATCTAAAGTCCCTTTAACCTTGTACTGCCTGTGATTGCCAGTATAGCAGAACCTGTTAGAGAAGAATCACAAAGCATCATCTGAGTGCCCTTTTCCATGGTTTATCTTCCTAAATTTGAACAGTCAGTAATTTAGGGATTTCTTTGGAAACTTCTGGTGAACCAGTTCCCTATGACTGTATCAAGTCTAATTTTGATCACACCTATGCTTTCATTCCTCAATGATCCTGTGATGAATACTTCTGTTTAGTTGGTTATTGTGAGGAAGAACTTTGTGATTTGGATTTGACACTGTTGGGTTCTCTGTAGTTCTGGTATTGCAAGAAGCTGAATTATAAATTCTTTTTGCAGTGTTTGCAGTGTTGTGAGCCTCTAGTTACCTATTTTCTAAATCAAAGAGTCCTGATCTCTTACCCTGTTCTGTAGGAAGGCCTCTGAGTATCTTTGTTGCTCCTTCTTATGTGTTCTTCTTGTCTGGTTTGCGGGATGAAACGATGACAAATTCCTGCAGTATTCATCATATGTATGAGTGTACCCTTTATGTCTGCACTGTTTCTCATTTTTTCTTTGTTTCTTTTGTAACTGTGTTTTTCAATATGCCTAGCTTTTTCCTGCATGCTTTGCAGAAAGAAAATATCCTCCACTGTTCACATTTACCTAGATTTAGAATTTGTGAGTTCATTCACTACATTTTCTCTTCCTAAATTTTTAGTGAACTGACAAGTCCATGACTACCTGAATGCATCATGATTAGGAAGGACTGTGCTTTTAAGAGACGTGAGATAGACAGCATTATAAAGAAGATAAACACAAAACCTGCAAGGGAATTAAATTCTGTCAAAACAGATCTCAACAGATGGGCATCAGCTACTCTTAGCAAGCAGAGAAAATCACCTTGAACGTTCTTCTTTCTTGAGAACTGTGACTTGGAAGTAAGTGGTGCCATTGTCTTAAATGTTTAAATGTAGTTGCTCGTAGATGCAGAGAAGTGTTCACTAGTACGGAGTTTTATGAATCATTTACATTTGTAGGAGTACATTCTGACATCCTAAATGCAATATGCCATTTCCCTTCCCACACATTACATGCAGTAGCGAAGTGGTGAGTAGACAGCTACAAGTCAGCAGACCTGAGTTTTATTCCTGTCTCTGTTTGCCTTGGTAATTTTACTCAAGTTGCTCAGCTTTTATGAGTCCTTTCTAAAATGGTCTGTCTGATCATGAGGAGTACATTCTGTCTCTTCCAACTTGTCCATGCATAGTAAGGCACTGAAGTGAAACTTACTGCAGCATTTAATTTTATCTTAGAATTCTACGGGACATTTTTTATGTCATTTTAATCTTACTTTCCCAGCTCTGAAACAGAGTTCCTTTCAAACTGAGTTCCTTTCATTCTTCCTTTCCATTACTTTTTTGGATAGGTTTTTGTCACTGACTAAGGCCTTTGGGGCCAGGTTCAGTCATGAGACAGTTTTCTGGTAGATCTGGAAGTCACAGGGAATTGTTCATGTGTGTGCCCAGTCCAACTCTTTGCTATTAAGTAATGACTGACTCAGTTGGTCTGACCCCAAACACCTGACAGGGAATAAAGCAGCTCTCATGCAAATAAGAGCTTGACCGTTGTTTTATCAGGTGATTTCCAATGGTGTTGGACATCTTACTTATTTCTGCTTCTTCTGCTGAGGTTAAATAGCCAGTAATTCTTCATTTCTTAAATCTAGTAACACTTTATAGCTGTGCTTTTTTTCCCTGAAGCCATGTTTCAGAAACTCTCTCTGCTTATGTAATCTGGAAATCCTAACAAAGCAGTGTAATTCTAGTAAGCAACCAAATTTAGCACTGGAAACTTTATTATCACTGGGGACACAGGACAAAGGAGCTGAAATGTTCCCAAGCTATTCACTGAGGATATAGCACAGATACTTTGTGATTCCAAGCTTGCAGATTTTATGATTTGTAGGATGAAATGTAATCTGGTATTTTAAAATGTAAATTAAAACCTTTTTCCTTAGCCCTCAAGCTTATGAAGAATGTATCTCAGCCAAGTGTAAATGTCTGAAAGAAGTGATGTCTTAGTCTGCAGACAAGCGTAACAGGTAAGGTAAGAAAAGGTGAGAAGACTTTTGCTATTCTAAACCCATTTTTAATTCTGAAATTTGAGTTAAAATCAAAACTGTCAACTCCACCTTGTTGATCACAGTAGCATTTGATTTCATCTTGCTGCTGAAATATTACTCTTACTACCTGACAACCCTGAAGGTTTTCAAACATATTGTTGGACAAAAAATTTTTTTGTATATCGAAAATTCAGAGAAAGGAAAATTCAGCATTCAAAGAAAAAATATATGGGTTGCAGTACTATCACATGTATTTTCATAGAAAATTCTTTAAATTCCTCATTTTTTCATTTGTTTTAAAGAAGGAAGGCCCTGTTAATTGGTGTCAGAACACAGTGGAAAATTATGAGGGAGATGAAAACCCTTGGCTGAAATCAGATTTGTATGACCTGTGTTTTAGAAACTTTATTTGCTTGAGCCATGGCAGCCTGAAGGAAACAAGTATCTTTCTTGAAAACTTGATTATGAGATCCCAGATAATCGGTAACCTAGGGCATACTCCTATGGATGGAGAAAATGTAATCAGAAAAGCTTTCCTTGGATGATAAAAACTTGAAATTAATCTCAATATCCAGTCATTAGCATTCAAAGCCCTATCCAGTCACAGAAATGTCTTTTTGCTCTTTTCCCCTCAGTGCTATATTTATTAGGAGGTAAGAATGTGATACAGAAGCCAGAACCTGAAGGTATTTAGTGTGCTGTGATTCAGCTGCCTGGCAAAAGATCTTACTTTGGCAGTCCCCAGACTGATCTTGTGAAGTATTCCTCAGGGAGGGAGATTTCTTTCCAGAACTGTCCTCCTTTGGTGTGACCATCTGTCTCTATATAGTCATTTGGGCAAAAATAGAAATTACAAAGAGGAAATTGCTCTGTTGCTAGATTAGCTGCAGAATACACACTGACGCTTTACTCACTCAGGAGGGTTTAGTGCCAGGGTTCTTTGTTGGGGATAAAACACTGTATCATATTTTCCTTTCCTGTTGGTGTTGGATTAAAAACTAAATCCTGCTCATTTTACTTTCAGAAGTAGTCCCAAAGGATTTTGGTAGGATTAATTACATATGAAAAGCAAGTGGGATTTGGCATTCTATGTACATTGAAAATTAAACAGAGGTAAACATTATCAAAAGTTTTAACTTACTGAGGTTATTTCAGCTTGTTTTGTGATCTGAATCTTTTCTGCTGAATACTTAAACATGCTCACGGAACTTCAGAAAAGTCACATCTCTGAAAGGAAAAGGGAAGAAATCTGTGTAGGACTCAACCCATTGAAGACTTGAAATTGCTACTTCAAGTTCTTCTCCCTGAAGTTAGGCACATATGTAGGTGCATTGTTGAATTTGGGACTTAGCGAAGAACTCTATTCTTTTTTTTCAATCACATGCCCTTTTTTTTTTTTCCTGTACCTTTTCGTCTATAGTATTTTAAGGCTTCTGCTGGGGAGAGGATGCAAAATACCTTTATGATACATTGGGAATAGTGCCCTGAAAGAACTTAAGTTCTACGGATTTAGAGTTTGCAGAACAAATTTTAGTTCTGTGGATAGTGTGGGTGGATGTAGGGATGAAGAGCTCCAGAAAGTAAAAGTCAATACCTGATAAACTTGAAAAGTTACAGCATCAACTGTCCTTGAGTTTTTTGTGACGGGGGAGTGGAAGAAGTTCTGTCAAAACAGACCTAAACAATGTTTTTAACCTTCTAGTCTTTTGTAATCTTTTTTGTCTGGGTCTTCGGTGAGATTATTTCATCTGCCTCAGTCTTTGAGCTTTTTGATGCTAACCCAGTGCCCTGGGAGCACAGAGCACACATGAGAGATCAGTTAAGAGACAAATCATTCAGAGTGCATGGCCCTAAAGTACTTCAGGGACGCCATCAGTTTTGAGAAACTAATTTCAAGATCCAGAAGATCAGCAGTAATCTTGGATAAAGCCAGTGGGCCTGTGTGAAGGAATGGGGAGGAAATGCTGTTTGATACCTTTAGCTGCAAGGTTTCTGCGTAATGGGGGTTCCTTGTTGATGCTATTTTACTGTCTTAAAATTAGAGCTAAATATTTCACAGGGGTAACATCCAGTCTGTCTTGAATGAGTTGTGCCTTGGGCTAGAAAGAAGCAAACTGGATCTGAGGCCATCCTTCATTCAAGGGAGACTTTGTCTGCAACAGCTTTTGTGCAAGTTGTGTAACAGCTTGAGCAACAGCTTTCAATGAATAAGTTTCTGTTGTACTTTCTGCTGCCCTGCTGCTGTTTGCTCCATCCATCACCCCTGTCCTTCATAGTTTCCCCTGCAGGTCCCTCCATACCTGCACTCTGTCTCCTTGCATGGTGGAGTCTGATCCTTTCCTAGTCCATAGGTGCTGTTGTGATAAACAATCTTGGGAAAGAGTAACACGGGATCAGTACTTCAGCTGCATTTTCAAAGCTCCATATAAAATGAGTTCAAGTGAATTCCAAGTCCATGGATCTCAACCTGATTTTTTTGTTCCAAATAAACATATTAACTTCCTGGATAAACTAAAATGATCTAAAATGGCATCACGTGGCCTTCCCTTGGGACAAGGACAGAGTGCTCTGCTTGTCTGTATCTATACATTTGCCATCTTTCTCAGTTACCTTATGTATAGCCCAGAAGATTTTGTGGGAGCATAGGTAATGAATCCTACATGATAACTTTCTTACTGCTGTTGCATGATCTGGATGACTGAGTGCCATTCTCAGATGGTGACAGGCAGCAGAACAAACACCAGAGCTGGATGTGAAATAATCACTCTGGTGCTCTTTGCCTCCAGTTCCAGGCAGAGAGGAGATGTGATAAATGGTGTAAACGCTGAAATATGTAATGCACTTTTAGTGTTCCGTATGGGAATCCCTCACATTGTGTTTAGGTGCTTGTCCATCATGTGATATACTGGTTGGTTATCAAAAAATTCAAGAACCAAAGGCATAATTTCATGTAGATTGATATGAAGGAAGCATAATGTTGGTGATATGCTGGTATTCTAAACACTTTTGAGTTAACAAACTCATAAATAAGAAATCTTGCTAGCATTTTTCAAATTAGTTTTTGAGCTTTTCTTTTGAGTTATCCTGATTTGATCTCAGTAGTTCCCTAGTCTTTTGTTTCAGCCTGTCTTCTCTGGATATTGATAGTGATAGATGATCCAATTACTTAATCTTTTCATGCATGCTTTCACTTTTAGCAAAGCAGCAAAGTGCAAAATCAGAGCATGTTTTAGACAGTTTTAGTCCTCACTTTTAGCTGTGGTACATTACTTCTAGAAGAAACAGCTGATGGTATGTGAAGCATAACTACTTGAAGGAAATCTATCTACTACATCTTTTAATTCTCAGTGCTAGGTATGTTGTATGCAGAGCTATTTACTGATTAATATTGCTTTGTAGCATCATTAGCAGGGAAATAGTAAACATGTGAAGTAGTCCTACAGGAACTGTAACATTCTGGAGAAGTAAGCCTGTTAC
The DNA here is from genome assembly GCA_013397915.1 of Daphoenositta chrysoptera. NCBI lineage: Eukaryota > Metazoa > Chordata > Aves > Passeriformes > Daphoenositta > Daphoenositta chrysoptera. The sequence continues at coordinate 118,480 of VZRO01002119.1, forward strand.
TTTTGTCCTTTAACAAAATACACCTACTCCCCACTGTATGAGGATATGTTTAATTAATTTTTTCAGCTATGCCTTATTGATTCCCCAGTTGTAATGTTTTCCATTGAGTTTGTTACCAAATCTGCACTGCTCTGATCTTGCGGCATCATATTTAGATTTTGAACTGCGTCATTGTCTTGCCATCTGTTAAAGCCCTATGTCTGCTGAGCACTATCCTGAGAGAGCTGCCAGTTGCTGGCCAAGTCAGAGAGGTGACAGATTTTTAATTCTGCAGGCAGGATGGGAGGTGTGGGGGACTGAACAGTGAGGGGTGATTGCTCGAACAGGGGTTGTGTCTCTCAAACAGCCTGCTAAGAGCACTGCAGTCCTACCAGGAGTGGCTGATGTTGTGCACAGGGAACGGCTCTTTGGGGATGAGCTGAGGGAAATGGACTTCCTGGGGAAGCTGTAATTGATGGATGCCTGGTGGGTCAGAAGTCCCAATGTGTGCTGAACCTATAGCTTCTTGGTTTGATACCTGAGAAGGTCTATATAAATAACTCCTTCCCTTATTTTCCATTTATTGATATTCAGAATAGGCCACTTAGGAACTGACGATGAAGAGATTAGGTGTACACAACGCCTGACTTGTAGGTGCACACAATCTTCAGACCATTTTGCACCAGCAGGTTGCTGGGTGCTCCCTTGGGAAGTCTCCACATGTGGATCTCCATTTCATCAAAGCAGACAGGAGGGAAGAGCCCCATCTCAAAGCAGGTCTGCTGTTTGGTCGGGTCAAAAATCCCCCAAGTTTTAATTGGAACTTGTTCTGCTTTATTCTTTCCATGCCTCGATGAGTGTACTTGGAAGGAAAAAGGGATTAGAAACTTCTATAACAGCACTAAAGAGCAGAGCCTTGCAGGGATTGTGACTGCATAATTAAAGGCTAGTCTGGAGATGGACTATGACAGTTTATTGTTCCCTTAGAATTACTGTGGGCAGATAACGGCATAGAATGAAATTATTTAGGCTATAAGGAGGAGGGGATGCCATCTTTAGTCTGGGTCCTCTGAGAATGCTGCTAATGCTGCAAGACCTGAGGACTGGGACAAGACCAGAGGCTTGAATGTGACACATGCAGGAATGTGATACATCCCCACCATCATGCATGGAGGGCTGGGGAAGAGGGATGGTTCTAATTCTGCATTTTGAAGCATGACTGTGACTCAGTGGGGGCACATTACAGCAAGAGATTCGCTTTCTGGGCTGGAGCCTTTCACAAGTCCTGAGGTCTCCTGGCTAATGTTTTTAGTTTCAGTACTGGCTACTCTTACTGGAGTGTTTTTAATCTGGGGTTTCTTTTGCTAAAGAATTTGTACTTTTACCTGACATAATGGAAAGAAATTACAAGAAAGCCTGAGTTCTTGTTTTCTTTTCATCTCAGTTCTGCCATTCTGCCACCTTTGGTACTGAATGAAGCTGTAAATTAACTTTCTTCACTGGCTGGGCTGTGGGATGGCTGCAGGTGCTCTCTGCCTACCTGGTAGGTGCTGCCTGTCCTGGGAGGAGAGAACCTTGGTTTCTCACACAGAGCCAGCTGCTGGGGGTGTGGGGATAGCAGGGCCCCAAAGCCCTGCACTTCTGCATTGTGGGACTTGCTGTGCCACATTGTGGGACTTGCTGTTCACCCAGTGCAAAATGTTCAACCCCAGAGGTTTTTGCCAAGAATGCTGTTGACTTGCTGATTAATGCATAACTGGTTAAAATAAGGGAAATAAAAGGTAAGTTGTTGACTTGATTTCCCCTCTGTTGTGTGCCTAATTAGGCTGCACTAATCCGTGTTATGACTTCTGAGATTTTCTTATATGTTGATGTAAATTAGTTAATGAAATCAAATCCTTATGGAAATTTAATTTGCTGAGTCATCAGATCTCTCATTTGCTTGATTATAGCCTTGTTGTCAGAGCCAGGCTTGATGTGCTTTAAATTCCTTTATCATTACTGACTTGTTTAGCATGGAGCTGAGGGCATCTTCTCAACGTTACAGAGATAGGAATTTACTTTCTAATTCTCAGAGAAAGAACTGTTCCTGGCTCATGCAAAGACAGGTTAGTGGAGAAATTTCAATCAAATTAGGGGGGTTGATTGTTTTGTGGCTTTTGTTTATTTGTTTTTGATACAGGACAGATATATTTTCAGCATGGGATCAGTTGCATTGTAAATGCAAGCTTCTTAGTCAGCAAAGAGCTGTCCAGGTTAGGAATTGAAATGAATGGTACAAATTGGTTTGACAAAAACAAATGAATCTATAAATGTACCTGTTTAAGCTAATAAATTTTTTCATAAGTATTTGTGCCATGTCCTGGTTTGACTCTAGCAAAAACCTTTGCTGTTGAAGAAAAAATAGAGGAGAACTTGAACAATTTAGGTTAAATAAGGGCAGGAAAGGAGAATTTAATGGTGTCTTGAAATGGTAATTCAATGAAATGTGACTTACAGCCAAAATAAATGGTGCAGTTTCTACAAATGGGGAGGCAGATTTTGTGGGATAATACGCCAGGTATCATTGACAGTTTTGTCTGTAATTTTCATCTGTGTTGCTAATGTGAATAAATTTTAAATTAGCTGTCTTCAGGATATTTCACTCTCTTGTACAGGGGTCTGTGCAAGATGATACTCTAGTTTAGACATTTGCATCTCATAACTAATTATAGCCTTCTCAAGTGTGGACTCTGGTGGACAATAAATCCAATTATCTCTTCAGTTCCCCAGGCCAATACCGGAGGGCTATGTGCAAAGCAGAAAATGGTGCTTGTTAGTGTTTGCTCTCTAAAACCACAAGCGTAACTGGGTTATTTGAACAGATTACTGGTACAGTCCCCTCTATAGAAAAGATCACCATATGGTGAAGGGTTTCTTTGCCAGGAATATCTGATTTAAAAACTGAAGAAAAATATTCAATCCGATCTCTAGATGTATCCAGTATTAATATTGCTGGCTCAGTATACTAATCCAGACTATGAACATACTAAATAAAGTGGTTTTTCTCTGGAAGATCAGATGCCTCTGTGCATCAGGTGTGTGTGCGTGTGTAGCTACTGGGCTGGCCTTGCCTCCCAGCACATCCCAGTGTGGGGTTGCTCTTTCCGGCCCTCCTGCCACGGTGCCTGGTAGGCTGGCTCAGTTTGAGCTCTTCAGAGCCTCCTTTGGAATGCTGAAGTGCAAAGTTTACTAAACGGAAAGGCAAACAAAGCAAGTGTGGAGAGAGGGCACTGATGGATGGTGATGGTGAATGGAGAGAAGTGATGCTTTTCTTCTGGCTAACACAGCAGGGACAACTGGGATGGAAATCATGAACACTGAAAGTAGTAAGGGGACTTTTTGTGGTTTGTTTGGGATCATCTGTATCCCCATAATAGTGACAGACAGAAGATAATGAAATCTCTCTAATTTAGAGATGCATACAGGAGAAAAAATAGGCAGTTTTTATACAATTGTAATGATATTTAGTCGACGGGAATAACAACCCTTAAAAAAATTCGTGAACATATTTCTAGTGCTAAACCAGGATTAATTTTTTTTGGTTTTTTTAAACAACAACTTCTTAATTTGTTGAACAGCCAAAAGCCATTTGGGAGATAACGCAAGGAAATAAATCTTCTGCAGCTAGTAAGTCAGAGGTTATGAAACATCAGCATTCTAGTGACTACAAAAATATCATTACTATAGAATTATTTCACAGGGTCACAAAGGAGGTATTTAAGAAGAAGATTCTGAACCTATGCTCGCTCAAGTGCTTACAATTTGGATTTTAAATTTGAAATATTTAATACACAGTTGTAGGGATAATGACTATTCTTGTCCTCATTAAGGTTCTTAATTGAAAAAACAGGAGTAGATAATAAGTGTAAGTAGGTATCTAGACAGCAGGGTCAGTAATAAGAGCAACAACTACCGTCTGGTAAAGACCGGGAGCTATGTTACAGAAGGAGAAATTTAGCAGAGAAACAATGGCTTCTAATTACACAGCTAAAAAAAAGCCCTGGCTGCTTGTTAACAATACACAGCTGAAAGTATATTGCAGTGAGGACAGGAGGAGAGATAACCAGTCCTCTGATAAATGGGAACTAGGAATGAGTAATAAAGAAATACCACTCATTGATATTTTGTCTTTAATGGTGCCTGGTTTCACATGCTCTGTAAAATCTTCCATTGACCCCAGGAATTCTGCCCATGTAAGGAGTGATCTCGCCTGCCAAAGAGGCAAGGAACTAGAGAAAAAAGGAGTTTCTCCTGTATCTTGAAAGAGAATATTGATGTAACCTGATGGTAAATATGGAAAATGTGAGTTAGTAATCTTTGGGAGCTTGATCCTGCTGGCCAAAACTGTCCAGTGTTATCCTCTCATGACTATACTGGTGTGTGATTTGCCCACCTTAAGGCGAGGCTTAGCAAAGCTCCTTTAGTTTTAATATTGCTGCTGCTGCAAATCAGGTCTAAAAGTCTTGACAACATCTCTCTGAGTTCCGTGAGGGGAAAAATAATGTTTTTAGCATTACATTTCTAAAGATCAGGGAGTAGACTGTGTCATTAATATTCGGAAAAGGTACTGATTTGTGTCAAGTTGTCAATTACAAACATATCAGCCAAAATCAGCAGCAGGGAAAACCTTGATAAAAATAATAGAAAGTGGTTTATCAAAGAAAAGTGCAATTTCATTGGAAACACATTTTGGTTGACTGGTGATTTTGATTAAAAGATAGTGTGATTGCTGGTGGACCTTGTCTAGGACAGAGCAATCATACTCATTTATCTTGCCTTGGAAAAAGATGCTGATAATCTTGTTGAAGGAAAAAGTAACATTAAAAGCATGAGCAGAAGAATACAAAAAGAGAGGAATGAGGATTCCCATGGAGAGGAGGTTGAAAGTGGTGGAAACAGCAGTTCTATGAGACTTTTCACATACAGTCTTATTCTCATGTATAGCTAAGATACAGTTTTAAAGTGAATTTGATTGCAGAGCAATCAGGACTTAGTGTTGTGTTATATTCAGGAAGATGTTTGCATCTTTTGTGCATTGATGTAGCTGTGCTGAGGTAAATATATACTTCATCACATGATTTTGTTTTGCATTTCCTTGGTTAAAGTTAAGATACTTTATAGTAGAATTCCTTTTCTGATTTGCAAAGCTTGTTAGAGCAAGGGGATAAATGTCAGCAGCAGGAAAGAATGAAATGATTTGCCTTCACGCCCAGGGATGGCCTCTTGTCTTCACTCAACTTGTTTGTGACAGAAAAAGTCAGACAGGTAAAACTTCCAGTAAGGCACTTACATCTCACTTCACAAATCAGTTCCTGGATATCCCCAGAGGATTTGCACTCCAGTCCTGCACAGACACCCTGACAGGAGGGAAAAAATGGACTAGACTTAATTCCACTGTCTCCAGTCTATGCTTATAGACTCCTACCATTGCATGGGTCTCATGTACACTACTACAAGATATATGTTCCCCACATTGCCCTATTTTTCAGGTTCTCAGCAGTTATTATGGATTAGTGTGTCTGTCAACAGCCCTTTGATAGATCACATGCCTGGTGTTATTGTTAGCACAACATGTTTGGTGCTGTCACTTGCAAGAGTTAACCGGTGTAAACTGGATCTGAAACGATGGGAACTGTAGGAATTGACACTAGAGAGATATGTCCCACTGTCTCTGCTACCTGTTAATTGGTTCACAATCTATGCTATTAGAAGATAGTAATTTGGAGAAAAAATAACTTGTTTTTCAAGTGAGTGAAAATAACTGCCTCTGTTTTGAAAATGACGTCTGGCGTTTCCCATGTTCCCATGTTATCCACCCCACTGGCAACCATTCTGTTACTGAACCTTGTTATTATTTGTTAGTCCAACTTGCATGTCTGGTATCTCAGCTGACACTAGCAAATTCTTCTCAGCCAACAATGCAGTAAGAGAGCCAAGGGTCCTGATCTGGAAAATCTTGTTCCCAAACGTGTGCACTGCTTTTGCAGGGCATGCAGCTCTCATTCCCCTTTAGAGTGTTCCGTACTATGACTGAAGACTCAGCATTTCTGATTTGTTCAGTTTTCTGTCTTCTCTTTCCTCCCTTTCCTCAGCACAGTCTTGGTTTTCCTCCCCAACAAAATAAAAAATCTCTCTCTTCTTTGTGCTTGGCAGTTGGATTTTTCTGTTCCTAGAATTTTTCCTTCTTCTGTTTGAAAGCTTGGTGTGTTTGTTTCTGGGTGCCTGTATTAGAGCGGGAATGTCTCAAACAGTCTTGGATGGATTCTTGCAAATCTTGTTGTGTGCAGATGATGAACTGAGGCACAGAGGTGAGTGACAAAGTTGCAGAGGATTCATTGGCAGAACTGAAACAGAGTTGTGTTTTAGCCACAAGGCCATTTGGTCACTGCATCAAGGAATAAATTCTCAATTTTCATAATGACTCTTAAAAATGTTCTTGGATGATTTTTGGCTGTGAAGTGAATTCAGAAGTGTATGTCCAAATTTTTTTGACAGAAGTCTTGGATTTCAGGGCAAGTTTGTGTTCTAGACCTGTTCGACAACATGCCTTTTGTTGATCACTGTCCCAAAAGACCAGGAGAGCGAGGCTGGCATAGAGATGATTGGCAGGCAGAATGGGAATGGTCCGCATCCTTGCTTGCCATGGGTTTTTTTTTTTATATTCTTCTATTGCTTTCCTCCCCCTCATTTTTCCCCATTATTTGTCTGTAATGAGTCCCACTTCTCCTGTTTCCTTTCTCCGTTCTTCTCCTATTTATCCTGTTCTTTCCTGCATCAGGAAAAGTGCTGTCTCCTTCCTATATCCAGGATAGTTTACTGACCTGTCCCTGGAGTGTAGCAGACTCTGTTTGTGACTTCAGTTAAGGTCATGAACTACATGTGGCATGTAGCTAATCTCAGCTTCTTCCTTTTGGCTCCCATGATTTAGTTCCTGTGTTTTATGGGGCTTGATGGGACTGAGAGGATGACTTTTCCCCCTGGACTGAAAGGTACAGAAGGCAAATATCACACCAGATGGGTGTTGCCAGAGGGACGTAAAGGTACTCACCACCTCATCAAGGTTTCAAGACCTTGATGAGTTATGGCATTATTGTCCATGGGGACAGCTGCTAAAGGATTTTAGAATCTGGCATGCAGGCTGTGTAATGTATCATCTGTATTTGTGAAAGAGCAAATGGCAGACAGTGATGCACAGAGTATCAGTACATAACTGAAATAACCGTATTAGACTTTCAGGGTCTAGCAGAATTGGATTGCAGTGTTAGTACAAGTACTGTTACACTAGAATGAGACATTTTCTGTCTTCCAAATAATAGGAAAAATAAATGTATACAGAGATGTTTCAGGAGGGACAGACAGCTGACCCTCTCTTATTTGTGGGTGCATAACCTCAGCTGCAGGTGAGTAGGGGTCACACTCTCAGAGCCATGCACTGCATGGCTCCAGCTTGGCTCTGGCAAGATTTGCCAGCTGTGGTTCTGGCAGGTTTGAGCTAAGTGAACCAGTCAGATGTGAGTGATTTATCTTTATGCCTGGTGTCAGCCCTGCTGGATGCAGTCTGGCTCCATGCCCAGCTGGTGCTGGCTGGCTGGTTCGTGTGGGTGGGATGCTCTGACAGCAGAGTGCCAGCAGGGCCCTGCTGATGGGAGCCCTGGGGCTGTGCTCCACTGTGGGTGCAGAGCTCTGGGCTCCCCCGTGTGGGACACTTGCCCATGTGCTGCCCAAGCACCCTGCAGGCTGGCATTGCTCTGCTGGTGCTCCTCTCACCCTGGCTGAGGGCAAGTGGCTCCGAGGGCCATTGCTCCAGGCCCCGGATAACCCTTGACAGTGCAGATATGTGCAGCCTCTTTGGGCTGGGACAGGTGCAGGAGGAATTGCAGGGCTTGTCAGGGGACAGACAATACATATTCTGAGGAAGAGCTCTTTGGCTCAGGAAGGAAAAGCCTGAGAATGGATGTGTTACCTTAGAAATACGCCTCAAGAACAAACTCCAGGGAAAGTTTTTCAAAATAGATGTTGGCACAAGTAATGGGCATGAACTGGCAATGAAAAAATTTAAATTGGAAGTCAAGTTCCTAACTGTCAGAAGAACTAAACTTTTGGACGATACACCTACAGCAGAGACAAGAGAGGAGTTCAAGAGCAATTCTTTTGAGAAATTATCTGAAATGGGCCTGGTAGCAAGTTGTTTGTCTCTATCAGAAAGCACCTTAGTCCCGTGCGCTTCATTTGCAAACTATTTTGCATAATTTTTCTTAGCTCAGACTGGATAAATGCAATACTAGAGAGAGAAGGAATCAAGTAACCATGAAACAACAATTTGTGTTTTTAGTGTAATGATGTTTTTTGATAGTGTAATGAATATAGAAGTTTTCTCATGACTGAACAGTAGAATGAAGCATGTGAGGCTACTGCAGATTAGCACCTAATTCTTCTCACTTGTGTCACTACTGGGTTTAATCATTTGATGAAGTCTCTCTCCTGCAGATTTTAGTTTTCTCACTTGTATTCTTGTCAAATCAGGAGTTTCTTGTCCTCCACACATTTCTTGCTGATGTTGACTGAATGCTCAGTGGATACCAGAGATCAAGCTACCTACTTTAGGTTGGCATTCAAAAACTCAAGTTTCCTTTAATTTATGATAATTTTTAATAACTTATGAAAATGATTACAGATGAAACTGCTAAAGTGACAGGAAAAACCCAGGAATTACAGCCTTTTTCAACAGAATGCTGAATAAAACATGTAAGAGGCCTATCAGATTCTGACTTGTCATCACAAGAGACAACATTATGATGCAAGATGTCGGCTTTTCAAGATTTAAGGTCTCCTATTCTGTGAAATGTAAATTTTGGAGTTATTGTTGTATGAAAGCCATTAGCAATTAATATATGTCTATCCCTTCTTGCTGGGTAGTACAATAGAACTCTGCAGAGGAAGTTTTGCCTGAATAAAATATCTTTCTCTCTCTCTTTTTTTTTTTTTTTTTTATTTTTGGAAGGGGAATGTGCAATTTTTGTTAGCTCTTTTTTCAGTGGCTGGTGAGATACCAACTTATTATTGGTTGTAAAGTCTTGGAGATTAGAAGTGGCACTAAAAATTAAATGAAAAACATTAACATTAATTTACTTAGATGTAAAGTATTGATGTAGACCTAGATATTGGATTTGGTATCTGTCTTCTCATTCAAAGAGCTAGGAGTCTGCATACTGGATGAGCTCTGGTTATGTTGCTTTTTTCTCTTTGGTGTTGCAGCAGAGTTTTGTCCATGATACTCTAAAGAGTGATTTATTCAAATTCTAAATGCTGTTCTCATTAGATCAGGAGTCTATGTTAATTGATACACATTACCAAAAATTGCGGCTTTCTGAAATAACTGTTTGCAAGCAGAGTATAAATTGTGTTCAACTGCCTGGAGAAGAAGAGCAAGTGGCTCTTCTTCATGCTTGTGATTGCAGCCTTAAAAACAGAATTGCCTTTACTTACAACTTGGGTTTCATTTGCAATTAAAGCTGCAGAAAGAAATCTGACTTTTTAGATTAAATGAAGGTTTGTATGTGACAAAAATATTATGAGTTTCTGAAAAAAAGATATTTAAATAAGCTTCTCATGAGCCACTCTATGGACTTTAAGTCCTCAGGTAGGATAAATAAAATTTGAATAGAAACCATTCATGATTCTTTAAAGCATCTCTAAATCCATAGTTAGTGTGAAATTGCTACACTTACTAAAATAATTGGAGTAAATAATTGCTCAAAGTGTGGCCTTCATAGGCCTACCTTGCTGTATTTCATTTGGTTGTAACTTCTTTGTTCAATAGTCTCATATTCAGTTTAGTATCAGCATATTCCTAATTGACTTCTAAAATCAAATTGCACCTAAGTTTAACTCAACTCCTTGCAACTTTCCATATAGAAATAATTAGCTTGGTTTAAAATAATTACACTTTCTTTAGAATAACGTGACTCATTTTGTGGACAAAGCATCAGCCTGAATAATAGTCATATTTAGACTCAGAGACGGTTATTGGCAAAGAGTACATGCAAAATACTACTTTGTGCCAGGGCTAAACAGATTTTCATCAATAACTACAAAAGTGGTTCTTCTCAAGAGGGCACTTGGATTTGCTTTCCAGTCAGCGGATACGGTCAGCATCCAACTGAAAAGTCACGTTTTGAAATCCGCTGTTTAGAGGACCCAAGGGAAAGCATAAACATAGACTGAGGAGGATTTCACTGGTTTGGCTGGAAACTGCAGGAGTTGCTTTATGCTGGGATTTGTGGGATTCCTGTATTTCAAGTACTGAGGCACAGAAGTGTTATGAATAATTGTGCTATATGAGAGCCCAAAATGGCAGGACAGGATTCTGGCAGTGAGTTATGTATTTTCTGTCTCCTTAGAGCCATAGACACAAGCAAGGTGTCTTTTCTTTCATCTCAGTTTTCTGAGTTACTGTGATTTGCTTTTGGTATTTGCATGTCAGCTGCTGTCTCACTGCCTGTTGCATTCTGATATGAAGAAGAAACTGTGATTCAACTTACCAAAAGTGTAATTTCAAGAGACCAGCTGCTTATGGCTGTCCCTACCCACATCCAGATTCAACAGGCACATGTGAGGTAGCAGTTCTGCAAATCAGCAAAATTTCAAAAGTTCCAGACTTCAGTGTGGGTTTTTCTTCACTTGGGAGATTGTAGAAATGAGTTCCAGCTCTGCCTTAGAGTAGTGTAGATTTTAGGATCATTATTCCTGTAAATATTTAGCTTAACTAATATTCCATAATGTCTATATTCGCTAGTGAATAAGAGGCAATGAACATCCTTTGCTGCTATATAGCTTTGTGCTCATTGCTTTGCTGGTTTTTACTAACTGTGGTGTAGTTCGTGCATCCCTGTTGTATTCCTTGGAGAGGCTGCTCGGCAAAGCTCACTGTGCTCAAGCATATTGCAGGAAGTTTCTCCCTCTCCTTACCTACATTTCTAACAACCTACAGATGAGTGTCCATACTCCCATTTGCTCTGATGCCATCATTTCCTTTTCTCTTCTTGGTTTCTTCTCGTTGTAGTAACTGCTCATTCCAGACATGCCCCTGACTCTATTCAGTCAACCTGGCCATATTTGCTTCTTTCAGCATTGTACTGATTTCACTTATTAGCTGACTTACTACAAGAATCCTCTTCACCACTCTCTTTTCAGTGTAAACCATGCTGGTATTTAAGTAGGTGGGATTGTCATAATATGAGTATTGCTTAGACAAGAATCATCTCTCAAATAAACTTGGATTTGTAATTATGTCAGTTATACTTTCAGTATCTCTGTGCTATGTGTATCTGTATATCTATGAGTGTGTGTTTGAAATCAACTTCTTTCCTGAGTTAAAATATGTTTATAGCTGTGAAAGCTCCAGAGTATCCATTGAAAAGCAGCCTTGCTGTTATGATTAGGTGAGGATTAAAGCCTGGTATCTTCACTCTTCTCAAGGCCATTTGAACAAACATCTGAGCTCTAGTGGAGTCCTGATAACTTCATTGAGACCTCGTGTATTCAGAGGACAGTTAATGGATCAGGAAATAGATAGTTTTAAATCAGCCACAAAATTCTGTGTGGTATTTTCTTTTATTTCCAGGTACTTTGCATATTTTCCAGTTTTGTGACTCTTTCATTATTTACAATATTTTTTTTTTTTTACTTGAGAAGTTGTTTGTAGTGAAGGGGGAGAGTATCTCTGAAAATAACTAAATATGTCATGGAAAAGATAAAATAACCTTTATAAAAATACTTGTGATTGCACAAAACCTCCAGGTGAAAATGTGGAGAATTTTTTTTTCTTTTCAATCTTTGAGATGCGTCTTGAGTTACAGCAACACTGGAGTGAAAAATAACTTGATTATGAGTCAGATATGTGGGTCTCATTATCATCAAGATGTAATGACTGGCTTCTCCAGTCCTGTATTACATGTTCATTAAAGTCTTTATTTAGTTTATGGTACAAGTTTGCGTGATGCACAGCTGGATCCTATCTATGTCCCTGTAAAATCAAAGGATGGTGCCCTAAACAAAAGACTTCCAGCAATTGGCTGGTGTGTAATTGGCCTAAATTACAGAGTCAGTAAGGAGAATACAACAGCTGTAACTAAAGCATTTTCTTAATCTGCCTCCTTAATTTTGCTTAAAAAATATTTAATCAAGTGTATCTACGCAGAACAAGAGATCAGCTCATTACATTCTCTGTGAAAGCTGGTCTTAAATTTGCAATCCCATTCTTGGCATGACTTACTATATACTTAATGCTGTAGGGCACTGCAGCATCATGGCAACAGGCCATATGGCTTTTTTAAGGTGCATTTTTTCATCCTAAATGCTGGAGGAAAACAGTATCATCTGGGTGCTTCCATTTGGTATGTTTGGCTAAGAGTTGTGGGAGGGTTGGAGAGGTAAATAGAATGGACAAAACTTGAAAATAGAACAAACAAAAGAAATAAACAGAGCACTAAGGAGGCTTTGAACAGAGTTGTGGTGTTGTAAATGGTGAACAGACTGAATTAGGGACAGGACCATTTGTCTCTATGCCCATAAGGTTTTCCACAAGTGTAGAGCAAGTCTTGGGATCTCTTCCTAGTATGCTGCCTTGCTCTGAGTGCTCAGTGCTGATGGGAAGTCATCTTCTCTTTACCTGTGGGTAAAATGGAAATAAAGCACTCATCTTGCTCTCAAGGAGACAAAAGTGTTTCAGTATCAGGACGCCTCCGTCAAAACTGTTGTGTTTCTGATGAAAGAGTTTCTGTTCATATGTGACATTGCTGTGTGAGCACTGGCTGTTGTGTTCCTCTCTCTCAGGTCATCCTTGTTTTGGGAGTTGTCAATTGTGAGGAGGAAAAAGGAGAAGGGCCATACCGGAGGAGGCCCTCAAAGCCAGTGCTGAGACAAACGGGGCAGAGCAAGGTGCTCTGCAGCTCACCTGGCTTCACCTAGGAGCTGTGGAGAGAACAGGACGCAGGTAATGTCTCATCTCTGGTGTATCTGTAGCAGCTGCACTGAGCTTAATCTCTGTGCCCAAGTAACAATTTGTTTAGTTTCCATATGTATTTGTGTCTGTTTTCCAACACATGGCTAATTCCTGATGAACTTATCTACTTGGAACCCAACTAATTGCAATTTTTTGGCTGTTGCCTGATCACCCATTTTGGAATTCCTCCTGTGACAAGGGACTTGGCTGGGAATATTACTTGGCTGCAATGGAGAAATCGACTTTGAGCGGTTCACTTGGTAGATTACAGGCTGTGCTCCTAATTATAAACACACACTTGTGGGAACATAATCATACAATTCCCTGAGTTATATCTGGATTGCTGCATCCAGATTTTGAAGGCTAGAGGGTAAGATACTGGGTTTTCTTTAACATTAAATTATGAAGTGAAAGCCAGGGGCCTGAGGTCACATGGATCAATTCATGCTGTGCTAACAAAATAATGAAAGCCTGCTTTGAAGAAACACAGGAAAATCTGCCTTCCCTATAAATATCAACCTGACCATCAGAGCAGCTGTTTAGTTCTTGAATCCTTACTTCTTCTCACAGGGCAAAAGCCCCTGGAGGATCTCAGCCCTGCAGTAAACTGTAATCACAGAAGACAGCTACTACCCTGCAATAACCTGGTGAAGTCTCCAAGGCCAGGAAGCAGCAATAGCAGCACAGAGGGAAGGCTGAAGCGTGCCAGTGTTTCATTTATGAAATGGATAACCTCCTGCTTAATGAACAGCTGAAGATGCCAATGGCAGAAAATGCCATTTTATAACTGGGAGGTTTTGGGTGAAACATCTTTCACTTTTCTACTGTACTGCAGTGTGTAAGCTGCCCCTCAGCAGCAGCACTGCAGACATGGCACTGTAATCTGTGTTTATTTTGCTCTTGGAGCTGACTCCTCTTAGAGCTGCAGTCACAGAGCCACTCTGTGCTGCAGCCCATTTTCAAGGGGACATACCACGAGAGCAATGTATCCTCTCACATGAGCTAACGATCTGCTTCTCATTCCTTGCTTCTTGACATAATTTTATCCAGTGGGACAATGAGGCGGATTCTAGTATTTTTTTTCTCCCAGCAAATCTTTTTTTCCCTGGCTTTGCTCAGCTGAGTGCTATTGCCTCTCTGACTTCATTTTTAGTCCTTCAGCTGACACTGACTGTGTGAGGACAGCTATCAGAACAGTGTTACAGGTTTCATAACCCCGTTTTGCACGGTTGTCAGTCCTCAAAACACAACCAATAGTCAGATTGCAGTTTTCCAGCTAGGGATTAGTAATAACCTTCAGGTGTATTGTGAAATCTTGGGGCATTGACATCTGCATTGACTTCCATGCTCAGAGCAGTTTGCACCACCCAGCTGGTGATGAAACCTGCTGGGATAACAACATGTATCCAGTCTCTTGCTTTTAAGATTTGTGGCTTGTTCTTCCCATCACATCAGAAGAGACACTGTGGAGAAACAGCGGATTGCTAGAAACCTAGGATTGCTGGAAGCATTAAGCATTTTGTGTAAAGGCATAATAGCAAAATCAGGTATTTTCTCTTGGGAGAAAAAGCTATTGCATAGTAGGAAAAAAATCTAGGTGGCTAAAATATTAATGGAATGTTGCTCCTTTTAATGTTGAAATTGTTGAAAGGCTGCATATTAATAAGTACAGTATTTCCTTTAATCTTTTCTGCAAAGTTAGAGTCTGCTGGTATTCCTGGGAGGTTCTAAACAGATTCACCAGGTTTGCTTTTGGAGCACTGCTACTTTGGTTATGAACTCCATTTTGCTCTGTGACTTGTCAGGGTGTTTTTGTTTTGTTCGTGGTTACATCTAGTGAGCTAGCAGACATTTGCTGTGTTCTTCCTGAGTTGTGAAATTCTACTGAAATGGTTTGGGTATCTATCCAGAGCTTTCTTTTTAAGTACCTTAGAAAGAATTACCATAAAGCAAACTGGCCATTACATATTTGTTTATTACACATGCACACACACATGTATAAAATCCATATATCTTTGCCATGCTTCTGATACAGGGCAGAACTATCTCAATAAAAAATGCTTTTTGCAAGTGTTGAAACTGACTTTTATTGCTGTGACATTTCTCCTTGGTCAGTGATATATTTAAAAGGGGTTTTCACGCTACAGAATCATATTGTATACAAAGGAAGGAAAATTACAACATTATGAATCTTTTCCCTTGCTTCCTCAGAAAAAAAAACCCCTTTGCTTTTTCTGTCTGGGTTTTACACTTTCAAAAAGAAACTAACTCCTGTCACTCATCAGTCTTTTTGCTGGCAAAACTTACTCTGGTGTATTAATGCAACACAGCTCAATTACATAAGAGTACTGAAGTTCAGTAAGTGTTACCATGCTCTGAATAGAATTTCATATACTTTGGTAAACCCCTTAAAAATGCTGAGTTAATTTATTGTGAATACTTATTTTTTTAAAATGAGGCTAATTCAAAATAATTATATCTCTGTCTTCTGTATTACATGAAAAAGTAGGCAAGGAACAATTTTTGTCATGCTTCACATGTTACCTCCTCCGAGTTTATGGCTGTGTGTTTGTGTTATGCCCAAAGCAGTTATGGTTTAAAGTGTTTAGTCTGTATGTGTCCAGGTGCTAGGGAAACAAATTGCTATGATGGGATTTAATCTCCTTTCTGATTTTTTAAGTGCTAATCGACGTTTGCAATGGTACTTGTTCCTGCTAGAATTAATAATTAAACCAAGTGGAATTCCTGTAAAAACTATTAGCAGACTTTTCTGGAGTGCATATTCTTAGGTAGCAGATATGTGTTTTCTATGCTTTTGTGTAATTCCATCACCTAAGCAGTGAATCATTTCACAGAATCACAGAAAGGTTTGCGTTAGAAGGGACTATAAAGATCATCCTGTTCCAAATCACTGCCACGGGCAGGGACACCTTCTGCCAGACCAGGTTGCTCAGAGACCCATCCTGGCCTTGAACACCTCCAGGGATGGGGCAGCCACAGGGCAACCTATGCCAGTGCCCAACCACCCTCACGGTAAGGAATTTCTTACTAATATCTAAACCTACCATCTTTCAGTTTAAAATCGTTATCCCTCATCCTATCACTATATACTCTGATCGAAAGTCCTTCTCCAGCTCTTTAGGAGACCCTTTAGGCACTGGAAGGGGCTCTAAAATCTCCCTGGAGCCTTCTCTTCTCCAGGCTGAACAACCCCAGCTCTGTCAGCCTGTCTTCATAGGAGAGTTTTAAAACTGCACATCTATTGTAATTCCAAGTTTTTTAGATAAATTAACTGCATTATTATTACTTTTAAAAAAAGACCATTTCTATTTAGTTTATGTCGTCCTTTCATCTCACAGTACTTAAAATGTAATTACAAAGATTAGCAGAGAGAATTTTACGATACTCCAAGGCATTTACTTCCTGGGATTGTAATGTGAGAGGAGAACCCGCAGAGGGCACTGTATTTTCTCATATGAGTCAGATCCTCCCGAATCGAGGAGGATGTAGGATTTTTTTAGGTTTCTGCATTTTAGTAAAATTGCAGTCAATTTTTTTTCATGTATGTAGCAATAAGCACAGTTACAGATTGGACATAAGAATTACAATCTCTGTTTCTTTATCTCTGAGAGGAAAAGGTGTAATCCAGAACTATCATACCATGTTTTCAATGCGATCCTTGTCCTCACCTTCCTTCCTTCACTCATGCTTGTCTGAACATTTCAGCTGTGCAAATACTCGGGAAATGAATGTCGAAACTTAACAGGGTAAATTGTCATGTGTCAGAACAGGCAATCTGGAAAACATTAGTACAAAGTGTGCAAAATTTACTTCCATCCATCTAAAGCAGGGCTCAGGTTTCAGGTCTGAGCTATCCTGCCTTAACAGGAGGAGAGTACAATACAGCTCTTCTGCAGGAAGTGATTCACAAATGGAAACTTCTGTTTGTGGTCTTCCAGAGATTAAAATTTGCTCAACTCCCTTTATACAAAGCATTTTTCGTGGTTATAGAAAAGTGATGAAAATGTTGTGTTCCACTGAGTGCTGGCTATGGATTTAAATTAAGCTTTAGAGATTTTAAAATACAGTCCACAAGTTACTGTGTATTTCTTTGAGTCTTCTCGACATCTTTGTTTAGACTAAGAGTTTCCCTGAGCTAGCTGGTGCCCCAGAATTGCTAGATTCTGCCTTATTCTTATTCTGCAGATGATTATAATAGAATTTGCTTTCTAGTTCTATTTTCACTAATGTGTAGATCTGTGCCTGAAATACAGTAATGTGTTGTAGTTATAATTGCATGCTCAAACTAGTTGTGGTCTCTTCTCATGCAATATTTACAAAACAGGCCTCAAAATCTGCCCTTGTTACCAAAGAGATGCTTTACAGAGAGCAGTGAATAATGACAAAGCCTTCCACAGGTTGTGAAGCGATGATAATGTGCCTTGATCTTTATCTTGGGTCTTCTAGTTCTTTTGTATTTTGAACAATCTATCTTCTAGTTCCTCAATTGGGGGGATATTGTGTGATAATGAGAGATAGATGTTTCAGAGACTCTGTGTCTGGTCACCTAGTACTTCCACTGCAGTGTTGCAATTTTTTCTTCCTGTAAAATTGGGCAGAGGTAGTGCCCAAGGAAAAAAAAAAACTGTGGCAGAAAGAGAAAAGCCAAGAAGTATTGATTCAGATCTTGCTTTAGAAAGGGTTGCAAATGATCTTCACCCTTCAGGCGTGTGGCCAAACTTTCATCCTTTGCTTCTTAGCCCCAAGCTGACAGCCCCTCCTGGTGTGCAAGGAGAAAAGCTGATAACTGCCATGTGATCAGACCTTCCTGCAACTCAGCATTTAAAAAACGCTATTGTCCTTTGTACGTTTCTGTCAAGGGGACTGAAGACAGGTGAACAGACTCCTGTTCTCTCCCCTTCTCTTACAGGAGAATTATTCAGTGTCAAGGAAATTTATTTGGCAGAGTATAGTTCCTGTTCAAGTCTTCTAAGGTTCATTGGGCTGGCACGTCCTGATGAAGGGGAGTTTGCTTTCTGGCTGGACCTGCAAGCTGACACCTGAAAATTGTATTAGAAAACATGTTAATCATTGTACGGCAGAGAGATGGCAGCCACCTGTATCTGAGTGCTTTTACTGAACAGAAAGGAGACTCAGTACCAAGTCTGTAATTTGGTTCTCTGATTCCATGCCCACTGAGGCCTGTATTGGGACTTTATGGTTTCCTCAGTACCACATGGATAGGCCTCTCAGAACAGGGGCTAATTGTCAAAAAAAAAATCAAATTTTCAAAAATGAAAAATCAGTTTTTGCCTGTGATGCAAATGTTAATTCTTTATCTTGATTTGGAGAATTAAGTTAGAATAGAGTGAGCTGTAGAGTCATGGAAAAGGTCAAAAGTCCTGACAGTACCAAAAGTCCTTTTGGCATATTAGAAGTAAGAGGTATGACAGCAAAGAAAATGCAAAAAATCCTGTCTGTGTTCCTGTGGAACCTGTGTCCTTGATTCCTGCCTTGTCTCTCAGTTCCTGCTAGTCATAATGAAAGGGAGAGGTGTTAGCAGCTCTGCAGAATGGTGACTGAAACCTGCAGAGCTTTGTATTTCCCCTGCAAAAGAGCACATTTAATTCACATCCCACAGAAGGCAAAGCAACACTAAAGCACTTAGAGAAGGTAGATTTGTTCTGATCACTCCGAAGATGACCCAGAGCTTTCAATCTCTTTTCTTGAAAACCCCTAATGACTACTGCCTGAAAGTAATTATTCTCTGAGAACTGAATGGCAGTAATGTGTATTTGGTTTTGCCTTGCGTAGTCTGGAGAGCACATAAACCCTCATAATGGGGTGAGTGGGGAGCGGGAAAAAATATCTATCAGATAGCAGATGGGGTTTGCTGTGCTGGCTGACAAAAGCAGCACAGACATTAAAGATTAAATTAACTGGACACTGTACTGATGATGGACCTCTCCAGTAAAGATTCAAGTGTGCTCCTGTAAAGTGGGTAAAGTGGAGACACATGCAGTTTCAAGAGCATCAAACTCACTTGAAAAGAAAGTACTGGCATTTATTCTAAAACTTCTTTTAAAAACTAGTTTTCCTACACCAAATAAACAGGGATATAGATAGGCCACACCAGTGCTGCCAGATCTAGCAGCACTTGAGAACTCCTGCTTCTGTCTGCCCACCTCTTCCCTGAGGTGGGTCTCCAGGTACCAGGCAGTCAACTTCTGTGTGGTACGGACAGCCTCTGTGTTTTTATCTGACGGTAGAAACAGGAAAGGACAGAGCCATTTAATATAGGGTCTTTCTAAAAATAATCACATAGAAAAATAAATAAGCTTGCTAATAAGCAGCTGTCTCTGGAATGCTCCACAGTGGCTTTATTAATAAAGTCTACAATACTATAGATTGGATTACAGCAAGGAAGAGCTTTCTGCCAAAATATAGCTGTCCAGAAAGATTGTATGAGCAGGATATAATCTCTTTGATCAGAACTAGGGCACGTCACTGTCATGAACACTTCTCAGCCATAATAAAATATGCCACAGAATCTGTAATGACCACAAATAATCTGGATTGCTGATCTTGTCAGAGGTACTGGGGTCAGTAGAGTCAGAATACTCTGAGCTCATCCTGTGCTGTCTCTGTTGGGCATCTGAGATGAAAATTATGAAGCAAGATGATTTCCCCTTCTTCTTTTTCATTTGTTTTGTTAAATCCCTAAAAAACACATCTGAAACTTTTTGTGTTGTGTTGTGTCCTGAAGACAATTATAAACCTATGTAAATAGGTTTGTCTACTGAGCTGTCTGACATATTTGTAACTAGTATTGCAAATAGTGCTGTTGTTAAGTAGGAATGGGGCTGCTGTGCATCTACTGTTACGTATATGTTTAAGTAAAAACCAATTATTGTCAGTTTGGGTGTATTTATTTGTGTAGCTGACTACATAGCAATGTAAAGCAGACTAGAGGAAGATGAACATGTTTGTCTCTTCTGATTCATGTGGGAGACTGTCTCAGCGAACAGTGATTATTATTTCACTGAAAAGGCTTTTAATACAGTAAATTCCCCTTAGTGACAATCTAATGTGACTCTTCGAAATAGCAGACTGTACAGAAACCTGCTGGGAATATCAATAGCATGGCACCAAATTAGAAGTGTATGCGTAGTCTGTCAGCCACTTTACTGCTAACTGACATAAAGAAATGCAGAGCAACCCAAATTCTGTAAGACTGGTTTCTGTGTTCTGTTGGGATCCTCAGGTTGCCCTTAACCAGCTGAGTCTGTAACTAGGGATTGTATTTTCTTCCAGGAATAGGAAAAATATTGAGCTCGTTATAATGTTGCTTTAAATGTTATTTTATCTCCCTGGAGTATGGCTCATTTATTGTCTTAGGCTGTAATTACAAATGAGAAATCTTTATTTTTAAATGCACAATTCTGACTCCCTCTTAGTCTTTGCTTTTTCTGTCACTCCAAATGCTTTGATAATCATACCTGGACAGTATAAAAAGAAACTATATTTTTATATAGTTTAGGCCGATTCAACAAAAATATTCACAATCAATTTTATTGAATGGTTTCAAGTTGGTATGATGACCTTTTCAGGCCTTCCATGGATTCTATGATTTGGAATGTACTTTATAAAAAACTGTGTGTAGGCTGATGTTGGCATGGATGGTGCTGCTATGACCATTACGACAGAACTAGGAGGAACTGTAACTTCATTTTCCATTATAAAAATAGAACCAAGTCCTACTTAATTTTCCACAGGTTTTAGGCACTCTTTTAATACGAGCATTTTATTAAAGTCTTTTGTCCTAGTCATGTGTCTTGAAATCAAGACAATTTAATAAATTTAGTTATAACTGCAGTAATTGACATTTCAATTACTCCCTTTCATTTTTTTGAGGGAAGTGCCTCAGTTTGAAGGTTGCAAATTTTCTCAAATAATAAAATTATTTTAAGCCATTTACATTGTTACTACATTGTTTCTAGGAACTAAACTGAAAAAAAGTCTGATCAATGATGCATTAAATATCTTGGCCTTAAACAAACCCCTCCAGGAGTGGTACTTACACATTAACAATGTGTTATAAATGGGAAATAAAGGAGAAAATATTCTAGCTTTAAGTGGCTTAGACATTTGCATTTGTCAACAAAGAATATCAGAAAATTATTATTTAAGGAGTTTGGTTATATTGGCCTGTTTTCTCTCATTTTTTTTCCATTCTCCTACCTAAACCTTTAGTTACCTCTTTAAATAATGCCTTCATTCCACCGTTACTGTAATGGATTGAAGTACTGAGTCATGGCTGAAGAGAACCCAGACTGGTGCTGGAATTTATTTGGTCTGTGAAAAAAGAGGATTTGGGCAGTGATATAGTAATTATAGTATCTCCTCGAGCTTTTGGATGGCTGCAGACAGACGTGTTTTCTACTGCCTGGAAGGCAGGCGGGCACTTCATCAGGGTTTGCTGCTGGAGGATTGGAACTAAGGGTTGACTAGTGCTTCATTTTTCTTAGGTGTTTTTCTCCAACTTGGCATTGTATGCATGAAAGTGAGATCAGTCTGGTTGGATCAATATCCTCAGTGATGAAGTATTTTGCACTTATTTTATGTTAGTAACAGTGTAGTGTTATAATAGTAGCAGGTATTAACCTTTGTATTACTGTGCTCTTCTCTGTTAATGGCTATGGCACTCCAGCAGTCTCGCTAAAGAAGGGGATCGAGACACTCAAACCAATTCATTATTTTTTTTTCCTTTTGTCTTTCTAGAATTTTGATGTGTGTGAAACTGGTTCTCATTTTGTTAAGTACTATAGCCTTAAACCTGGAACTTTCTCTATCTCTTCCTCTTAATCCTTCTCCCCTTTGTAAAAGAGAGGAAACTTTATGCTACAAAGGCTACAAGTTCTATGTATTCCCTCAAAAAATAGAGATTTTTTTTTTGTGAGGTGTCCTTTATTCTGTAGTTACTCTGATCATCAATGAAATTAAAATTTTTTACCTGTAAAAGGGGTTGCATCACAAATACTCCTAGTTTGCACTCCAGGGAGCTTCTAATTCTCTGTACCAATACAAATTGCACCAATTAGTTTGCAATTTTGCCGAATTACTGCAGTTACAAATAATCTGACTTTCAGCAATCTCACGGGACTTCGAAACCTGAACAGAAAAAAAATGGGTAGGAATTTAAAATTTCTCTGTTGAAGAAGAAGATAAAAGTAAATGTAATCAAAGAAGATGATACAATTTTCCATTTTGGATTAATTGAATGACAGGCAGGGGAGAGCTTTCCCCACCCCAAACACTTCAGATTTAAATTGTGAAACAATGCTCTGGAGCATTTTTCAAGATTATGACTGTCTCCAGTAGGGATAAAATGTAGCTGGTGACAGTTATAAATAATGCAGGCTGTATTAATACTCTGTACTGTGGTATGATTTTTGCTATAAGGAAACTGAAATTCAGCTTTGCCAGGGGGATAATTTTGAATGAAATGTTCAAGAAAGCCATCATTTAAAAAATACTATGTACCTGAAATTATTATTGTCTAAACATAAAGATTAAGTGTTGACAATTTTAAGTTGATAAAAAACCTCATTTAGGGTAGAGTCAGTGTTTGTGACAGATCCCTGGTCAATATTTCAGTGTCATTTCTGTGTGCTCAGAGCAGCTGCTGAGATTGCAATTCACACAGCCCTGGTTTTCTACTCCCAAACAACAGTAATAGAAGAAAGGTGGGTGCTCACAGCAGGTAACAATTAGCAGAGTGGCTCTGGGCCAGCCGAACTTAAATCCAGTACTTTTCTGTGACCTACTGCAGCACTGAGTTCTCCTTCAGTAATCTTCCTTACTTTCTGACTTTTACAGCACCAAGGCGAATTCCTTTGCATGTACACTCATGGTCTGACTTTCATCTTCTATATTGCTCTTTATCTAGCTGCAGACTATTCTCACCAGTTTGTAACTGCCACATTAAAAACTATATTTTGGGGGAGTGAGGATCAAGAAGAAAGGACTTTGTGAGGAACAAATAACAATTAAAAATTGACATATTTACAAAATTGACCTTTTTTGCTTACATCTACTAACAGATGCACATTTAAATGATAAATAAAAGATAACTTCTTGATTTATTTTTAAGCGTGATGGTGCTTCAGAGCAGACAGAGCTTTGAAGTGGACATGCCTAGACAGTCTTCTGAATGAAGTGCCCAGATTGCCCAAAAGGCTTTAAACCATACTCTCCTAAAACGTTTTATTAGAATTAAACTCATAGATTTCATGCTTAAAACAAAAAAATCTGAAAAGTCCAGTGCAGGTGGAGCCTGAGTTGGAGCTTATATGTAGTTCTTCAGTCTTTGCAGGTGAGTCTACAGACTAAAGCTTTCTATTGTCTAATTCAATAAATTTTGGCACCAGCAAACTCTGCTCAGTTCCCATTAGTCCCTGGGAAGTTCTACCCTGAGCAGCTCTTTCTTCCCTGGTTCTTTCTGTATTTCTGCTTGGGCCTTTGCCTCCTTCCCCTGCCCCCCACATCACTGTGCTTCTCCCTGGGTCCTGTCTGCCCTTTTCTCCAGAGTGCTCCAGTGGGCTCCAACAGATGTCTAATCAGGTGATGTCTGATAGATCTCACTACTTCCAGTTGCTACATCTGGTATTTTTTATGCATTTGTAGCATTTGTGTCTCGGTTGATAGGGAAACTTAACTTAAAGAAACATTGGGAAAATAGTAAGCCTTGCAAACTGATTTCACATCAGGTGAAAAACTAAGGGAAAATTTATGGCATAAAACTCCAAGTTGCTGGGTTCAGAGAATGTTTAACATATATTTGCAATTAGGCCAGGAGTTATTGCCATGAAACTGCTATCAGGTAATTGATGGCTCTTTCATTAGAGCTAAGTTGACAGCCTAGGTGCTCTATAAATCACTAAAACTAATGTTTCTACTGCATTATTATAATAGCACTGTTCTTGATTAAATCATCTGGTCTCTGCTTTTGCTCCTAGAGAGCCAAGAGAAATCTTGCTGCTGATCCTGGTGAGGCTGTCAGCACCTCATTCACAGAACACGAACTGGCTGCTCTCAAGGGGTTTCCAGTTCTTACAATGGAAAAAGTCCTTTCAGCATAAATCAATATCCCAAAGCCGTGGAAAGCCTGTAGCAAGGCAAATAAATAGTTGCACTATTGCCATTTTCTGCAATCACTGAAGCGCTATAAACATTAGCAGATTCAGAAATGAATGAGATAATAAGTGGCTCAGTTAATGTACTTACCTAATTAGGTGGGGTATGAAAGCAAGCTTTAATCTCCCTAATTATCTACCTACTGGAAAATGAACAGTTAATAAAATGGAGGTTTTTTATTTGGAGGAATGCCAATATAAGACCCTGCTTTCCTGCAAAAATCCTTCTTGGGAAAGCAATTACTCATAGCTGTGTGGGTGGGGAAAAAACTTAGTATTCAAAGTGCAACTTATGCAGACTGGGATAATTTCATGGGCATGAAAGTATGGATGTTCATGCTGGAGTAACTGATCTTGGAGTGGGTTTCCTTTGATTTTCCCCTGAGTTCCTGACATTTTTAGGACTTTAGCCTTGTTATATGTGGCAGTTTGATTTAATGTAAGTTAGTATCAGAAAAAAAGAAAAGCATTAGTGTTAGCCCTGCTCTAACAAGAAATTGACCTAGACCTATACATCTTCCTTTCCAAAACCAGTTTTCTAGAACAAAAAAGCATAGATTCTGAAAGGTTTTCCCTGCCAAAATTTAACAGGAATTAAATATTATTAAGGCTTCAATTTTGTAGGGAGGCATTCAAATCTTCAGTTTTGATTTTTTTCAGTATGTATAGGATGCCAAAATATCAGCTGTCAAGGTATCTCATCAGTGCAGAAAGGCATCTACTGAGCCTGGAGAACTGATGAAAGCAAGTATCTGTGCCTGTGAGGTGCTGACTAACAATGAAAACGGGGAAGTAGAGACTTGCTGTCAATCCAGCACCTTACCTAATAGTACATTCATGTAGAAATCTTTCCTCTTACACGTTTAAAATACTCTTCATTTAATCATCCAAACATGTCTGAAAGTGATTTAGGAGTTCTGTACACTGCCACAGCCATCCTGTATGTTCTTTTCTGGTTGCATTGCATCCTTATTCACTGCTCTTTAGGAGACACAGTGCACTTCTGAATTCCCTATAGCTAGTCAAAACTAACATAAAGTAGACTGAAGTTAACATACGTGTCATGTGTGCAGTAAACCATTTGTTAAGTCTTGTGACAACAATAAAACATGTTTGTTTATGGTGGGAAAAATTGTAATTTCTTCCTCTGAATTAAAACCTCTCCTCTCCCTTCCTCTTCTCTCATTTGTCTTTCTCCCTGTCATCTTACTGGAGAAAGATCTCTATTCCATGAGAGAAAAATATTTAGAAATCACTACACAAAGCATCAGCACTTCTAATTTTGTCTGGTTGCTTTAGACATTAGTAATAAAGTCCTGACAGCATCTAATTAGGCCACAAACATGTATTCTTACAGCTCTGGTGAGGAAATGAATGATACTTTTGAGAGGCGTCCTTCCCTTGATGCTTATATTGGAACTCTGGGCTCTAATGTGACGGGAAACAAAAGTATTACTGAAGGCACCTGGATGCTCAGCATGCTCATCATTGGCTCTTCTGAATGTGTGTTTCTATCAAAATAGTACCAGCAACAATAATAGTAAGAGATGTCTGCCCTCTGTGCAGGGATGACGCCCTGGGAATCTCTGCTCAGGGTGGCACATCCTGGCTGCCAGTTTTATTGCAGGACACCAGGAAATGCTATCAAGAGCTGGGACAGATGGGATGGCAGGGAGGCAGGGAACTGGGCTGGGAGCCAGGAAGGTTTGGTCATTAGAGTTGACTAAAATGGCTTGCCCTTGAAAAAGTTTGCTGGATGGGCAGTTTTCGATGGAAAATTTTTGTCTATGTCTATTGAGGAACAGTACCACTTTTGAACAACAAGCATCTTCCCTGTCAGTCTGGATTTTTCACCTCACTTTCTGTGCTTCTTGGATTCGGCTGCAGGGCAAGGGCAGCCCTGGCTGCAGTGGGCGGCGTGGTGGGGTCTGACACGAGCTTCTTACTAAAGGGCACCTGGTACCCTCTGCTGAGACCCTGGGAATCTACTCCAGAAGACTGAGGTAGTTACAGCATTTCCTGCCTGTAAGATCTACAATTGTGCCCATTCAGTTCTTAGCTAGACTAGACTAAAGACAGACTAGTTGAGCTCATATTTTCTAATTTCACTCTGAAAATGCCTGAATTATGTGAGCATATTTAAGGAATAATAAAAAAAAATACTGCAATCTAGCAGTGCCCTGTGAGATTTCTGCAGTTCGTGCACGGAAAGGTCCCTAAAACCACCCGTCTTGGTTTTTGTTTTGCAGATGCTCAAGAGGAATGGCATCTATTGCTCCTCTCCGTGGCACCGATGCATTAATTAAGCCACCTTTTGCTCCCAAGTGGAGGGACTCATATTCTGTTTCTCAAAATGTTGTCTCTATTTATTTGTGTATTTATTTTTGACAGATATAGTTATAGCAGCTGTCTTGCTTCCTTTGCTTGCTTTTTAAGCATGGAATTTTGATTACACCCTTGCCTTCTCTGAAGTATGAAAAGCCGTTTACAGTATTGTTGACATGTCAGTTATAATGCCTTTCCTTCTGCTCTTCAGAGACACTCCAGAAAGGATTGTATTTGAGGGAGATCAAAATTTTCTGATGATCACTTTTAATATAGGCAGATGAACAGAATTTTAAAATCAGCTTTTATGTTTGACCCCAGGGGGAAAAAAGAACCATATATACCATGATGGTTGAATAGAATCAATCTTCATATACTTTCTTGTTGATTTTGTCTCTCCCTCCTTAATTTAATAAGATCTTTGTATGTTTATGTGAGGCAACTTAGTGAGAATATACTGGTTTCTGCAACTATTCCAGTGCAAATTAGTTTTTGTGTCACAGTGTACTTCACCGTAGACCATTATGCCTTTTTTTCTAATTGAAATGTGGGTTATTAACCAGACAAAAAAAAAAANTGGCAATGCTCACTAACTAATAGCACCACACCAGCATGTAGGAAATAAGATTTGAAAACTTTCAACAAAGCAGGAGACGGCTGGGATGTCTTAGGAGAGTGTCCTCTGCACATTTCTCAACCATTTGTGCAGTGAAGAGCACAACAGGCTGTACAACCCTTGTCATGCCAAAGGGGGCTGCTCATCCGTGTGGGCCCAGCCAGCAAGACACAGTGAGTACCAGGGACATTGGATTGACTGCCCGTGCACAGATCACCTTTGCCACACATTCACAGCAGGTTCCTGGGGCAGGTTCTGTTCTGGGAAATACGCAAATGGCTGAGTTTGGACACGAGAGGCAACTCTGACATTTTTACTTTTTAAGAGCTTTTTCCCTAATACAGATTTTCTGCTCTGATCCATCTGAGGTTTGATTTGTAACTTAGTCATACCCTAATCACTGACCAGGAAATCTGCAGTATTTGCTTTAACATATGGTGTGACTGCTGCAGACCCTGAACTAACAGAAAAGGGAATTTTCTAGATTAAATAGTAAAATGGAAAACCTTGGACAGTTCTTGGGGTTAGTGCAAGTACTGTTACAGTAGAATGACGTATTTTCTGTCTTTCAAGTAATAGGAAAAGTCAAATGAACAGTGATTGTCAGTAGACAGTTCTCTGTTTTTCTCCAGAAAGATTGATTTTCTTCTGATGGCTCAAAGAAAAAATCCAATATCTTCACAGTAACAGCTAATAGAAAACAAGGAAGGAAAAGAGAATAAAATTGCCGAACTTTATGTCCCTTTGGGATTAAGGATCATGAGTCATACAAAGAGACATTGAAACAGCAGAATGTAGAAGTTCTCTAGAAGGAAAATAAAGCCAGAGAGATTTATTTTCCTCCCTCTGACAAGGTCAGCACAGACATTCTCTTCTGCTGCTTCTGTGTAATCTCTCCATGAGAACTGTTTGGTCAGGCTCAGTGAAACAAAGCAGCATTAACAGCAGTGCTATGAAAATATTTTTGCTTATGGAAATAAGCATTTTTCATGAGTAAGTGTAATGTAAAGTGGCATAGAAGAATGATGCTTGTTGCAGCTGAGGCTGGGTGCTGTATTGTTTTCCATGAAACAATGCCTTTAATACAGCCTGTGTTAATATAGAAATGGATGCTGCATTCTTTCCTTTTTCAGTGTGACATGTTTTCATGTAGCCACACAGCTCTGATCTTTTCCCTGGGCTACCACTGTGAGAGCTCCTGAGAGTCAGTCATGTTTCTACAGGATCTTAGCACAGAGAGAAGGCTTTGGCTGGGTGGAGGTGGGAAGGCAACCTGCCAGCTTCCTTGTGGCCATGTGCTGAGAGTGAGCAGGGCTGTGGGGAGAGGAGGCTGTGCTCCAGCAGGGCAGTCAGGCAGGCAGGTCATTTAATTTTGGTCTGTCCATTCCAGTAGGTCTATACCTTTGTGCCTTAAAAGGTTACCTTGATCTAGTTTTCCATATGTTTCATTTTAATGAAATCTGGCTTTGTAGATTGAAAACCTTTGGTGCCTTTTGAAGTGGTGAAGCATTTCTGCCCTGAGATACTGGCCAAGTCAGGTCTTGTAATATATGGCCGTCAGAGGAGAAGAATATGTAATATTCTAGTATGTCCAGCAATTTAGAAACTCGCTCCTGAAAAAGGAAGGAAATTGAAGAAAAGCTACCTCTGGTAAAATGTCCAAACAGCCGAATACTATTTAATACCATTTTAATTTTGTTTTTCTGGCATATGCTGGTGGGAGGATCTAGGACAGTGTATTATTTCAGCTAGAAAAAATAAGTAGTAGCACAATGCAAGAGATCTCAGATGGAAAAAAATACTGAAACAGAGCTTTGGCACATGTCATTTTCTATTTTGAAAGTTAAATATGTCTAACCACTGTAACTGATAGAGTCAGTGAGCACAGACTGTCAGATTACAGAAATCCTCCTGTAATACTCCTATCCTGGGTAAAAGAAGCAGGCCCAGCATCCTGTTTCCCCTCCTACAAAGTAGCTTCCTCACTTCCTTCTTGGGCTTCATAAATACACAAGGGTATGAACTGAAACAGAAACAATCTCTGCAGAAAATATTCTACTTTTTTTGATCTATGGCTATGATCCTCAGGGCATTGTCAATGTCACGGGATTTGGGTTTGTCCTGAGATTACTTGGCTCCTTTGTTTTCATGCTCTCATTCCATTTCATAAGAAATTCAAATGTCTTTCAAAATAGTTATTTCCACAGCTCTGTTTTTAAATTGGAACTGATAGCCAAGTAACTGTTGGGGATAATGCTGACATCAGATTCACCATATATTTCAATTTTACCTCTGTGCACTCACATTCTAAACTTGCAGCCTTTCCTCCTGGATAATACACATTAACTTCTATGTTTTTCTGATTAATACCAAAGATATATTTATCTCCTTCATATCAGAATTGTTTTGACAATTATATTGCACGTGCACATATATTTAACCTCTTAGTATGGCATGAAAAGGTATGTCAATTACTTTTTCTAAATACCTACTTTATTTTGCTTGAGTGTAGAGCCTTTAGCTTTGCTTTGCATTTGAATAAATGTTATAAAAGTGGGAAGAATGTTGATGACATTGAACAATTTAGCTCCAGGGTTTGACACTCTAAATCTGGTTAAAATCTAAACTCTTTAATTAGTGTGGGCTGAAATTCTAAATGCTCCCTGAAATGCAGCACCTCAGTGATTTGCTTGCTTTTAGCTATGATCCCTGGCTGTTTAACGAAAATAATTTTTGTTTCTCCTATAGCATTTTTCAGGCTACTGACTGAGAACCTTTTGGAGAAACTGTGTAACCCAGCAGGAGGTTATTCAGATCCTATCTTTCCTACTAGTTTTTTAAGTCCTAAGGTTGCAATTGCTGACAGGCTTAGGGAAGGCTGGTCGCTGCTTTGAAGTTTTTCCTTCTAGCAAGACCCACAGTGTCAAGCACCACATGTCTCTATCCTAATCACAGGGACGTGCTGTTGCAGAGCAGTTCTTATCAGGTTTTCCTCCCAAGCCTCCATTCTAATAAGGAAAGTGCCAAGTGCCAGATTTCTCTATTGTAAACTAATGATTTCTGATTTGACAAGCAGAGATGAAAGTCAAATATTTTTTAGGCAGCAAGGGAGTTCAACACCCTGCTTGTTTGACATTACTGAGGCATTTTGCTGATGGCATTTCAGCATGTTAACTGGTCTAATGTGAAAAGGTTTGGTGAAAATCTACAGAAACATTTGTTTCTTTAGAATAGGGTTTCAGGGTAGTCATGGAGTGCTCCATATGGGAAGTGGAGATGGTGCTCAACCCTAGAGAAGTGCTCTGAGCTCTTTGGGTGGAAGTGGTATGGTTAATCCAAGTATCAGCATTACTCCCATTGGGGCAGCACAGAAGGAATACTCTTGTACAAAATGTATTGAGACTTGATCAGCACGTCTCTGACTGCTAAGTGATAACTTGGCGGTGTTTTGTGGTAGCAATACTTTCCGATTATCCAAGAGGTGGATTGAATTTCCTCAGTAAAACCAGGCAGTTTTAAACAAACAAAATAGAATTCAGAGTGGTGAAATACATATTCTTAATTCTGCAGACTGTAGCTGTTACTTGTAATAGGCACAGTGATGAAGGGGGATATGCAGTACAGTTTGTCACAGAATACAGCTTGGTAATACAAACACTTCAAATGCATTTTCCGTATTAGTGTGTGGGGTTTTTTTTAAATAGAACTTGTTAGCGTCACATCAGCCTCTGGTGTTTTGTGGCAACAAATATGAAGAAAATTGTCATAAACCAATTCCTTAAAAAATTTGAGAAAATAGTTCTGCAGTTGCTAGCAGAACTTAATTACTGGCAGAGAGCAGCAAGAAGAAAACTGTCAGATGAATAGCTCCCCTAAAGGTTTTAATTTTTAATTACAGATTAAAGAAAGCCTTTTCTGAGTTGCCTAAGATCAATATGAAATACAGATCATTCATCCACAGTACACTGCACTAGTGGCATAGTTATAAATATTCGAAAAGAAAAAGAGAGTAATATAAACAGCCCTATTTTCTGAGAACAATATATGCTGTGGCGTACTGCAGACTACTCAGAAATAGTGCCCATGTTCCAAAGGTCTAGAAATATGCAACAGAGGAAATATGTAATTAATGATTGCGTATATTCATCATGATGGAGTTTTCCCCAAAGGTTCCTCTGGTGTATTTTGGCCTGGCAGGTGAGGAGCTGCATCATTACCTAATGACTTTTCCAGAATGCAGTGCCTGGCACAGCCTGGGGAGCACAGCTCACTTCAGTGACAGAGTTTTTGTCTGAACTGTGGTATTTTATTTGTTTGCTTAATTTTTGCTTGGATTTAGTTGTTAAATTACTGACCTTTATCTGCTCTGAGACTGCTAATCTGAATTTATTAAATTAATAATTAATATATTGAATGATGATGTTTAACATAGCTAACAATCACGCTGTTCTGTATGAAAGAATGAAATTAGATTCAATTTTAATTTAGTGAGCTTTTGATTCTTTTGTATTCTGAATAATGCTAAGATGGGTACAATTATTTTAGTTTCATACTTAGATAAGAGTATTATATTAGGGTTTTTTTAGATACCCTTCCTTTTGACACATGAGGAAGGGTTATCTGGGTTATCTCCATTGATAATTTTCTGAAATAAACCATCTGTAACCAAGGGAGACACCTGGTGAGCTGCTGCATGGCTGATGTGAGCTCTGCCTGCACTGTCTTTGTGAAGATTTGCTCTTAACTCCTGGCACTGCAAGCTATCTCACTTTGTTGTTCACAGAGGTGCTGACAGGATAGCTTTTGTTTTATGAAAGCCAAGAGGATGTAAAATTATACTGATGGGAATGAGGAACACGTAGTGCTGGTGCTGTTTACTGCAAATGCCAAAGATAATAAAGGGGCCTTCACTGAGCCTGGTTGTGGAGGTATCTAATTCACTACATAATTAATTAGTAGCAATTACCTTTATAAATCAGATTAACAAGACTATACCCATGTTCTTTAAGTTACCCATCATTCTGTCAGTACTGCTGGTTAATGCAATGGAAATATTGTCCTTTATTTCTGGCTTATATGCAGAATGCAATGTCAGAGACAGGAACAAACTGAAGACTGAGGCAGACTGTACCTTTTAAGCCTGTTCCAGAAAGAAACTCGTCACTTGTGTAAAACTGCAGAAGAAGATATCTTCTGGCAACAAAGTCCTTGAGTGAGACTGTCTTAAAATATGAAAAAATTCTTGTGTGCAGATGTGGGGCATGGGGTGGATGCTGCTGTCTTCAGCTTTTGGAACTGGCAGGGGGAACAGGACACACAATCCCATGAGCAGCATGTTCAGAGCAGCTGAGGTTACTGGCAGGTAATGAATCTTCTCAGGTGCTCATTTCTGGGGATGCCCTCTCCCACAAATAATCTTATTAAAGATGGAAGCTCCTAGAAAGCCCATGAAAGAAACAGCTCTATGCCTTTTCAAATGGAAGTCTTTAGAGAAATATTGAGTAATGTTAATTGTATTTTACTTTGTAGCAACTTTAGTTGTCAAAAATGTGAAAACTTCTTTACACTTGCTACCAGCACAAGGAACTGTGGAGAGGGGGGACTTGTTTTGCAAAAATTGTTTAAGTCAACTGTTCTGACAGGTTTCTTGGTGTTGCTCTTTAGCTGTTAATATTCTCGAGAGAATGCCAGAATTGATTATGTTTCAGCAATGGGAATAAAAACCTTTTCACAATAACTCTGGCTTAGCAGCCACACATTGTTTGAGCTCTTTCCCTCTTGGCTGGAGTTAGCAGAAGGAGGTGTCTGGGCAGTTATGATTCTGCCTGCAGTGTTCTTCACTTGATGTTGCTGTCTAAAAGCACCAAAGGCAGGGGGCTGTGGGACATATTTATACCAGGGAGAAGGTTGCAAGAAATCCCAATATTATTTCAGCACTGGATGTCATAGAAAAACATTGTTTGAGGTTATTGTTGCAGAGGAAGAAGTGAAGTTAAGAGGTGAAAACTAAGATGCAAACATTGGATGCAGCTGGCAAGAAGCATCTGGTTATCAGCCAAAGCATCAGACAGCAATAGATACAAAGTGACATTTCAAGGTGAACAAGTTAGTATGTCACTAGCATTAGATAGCTCTGAAGTGTGCATTCAAGAAGGAGCATTTAAAGAATTATGTAAGAATTTTTCTTTATAACTCTTTGTAACTGTATACATCTGAGAAAATAATGTGTCAAGGAGAACACTTTAATGTGTGGTTGTAGAGAGACTCCTGAGTAGTGTTCTGCAACCATTGTCAGTGTGGGTGTGTTTCTCAGGCTCTGGGGAGGGCTGCATGGCCCCTGCCATGCACATACTATCCTCCCTGAGTTCACTTCTTCTGGTCACATGGCCTTGCCAAGCTCTCTGGTATTAAGATAACTGTGACACAGAACTATTTGTAGCTAAGCAGTGGTACTGCTTCTAACTCCAATGTGCAGTATGAATGTCCTTTTTCCTTGCTGTGACTTCTATTTTGTGTGCATACCGTTGGACAGTATACATTATCCCAAATATTTTAGAAATTAATGTACTGTATCAATATTTTAAAGAGCTCTGAAGTTTTTGAATGTCATTGTGAGAGGAGGCATAGGAGGCAGGAGCTTGAAAGATGTTTGGGCTGTCTGCCCATTTTGGTCACAGATGTGCTGTATGACCTTGGCCAGCTGTGTAGGATCGCCTCAAGCTCAGACCCTTTCTTATGCTGGGAGTAGTTCTGGTGACTGCATAGAAGACTTCACATGCTGTGAGATACTGTTCAAAGCAGTAGAGTGTGATCTTTAATATTTTTACCATACTTTTGTCTGTTACTCATTTATTTCCTTCACAGGGGTGCTAGAGATTAGCTGAACATCTCATATTCATAAATGAAAGGACTCTTGCTCTAGCAAAGTGGGTTATTGCTGTGTGAAGAAGGTGAATTTGAGATCTCAGCAGAAGTGTTTCAGTAGAGCAGTTTGCATCAAATCAAAGCAACTCCAATTTCACTATCTCCAAATTAAAATCTTACAGTGAAATCCAGCAGCATGGGGGGATTATCCAGGCCTTGTCTGTGGTGGGGTCAAAGGGCAAAGTAAAATATCGTAGTATTTCCTGGGATTCTCTTCCTTTTGCAGAATTCTGTGTGACAAGTATTATTTTCATTAAACATAGTATTAAAACCCAAACAAAACCACAAATCCGATAAATATAATTATGTCCAAGCTTGCATGTGTTTTTGTTGTAGGGTGGGAGAATTCAGAGTTTTGATTCCAAAGCTCTCTGGCAAGGCCTGCCACTCTACATGGATTTTTAAAGAAACTGTATGAAGGAGACTAGAAGGATGGACAGAGGAAATACAAATCTCAAAACAACAGGAAGGCATAAATCTTGAAGAACAGAACAAAGAAAAATAATTACTCTGTAACCGTATTTGCAGTTCACATCTATAACCAGGACTTCTCTCTATGCCTTCCCACTCCAGGAATTAAACTTCACAGGTCTCAGAGTCTTTGCTTTCCTTAAGGCTTCTTTGACCAGCAATTTATGTCCTGGACTGAACCATTAGGAGTAAATTTAACATTTCTTTAATGGAAATGATTTTGACCGAGGGCACCTTCTGATTTTGCTGGCACTCCATTGTTGCAGTGCGTTTTTAAGTGTGGCATGGTGTAGCAAGCCGCAACTTTCCCAGAGAGCATGGCCCCGCAGCCTGGCCACGATAAAGGAGGCGAGGGAGGGTCTCTGCATGGTGGTTCCACAGAAGGACTTCATTTACATGGCGTGAAGGTTCCCAGAGGCAAAGACAAAGCCACAGCAGGGTCGTGGGGTTTTGTATGGGGACGAGGAGGGCGCAGAGAGCACGAGGGCCAATGGTCCCAGGGCACAGGGGCAGAACCTGGGCGGGGGTGAGGTACTGGGGCCAACAGGGAAAACCCGAAGGAGTGGCCAGGAACGGGGAGCAATGGGAGAGCGGGGAAGGGAGAACAATCTGGAAGGGGAGACATATAGGGTAGAAAAGGGGAGGAGAGATGCAAAACCAATAGCAGTAAAGAAAGATGCATACATAATGATGAGGGAACAAAGGGTCTTGGGAGGAGCCAATCTGCTCACCCTAACCGCGAGAGAGCTCCTGACTGCTGCCTTTCAGGAGGAGATTGAGACTTTTGTGCTTCGGTCTTATAGACGACCTCACAGGTCCCCACATCTCCCCCTTATTTACTAAGTTGAAAATGGAAAGTCTTTTCCCAAGGACCTTATAAAAAGCAGAATCCAGCAGATAAAAACTGGGTAACTTTCAACATAGTTAATCAATTTAGAATAGTAACAAAACTTGTTCTTCTGTGGTGGGGAGGGGTGAACTTAAACACAGTTACTGTGAAAACAATAAACAATTTAAAGTATATAAAATACAATTTAAGAAGAAACAGAACAGTTAATGTAATAATTGAAATGAAGATGTGGAGGCGGCAGGCTGATATTGAAGCTGTAGGTTGGCGCCGGTTTGGTTCTAGTAGTTGTTTTTCTGGTTTTCGTTGTATTCTCATGTCCTTTCTTCCATTGGGGGTGCCAAGATGGCGTCCTTCTGGTGGCCGCCCAGCCCACTTCCGGCCCTGGTGGTGCGGGAGCCAGGAGTGAGCTGGCCGCCCGGGGCGNAAACAATTTAAAGTATATAAAATACAATTTAAGAAGAAACAGAACAGTTAATGTAATAATTGAAATGAAGATGTGGAGGCGGCAGGCTGATATTGAAGCTGTAGGTTGGCGCCGGTTTGGTTCTAGTAGTTGTTTTTCTGGTTTTCGTTGTATTCTCATGTCCTTTCTTCCATTGGGGGTGCCAAGATGGCGTCCTTCTGGTGGCCGCCCAGCCCACTTCCGGCCCTGGTGGTGCGGGAGCCAGGAGTGAGCTGGCCGCCCGGGGCGGAGCTGCTGGTGGAAAGGTGGGGGGGATGCCAGAGGGGAAGGCGGGGCCCGTGGCAGGAAGGAGATTCCCGGTGGGGAGGCAGGTCCCGATGTGGACACGCCCCCGACAAAGGGGGTGAGGGATGCGGGAATGGGGAGTTGCCGCCATTTTGTGGCATAGGGAGAAGGGGGAAAGAACTTGGATGGGGGGGGAGGGCAAGATGGCNTGATATATGGCTTGCCTGATATGTGGGAGTCTTGCCTGATATGTGGGTAACTTTGAACCTTTTTTCACTTATGGACCACTTTAATTTTTTTGTATTGGTTGAATTTAGTTTCTTGTATTGCAAGTTTAAACCTACTGAAAATGGGCTTTCTACTCTTAGTTACATGTTACAGACCTTTTATAAATACTGCAGACCCCTGCCAGGGGTCCACAGATCACAAGACTAAACTCTCAGGTTTACACACAAACCTCTGTTGGATGGATGCCATCCTTGGTTGGACTGAAATGTTTTACAACTCTTTATGAGAGTGTGTCTTGCATTAATGGAGTCATAAAAGCACAAGGGAATCAGTAAGTAAATTCTCACTCAACTTTTTCAGGCTAAACCTGTAAGTGTCCTCATTCTCACCTCAGTTCTCTCATTTCCACCCAGTATCACCTACAGAGCTTATTTCTGACTGCTGCTTCCACAGACTGTTCCAAAAATGTTAAGTGGTTTAAAACTAATGTCTCCTGTATGCCTCAAATGTTGAATAAGCTTTCCACTAAAAGAAATTACTGTGTGTAGTCGAGTTTTATAGCAGGGATATGTTTTGATGCTTAAGTTTGCAAGAGTTACGCTCTATAACTCTGTGTATAAACAGTTGCAAATAACTTTACTCCTTTGTTTTTAAGCTCTTATTCAAGAATATTGCATTGTTACATTTTATTGTGCTGAAGTCAGAAAAATCAGGTAATGCTTGCAGCTGAAAACACTGGTTTATTTCAAGGTTTTAAATGTATCATATTTTTAAAGCAGTGAACTTGTAATTGTAAGAGATGGCTTCCAGGTCTTTTCCTCATGCAAGATCCTCTTGCAAGAGTAGTGAGATAGTGATATTCACCAGTTTCTCTGTGCACTTCAGGTCCAAGGCACTAGTATCTTGAAATCGAAACTGTTTTTTCTCAGAAAACAAAGTAAGGGACATTTTAAAAAGAATCAGCATACACTAATAGTCATTATAAGTAGAAACTCAAATAATTCAGGTGAGTCTATAGTTTCTTTCTGGATATACAAAGCAGGGTCAGAAAGGCTGGAAAGACTGCAGAAGGCTGGAAAAGAGAAAAGATGGGGGAACTGTATGAGGTTGTGTACAATAAATATATATATAAGCTATAATTTGGAAGCTGCATGGGTGAACTTGTTCTTAACAAAAGGAAGATGTATAATTTAACTGGAAAAGTTCATTGAGATTTTTTGTCTATGAGAACTAGAAGAGTATAAAGGAGAAAAGAGAGTGTATCCAAAAACTACTGACAAAATTGTCATTTGGCTCTCCTGAGAGGGAACATTGGCAAGAATGTGAGACAAAAAGGTCAGAGAAATAATAATTGGAAATGGCTATTTATAGCCACTACTGCATACCTCCTAGGTGTTCCAGCATATGAAAATGCAAACTAAAGCAGGAGAACTTAATGCAAGTAAGAAAGGTCAAGGAAATGGTAATTTCTAAATGGAGTTAATTGGATCTTTGTGGAATTGTTAGAGTGGGAAAACCATTTTGTAGTGTTATAAATACATATTATTGTGTTGGCTTTTCGCAAATAATGAATGTTATGTGTATGGTATTAACCCTTACGTTGTAGAAATGTAATCATTATTAAATGCTTTTTCTTTTGTTTTACCCTAGAAAATAGTTGAAAAATAGCTAACCAAAGATATGTTGAAATGCTATTAACAAACTATAAGCTTAACTAGATAAGCACAGATGTGATTACTTCAGCTTTTAGGAAGCAATAACTCTAACAGCCCCAAGGACAATCTCCGATAAACACAGAGAAGATAACTCCAGACCCCAGGAAACACAGAAGTCATAACTCCAGCCCTAGGACAATCTCAAATAAACACAAAAGTGACAATCTCAGATAAGCACGATGTAACAGATTCCTGTTACCAGACATCTCTACCTACAAATCTTCTAAGAATCAACATACAGAAGAATTCCTCTCATATCTTAAAGGCCATATGTTTTTCAGGAAAGAGTATGAATATACATATTTGCTTATGACTATGTAATAGGCTGATGCAATAGAAATGTATATAAAAAGAGTGTCTCACTAAGGTAGTTGTGCTCTTGGTTCTGTGCCAAGGGTACCCAGCATCACCTGGATGCTGTAATCCTTTTACTCTATCTTTTGTCCCTTATTGTTCTTCTTTATTAAAAACCTTTAAATTTAGCAGGTGACTTGACTTCGTTTTTAACAGTAGCTAGAAAAAATAGCTGTAGGAAACATAAAAAGTGTTCAGATAAATACATTACTATACTTCTAATAATATTTTTTTGTGTATTGCATTAAAATGTTTTGTATAAGTAGGAGGAAAGTTTTGCAGGTCCATACCCTCTATGCAGAGCAGAATTACTGAAAACTCTGTGTTCCCAGTGGAGGTTGTTAATGAAAATACGGCAGTGAAAATGACTGAAGAAAATTCAGGTTTATTCTCTGGGCTAAGGGAAAGAAACCTACAATGATTATTAATGAAAGATCTTCATTGAAGGCATTACTAGAAGTTATACAATAAAAGAGCAAAGCAAATCCAACTTCCAGATGTTCTCATAAGGTAAGAAAGCTGGTTTACAACTATCAGGAAAGCTTGGGCGAAGATGCTCAGACCTGCAGAGATCCGGTGCAGCCCCTCTGCAGGAAAGGCCGCTGCCCTTGGCTGCTGTTCAGCCACTTGGCAGAGAAATTACCTTGTCCAGGGGAGTGAGCTACTGGAGGTTCTGAACTTTGAGAGGTTGTCTAGGCATGCTTGAATCAGGTAATCTTTCTTTTTTATTGTGGTGATTCCACACTGTTTTGGCATTGCTCAGACTCACGGAACTTTAAAATAGCGCTGCTTTGCTGAGCTTTTCTGACTAAGGAGCTTTTCTGTCTGGGTGAGGTACCACACCCATTGCTATTCATCGCAACACAAAGCTTATTGAAGCTCTCCCTCCCTGACCGCCCCTGGGATAGTGCTGACTGTGGCACTCTTAAAAGCAGAACTGAAGTCCTCACACAGAACTTCTTTGTGAGAGCTGTGAGTGCCATCAAACTTCCATTGTCAGGTACTCTTTGAAAGGAATAATACTGTACCCATCATTGCAGACT
Organism: Daphoenositta chrysoptera; assembly: GCA_013397915.1. Classification (NCBI taxonomy): domain Eukaryota; kingdom Metazoa; phylum Chordata; class Aves; order Passeriformes; genus Daphoenositta; species Daphoenositta chrysoptera. The sequence goes on from VZRO01002119.1 coordinate 157,913, forward strand.
TATGATATCCTAACTACCTGCAAGCAATTTGGGTCAAAGACTTAGTGTTTGAGTTTTCCTTTTTCCAGTGATCTCTTAGAGTTTAAAAATGGTAAAAAGAGCTGAACTGGGAAATACCTAAAGCTTAGAAATAGCAGTTGAAGGCATTTAATCTTTTCATGACCATTAGTAATTGCAGGGGAGCCACCTCTGCCCAGCAGCCAACAGGCTGGGATAGTCATAATTACAGCAGATTCTACCTGTTTGAATGTCTGTGTCTTTTTCATGATGATTTTTTCCAGATGGATATTTTTCCTCTCTAATTCGTGGGAGAATTATAGATTAGTTTATACCTTCCTGATCAGTTTTTAACTGACTGGAAAAAAAAAAATTGCTAATGGCGTATCAGTTCTACTTTAAAGTTTTTCAGAGTCATAACCTTATAAATATTTTGTGTCTGTGAATTAATTTAAGTAGTGCAAGAATTTTCAGTCTGTGTAGTACTATGTGCATAAAACCTCTTCTACAGACTTAGCTAATCTATACATTCAAATATCCTTCCTTGATTTTTATTTTCCTTTATTCCATTGGTTGGAGGCTGTTATACATTTTATAAGTTAAAGAACCAACTTTGAGTGGTCTGTTGGTATCACATGAATTTATTTTTAATATATCCCAAATAACCCCACTGTAACTTGAGTGAATTCTCTTTTTAATAATGTTTGATTTATTAAAAAAGACAAGGCTGAAGTGATAAAAGCCTTGGAGCAAATTCATATTATTTTAACTAATTGGCTTCAATGGTGTTAGATTAGCAGGTAAAATAATATACGGCACTTCCTATTTCATCCATTAGCTTCCAGTCCTGGAGACAAAAAGCAAACCAGAAGTCCAACATATAACTTGAAAGTATTTGTCTGGTTTATCTGGAGTTTCCAGTTTGCCCTTAATTCTCTTTCCAGCTTCCTAGTTCACTTACCTTGTGCGAATAACCAGTGAACCAGAATTTTCTGCTGCATTAAATGCAACCAACTGGTTGACTCAACAAAACCAATTCAGCATAATTTCTGCGGTCTTTTTGCTGTGGTTGATGAATATGGACACAGATTTTTACACACATCTTGGTGTTTGACTGCCTGGAATCATGAGTAACAATCATGACAAGTTCATGTGAGAGGAGTCATGATTCTGTATGCATATGCTTTTTGGATCTTCTTCTGTGACAAAACTCAGCAAGTCTTAAGTCCTGTGACATAATAAGGTAGGAAGTATGGCAAGGTCAGGCTGTGAAATGTGCTGCTTTATACAGAGTTTCTTGTTAAAGGTGCAGTACTAATGGAATAGATTTATTCAGGTTTAGATTTTAGAGTTTTATTGTTGTCTACAAAAAGCAGTTCTGTCTGAAGCTCTGATTTTGAAAAGATTTTGCTGACTGTAATTTTCAAGTTTTCCTTGGACTGACTTTTCTTTCTCTGTTGGAAATGATAGGAAAAAATTGTTCCTGTTGAGGAAATTGTTTTAAAAAATATAGTACTAAAATGAAATATAAATCAAGCTGCATCTGATGAACTAGTGAATGTCTAGGACATTTGTGGATGCTGGAATGTTTAGGAGGAAAACTGAAGTCCATGTGGGAGCCTTTAGGACTAGCAGAGAACTCTGAAGTATAGAAAGGGAACCAAGAGGAATAAGATGCTGGAGGACACACAGAATGCTGCCATATTTTCCTATTTGTATTTTTAGTTTATATGGGTTGAGACATACAAATCTGAATGTCTTCTCGTGAATTTAATTAAGTATGAGAATTGCCTTATAACTAAGTGACAAAAATGTCCCAAGGGAAAGACCAGATATTGAACTGTGTTCTTTCCAAAAGTATGCTCAGGCTCATAAGAGCTAATGAGGACGCAGGAAAGGGTGATTGCAAGCAGCTGAGAAATTTGTCCTCTCCATTTATAATAATTTTGATTACTTTGAGTGTATAATTTGCACTATGAAAATGCTAAAATATGGTCTATGAACTATACAGAAGGTGTCTTCTAAATACCAAAGCTGTTTCTTGAGCAGGACTACTTGGTATCATTGTTCATACATTTATAAAGGAAAACGTTTTTGGTGTCACTTTACGCATGTTCAACACAGATACAGTTCATGGTTTTGTTTGTTTTCTGCTCCAGGAAAATTTCTGTCCATAATGTTATATTTAACACTGCTCAAAATTTCTTTTTCTGGCTGATGACCTCTGTCCTTATAAGTGATTTTTTGGGTAGAGCAGCATCAGATTCTTTCTAGAGGTTCTGGTACTTCTCTGTTGTAGTTCATTGTTATATTTACCACTTCACTACAGAAGAGGAAAAAAAATTAGGCCATAATTGTCTTTCTGTAGATCCCTTTTAATTTTCCTGATGTATTTCAACTTAATGATACTTAGTGCTTCCAATATGTTACTTGCTATCAGTTTTGGTCTCTCAGGTGGCCATCTCACCATTTATTATGGTTATTCTAAAGCACCAATAGTGACATGCATTCTTGATCAATTGCTGAACTTAATCATACCATATAAGTAATTTTGATCAATATAATTCTCTCCTAAAACTCTTGATGCACTGAATAACATTTAAAAATCTCTTTCTCCCTCTGAAAGGCATTGAAACAAAGGCAGGAGCAGCCATAATTTGTTCTTCTTTAGTGACAATATTTTGGAAGTAAAACAGTGGAGATCTATTGAAATATCAACAGATAACAAAACAAATGGAAAGCTGTCCAGTAAGTGAAAAGTCTTTTCACTCTCATTCATTGGAGCATGATACCTGATGTAGTTAAAAGGAGAAATTGATGTTCCTACGGTAGCTGGACATAAAGCTATGCATGTTCTTCTGTTCTAGCCTCTTAACATGAAACACCCAATGGCATGAAAAAGGCTCTTCCCTGTAGGGGTTAAATAAATAAACAAAATGATTTGTCATTGAAGATGTTCTGATCATACTAATGCTCGAATATTTAACGTATAGAAAGGTTAAGACAAGCATATAGCATTTCTGTCTTCAAAAATATCAGGTTAAAGGCAAAGCAATTCGTGGAACGATTGTTGTTGTTAGTATTTTTATTTCAGGATGGACCTCCACGAGGTAAGAAACTGAAAGACAGAGAAAGAGATCAAACCTAATAGCTACATTAAACCAAAGGGTTTAGTATTCATGGTGGAGATCTTTCTACTCTTGCAAAAAAAAAAAAAAAAAGGAATTAAAACCTTTTTTAAAATGCTATTTTCCCCACTGTGAGATCAAAGTTTCTCTGTTGCTGTGTTCCTAATAGTTTTGCAGTAGAAAGGTATGTTGTCTCATTTAGCAAAGTAGATTAATTAATGTAATTCTCTATAGGTTAGAGTTATGTCAATTACCAATATTGAAAACATAAAATGTTTTATTTCTTTGTATGTGAAAGCAATCAAATATGGATTAGTTTATGAGTCCCTGTAACTCCACTAAGAGCAAAGATAGCAAGAAGAGGTCATCACGTATTTGAAGTAAGATAAATTTTTTAACAACTTACAGCACAATTTGAAAACTATTTTTTCCTCTTTCAAGAAAATTCCCTAGGAAGAAATCACCTCTGCCCTATTCCTCCTTTTTTTCTATTGCTGCACGTTTATGGAGTGTTAAAATCGTATTAATCATTTGCAGATAAGGTCTCCTGGCTGGGCCTGGGACACAGAGGAACAAACACCTTCCCTTTGGGGTGCTCTGGTGCTCAAGGGCAAAGGTATCGCTTGTGGCTCTTTTGTGAGAACACAGCATGTGGGTGTTGATGGTTCACCCAGCCCACGGTTTGTTCTTCAACAGTGGTAGCAGGAGATGTGGTTTAGGGAGACATCAATGAACTTGTTAATATGGAGAGAGAGAACCAAACCCAACAAGGCCAAGAGAATAATGGATATTATGAAATGTAATTCTTGTCAAAACTGATTTAGGAAAAGCAGACAATAATTGAGATAAATGACTATGCTCCGCTGCACCTCTTCCTCCCTTCCTTCCAACCCCCCCAGCACTACAGAGACATATGAATGTGGTTTTGCTTTTTTTTTAGAGTAGGCTCTTTGTCAAGGTTATCATTACTTGACTTTCTGATACTGTGTTGTAAAGCTCTAGTCAAATTCATTGATGTCATGTCTGGAATACAAGGCATGACTTCCAGGGCTTCTCTTAGCAACATGCACTAACCGACCAAAAGCAGTCACGTGCACTTCAATAAATGCAATCATTTGAGGGGTTTGGAGTTCATGTGATTATAATGAGAAACAAATTCCATCTGGCAGCAACCAGAGACTCTCTATAGCAAGTGGGAATGCTGGGAAGATCTGTATTGAAGAATACAATTTTCTCTTGCAGAAGTTTTAAGTGGGTTTGTTTTATACAAAGGATCTCTTTCCATGTCAAATCATTAATGTTATGTTGGTTTAGAAATGCCGGAGCAATCCCAGGAGATTGTAACTGCTGGCATGTGAGGAGTCACACCTTAAGGTAGTCCCTAGACTGATCACAGGGGCCAGTTGTGGCACTGTGTGTGAAGACAGGTGGGATTGAGCTTCCCTTTATTCTCATTTCCTGGAGTGGGATACCCTTGGCAGAGATAAAGTCAGTGTTACAGTGTTGTGGTTCAACCCCAGGCAGCAACCAAACCCCAAGCAACAATTTTCTTCCCGTGGAGATGGCTCTTACGTGTCCTTGCTGGCCGTGCACTCCTGCCCTGTAACTGCAGCCGCACAGCCCGGCTGGGATCCTTCTTCCGGGCCCGGGGCAGGGAGGAGGGACCCGCCCAGCAGTGCCGAGTGCTCGGGAGCTTTGTGTTGGCCACCACCAAACTGCACCTTCTCCCCAGCACATTCTCCAGAGAGGGTTTGTCCTTTACACCTCGACACCATATGTGATTTAAATCCACCCTTATTGCTACATCAGTTTGGCAGCAAACTTTATTTACAATTCGTAATTACCTTACAGTCTCATTACAGCAGACACCTGATACTTGCTGCTACATTTAAGGTTGCAAAACAGTTTCCATAGCAACAGCTGTCTCTGCATACCATGATTTTGTAGAGTGTTCCCCCACTGGCTAAAAAAACCTCCACAATTGCTTTCTGTCCAAGGTTTAATTTTCCTATCAATCAATTCTAAATTAATTTGAGCTGAAATAATATATTTCTCATTAGAAAAAAGAAACCAAACCCAATCCATTTTCTTCCGGGAAAATCCATTGCAAAAATAGACAGGCTGAGGACTATATGTATTGCTTAGACTGAGAAAAAAAGTTTGGCTTTAATTTAGTTTCAATGAAAGGAAGATTATATCATGGGTATGTGAGGCAGGGATTTTTTTTTACCATATAGTTTTACTGTCTGTCCTTTTACTTGACTTGTTTGGCAGCTTTAAATACTTACCCATTTTAAAAAAGTAACAGCTATCTATCTGAAAGATTAAGTTTTTTTGGACACATATTGCACTTTGAATAATAGATGTCCAAACAGTAAAAATGACCCAGTGTGTTCAGGCTGCATCCCTATCACTCTGTGTACAGATATTGTTAGAATCAGCCAAAGCTACAGCCATGCTGGAAGATCTGGAGCCTCTAGCTTTGAATTTATCCACTATGACACATATTAGACCCAGGATTTGCTGCTTTAAATATTTTTAACTTAAATTTGGCAAACTGATTTTCTTCATGTTTCACTGACTCCTGAGAAAATCTACAAAGCAAATCTAATTTGAAGAAAAATACCATGTTAGTTTTAACATTACTTGCATTTAGTAAAATGCATTGTAAACTGATATAATCTTATTATTGTTGTTTCAGATCTCATTCTGTGTTCAGCCATTGTTTCTTCATTGTTTCATTGTTTCTATCATTTGTGGATTTCTTTGGTTTCTCAAGCTTTATGTAAACTCCTTGGGTTGTCTTTTTGGAATATTCTACACAGTCTACTTTGTTCAGTTTGGTAGATTTTAATCAATATAAATCCCATTTAAAGCATTTGAAATACTTAAATCACAGACATATATAAGGACTCAAATTTGGGGGATAGCAAAATATATTAGGTGTCAAGATATATTTTTGTTCATTTTAACAGTACATATACTATCAGTATAAATCTGGAAATGCACTGTCAGCACTCAAGAGTTATTGACAATTTCTTCTGCATCACCTTTCTGTCCACAGCAGCTGCAGCAGAATTAAAGACCTTCCATTTCACATTCTGGTTGCCAGCATGACCCCAAATGCCCTCTTATCCAACAGAAGGAGGTATTTTTTTTTAAAAAAATGAAGCGCAGGTTAATTGTATATTTACATCTTGAGAGATCAGAAGAAAACAACAGTGTTATGTTGAAATTGTATTTATACTTTTTGTATATATGTTACAATAATTTTCAGTAATCCGAAGATATCAGTTCTATTGATGTCATGCAATAACTTCCTATTTAGGCTAAATACATTTGTATCGGGTTTCATGCTACTATGCTTTTTGTGCGGGGGTGTAATATGATTGAAATTACTTAATTGTAAGTATAAAGTTTAAAGCATTAAATAGTGTAAAAAGTCTGAATACTAAAGCTGGTAACATTAATATAATGTGACTCTATGTTTTTAATTTTTCAATAACATGATTATCATTGCAATTTCAATATATACAAAATAAGAGGCTGCAGAACCTGGGCTGCAAGTCTCAGACGGATTCAGTGTTTTTGAAAGCTGTTAAAATAATGATAGAGATTCTGAAAGGAAATATATTTTCCAACATACTGGTGGTCTGGGAATAAATTCTGCTTGTAAGAGCACCAAAACACATATTTACTTCTAAAAAGACGAGGGATCCAAATCTTATTTGAATAAATATTCAGTTTGTCATTGTCATATTCTATTGATGCTAATGAATGGTATATTTTGGACAGTTACATTGCACAGGAAGTACCTACTTTTCCCACTGACATTAAAGTATATATTTTCTAAAGTGTCCGAGATACTTAGTTCTATTGAAATTCAATTCTTTTCACAATTTTGAACCATACCCCTTTAAATTGGTAGCTCAGCAGCGGATTAGCACAAAGGCACATTTACATTCACATTTTCACCCTTCTTTGCATCCTCATCCATCAAGCTCAGACCCTCTGAGTTTTTATAATATTTTTATTGAAATGTTAATATAAAATATGAGAATGCAAAAAGCTCTAATATGTGAAAGGAAATAAATCACTGCCACCTAAAATATTATTCTGAGAAATTGAAAAGAGGACATAGATCTTTTGCTGCTTCTATGCAGATGCTGACTTTTAGAAGCTGATGATATTACTTAGCATCTGCTGAATGTGTCTGTTTCTTGAGCCTGGTGGGTTATTATTTTTCCATTATAGTGGTGTTCCTGGGTTGTTCTATAATAGTAACGTAGTTTTTGCAGACTGATACCACAAATTATGTGGCAGTATTAAACTACCTTTACTCTTGGTGTTTGAATAACAGAAGGAGGTCAATAAAACAGATGAAAGTTGAGCTTTATGGAGACAGTTCCAGCTAGAAAGGCAAAATGATGTGTATTGCATATTCAACAGCAGGCAGAGTGTTCCCATGAAAATGGATATTCAGGGGTGCCTTTATTAATGAGACAGGACATCAAGTTAAATGGAAAAACAACACATTTTTTCCTGAAAAAGAAGTAATTTCCTGGGTGTGTAGGCAGCTTCTGCAATTGCCTTTCTTTCATCACTTCATTTTGTACAGTGTATTTCCAAACACTTTTTGTAAGATGATTTCTCTTGGAATGATTGTCTCCTAATGTCTGTGGCTTGACATTAGTGTTTGATGTCTGAGGTTGCTTCAGAAAGTTTAAAAACTAAGAAATACACTCTTTTCAATCCTCTACATGCAAGCTTTTTGTTTTAAGTCAGGTAGCTCGGATAAGTCCAGGTGGACTGCACTGACACATCTGTGTTTGTCAAACTGCTGTGCAACTTTTTGGAAAGAGAACAGACTTTTAACAGGACTGACTTCCTAGGAAAACATCAGTTATTATATTTTGACTGCTAACTGGCATTGATGATATTTGAATCTGTATTGCCCACTACAAGTTACCTGTTCCAGGCTTTGCAGAGCGCTGACCAGTTTCCAATTCCCCAGCCACCACTTTTACTGCTTGCAACACTGCAATAACATTGGGAACATTTTGTACTTGAGGTTTCCGTAGATTTTTGGGCTTGTAAAAAAATTGACAGTGGTCCAGAGAACTTCTCAGCTAATTTTCTGTGCCTGTTGACTTGAAACTGTTAAATTTTTCCAGGTGCTGTCGTACATCTTCTTTCATTCCAGGCCACTCAATTTTGTTTTGTTCACAGATGGATATGTTTTATTTGCTATTAAATGTAGCATAAAAAATTGAGAAGCATGTATTAATTTTATGAATTGATATTTGTACTACCTGTACAAGGCACCTGGCATATGACTTGTTAACAATTCCTTTCTTATCAGAATTTGTTTTTAAGAGCATGTTCTTGATATCTGTGACTCAATTGCCTATTTGATTGATTCCTTCTGTGTTTATTATCAGCCACCAGCTTTATAAATATTGTAATGTGGGTATTAACCTTTTGCTTTGAGCCTTTTTTTTAATGCTAATGCATTTTATTGATGATTAATAATTAATAACTGCCATTCTCTTTTGTTTCCTTTGTTTTCAAACCTACTTCATTGCTGGTATCCAGTAGGATTTTTTCCAGTGTTTTCAATTTGAAATGTAGTATTCTTGGCAGAGATGTTTTTACTATTATACATACATAGGAAGTGAAAGAAGGAAAAGGTTTTGGGAGATGGTTACTTTATAATTCTTCTTGTCTTTTTTTTTCTTAATAGCTTTTTTTTATTTCAGAAGAAAGATGGTACAAAGTACATTGGATTAAATAAATATTGTATTAAATCAAAATATTGTGAAGAACTACAGCCCCCAAAAGAAACAACTTCTCTATTAAAAGAAATCTCTAACAAATGGGCTGATTATACAAAAGAGGTTTTATTCAGGGGGAGAAAGAGTAAAGTCAAGAGTTTTCTTTAATTTTAAGTTTCAACTTCCTAACTAAGCATGGAAGTCATGAAAATGAGGGAAAGGTGAAGCAATTGAATAATTTGAAAGTGAAACATTATGTCTCGTCTTGGAATCAGGAGGGAATGCAAGGAACTATTTGATATAGACTCTCTTTCAAGTTTATTAAGTAGGATTTTTCAGATTCTGAACTTGCACTGGAAAAAGTTCTAGCTGACATTAAAACTACTTGCTCTATTTAAGGCATTATGCTTCAGCTTGGAGGCATTTAAGGCAGTGTCACCTGATTGGGAGCTCACCAGAGTGGATTTATTAGATGGATCGTTGTCTTGTGTTTCAAGATCTGTGGAGAGCAGGACTTGCTAATTATATATCTTAACTTAGATTGAAAAGAAATATTTAATAATACTTTTACCAGAAATACCAGATGAAGGTTTGCAAAAAGCAAATTTAGTTAGAATTACATTCTGTGCTATCAGCAAGCTTTCATTGCATATGTGGCCCATGTGGCAACACCAGGCACTTACCAATATGAGGAACACAAGCAATCTATTATTCACACTGAAAGCTCAGTGTGTGGTTCCCAACATTAACCCAGTCTTCTGGAAAACAACTTGGTCTTCTGAGTTGACAGTTGTATATGGACTAGTGTGTGTAAAAGCAATTGATGGACCCATTTCCTATACATTTATTTAATTATTCCTTTTTGTCTTATGTCTTTAAAATATACCTGACCATACTTAAACTCTCTTACAGCTTAGCTGTGCACCATGTAAGGAAAGGTACTTGTCTTGCCTTGGCAAGTCACACCGTGTAAACCCCCTATGTTTGTACCTCTCTCTGCATCAGAATGCTGTCCTCATGGTCTGCCGCATGCTTCCCTTCTGTTGCCTCTTTCTAGAATTGAAATGATGTTTGGATTTTAAGACTGGTCATTCTCCTTTCTGCTGTTCTGACAAGAAACACATTGAAGTCCTCATGATAAGTTTAATATTTGCATTTTTTTTCGTCTTTTATAGGAAATTTTTCTGGTCCTAGTGTTTTTCTCACCCTCATTTTTATAATTTCTTTCCTTTTCCCAATTCTGATGCAATTTCTCACGTTCTTCCTTTTCAAAGAATTGACCTTTATAGGAACTTTTGACCTTTATATGGTCACTGCAATGAAAAGCAACATGGATAATGCACTGGGTTTCTCTACTCAGAGTTCATCCAGATTGCTGGTTTTGGTCTTTGGTCTAAAAGACCACTAGACCCACATCTAAATAATATAAAAAGCCTCAGGCTCAATTAATACAAAGCAAATTAAATATCTACTTATAAAATTCATGGTGGCACCAGTCTTCAAGTAATGAATTATACCCTAGGAAAGGCTATGAATAGTCCTGGAAAAATAAAAATGTAACTGTTTGTGACTAAAATACCCTCTATCTTCACTCTTAAAGTATGTAAAGCTGGATACTTGGTTCTTCTGGTTGGTTATTTTTTTCCCCTGATTTTGGAAACAAGTCATATGCAAACCATCAATTACTAAATTGCATAAAGGCTTCCAGTATGACAGAAACACTGCTCGTTCGGCTATTGAAAATAGCAGTTTCTGTGTCTCAGTGCTGAAAGTTTCCATTTCAAAATACTTTTAGAAACACTCAAAGGAAAATAATCCCTTTTGCTAGAAATTTTCCAAATGTAATATTTCTGAATAACTTCATGCAATTGAGAAATAGAATGGCATGTTTTCAATAGACTCAGGACAAGACATTTTTTTAAAACTGTATTATGGGATGGCTGAAATAAGGAGAACTAGGTCTCTTTGTTTGGCATGGATATTATCTCTGAGAAATAAGAGCATAAGGAATGCCATCTGGCCTATGGAAATCAGCCATTGAAATGATTACAGTATCAAAGAATCCAACCTACCAATATTTAGCAGTGTAATGAATACCATTGATATCACTTCAAATAGGGTAGCAAACCGAAGGGTTTGTTAGAGCAAGAAAATTCTCCATTGTGAGAGGAACAAAACTGTCCTGTTTTATTAATGGGTCATGGTCTTCATCTGATGCAAAAATCCTAGCAATGCAAAGCTAGTGCTGAGTTACCATCCCAGCCTCCCCTGTGATGGAAATGTGTGTCTACAGCTGCAAATATAAAACCGCCCACAGATTTTCAGTGATCTGTTCCTTAGATATCTGGGGTTTCTCTTGGCACATAAAGAACCCTGTATTCTTCTCTGGAGATATCAAAATATTGACTGCGACAGCAATACGTATACCACAAGCTGTGCAACCTGAATTTGTGTCATATCACCTGATAGTGGTGATACAGAGCCTGATAACCATACTGAGCATTTTCAGCCATGGGAAAGCTTTTCTGCTCTCCTGTGAACAAGGAATGCCTGGATGGTTTGGAAGTTACTAGAAAATAGTTATCATTTTAGAGTGCAAGGCTTTTAACTTAGCCTGGTGAATGTGCATCTGCCTCCCTCAGAAATGGGTGACAAACTTGAATAACCAAAGAGAACAAACTAATTCTGCTTGTCCTACATGGGCGATGCATTTGTGCCCAGGAAAGTGTTACTGAACTGCCATTTACCCTACTGGCATTCCTTCTCTGCCATTTACCCTACTGGCAGCTGTTTCAGCTGTACATACAGAAAATATGGGAAGTAAACAAACCTATTCTCACTCATTAATTTAACGTTGGACTCTGGGAAATGAGTGAAGTTTTCAAGTGTGACCTTCATTTTTAGGTTGCCCATGCTTTACAGCTATCTAATATTAGCCATTTGCTTTTTCTGGATTCAAGGGGATTGAACACCTGATTTTTCTACCAATTACTACTAAAAGCAAACTCTAGATTTGCCTTGCAAAAGAACCCCTCTAAAAACCAAGTAATGAAATTTGAGACATTTTTGAAATAAGACTTTTTCTGCACTTCAATGTCCCTGTCTGTAAAACGGCCCTCCCAGCTGGATGTTGAGGAGGCTTGTCAGATTAGTTACAAACTGGAAGGTAGTCATTAATACTGTTCTCAGATTGCACTATAAAAACTCTGAGAGTAAAAGTCCATGGTAATTCTCTTTCCCCCATGGATCTCTTTTCTTGCTGCTCTGTCAAGGGAAAGACTAAATTTCTGTTGCACTTCAATAGATTCACCTCTAAATCTCACAGATATTGGGTGCTATGCAGAAACGCAATCTCCATGGCAGTTAAGTGCCACTGGTGACTGTGTAATAGTTGTCAGCACAACCCTAAGAAATCTGTGCTGTCCACTAAAGGATCCAGTGGAAATGATGGATATCGGCTCACGCTGCACTTCTCCATCCTGGAATTGGAGAAGAAAGGTTTCCTTGTTTAGAGATTCATCTCCTGTATTCACAAATTAGAGATTATACTTTGTCTTGGGCAAGACTTGTAAATCCTCAGCTGATATAATTTTCTAGGATTTTCTTCTTTCATTTTTTAGCTTGTTATTTTATTTTATCCATACTCCTAATAAAATAAAGTTTTACTTTCTAATAGAACTCAGGTTACACAGAACATCTTTTAACAATATGTATATCAAAAGTTAATTATGCAAATAATTCAAGTACTCCACTGAGACCTTAGAAGAGTCAGACTCAATCAGTAACAACTGAAACCTCATAGTTCTTATAGTTTTGGTTTTTATTTGGGGAAATAATTTTTGAATGAAAATGGCAATTATTTAATATTTAGTTTTAATTTCCATACAAACACAATGTACCTAACTAGGAATTTGCAGGCTGTGAATAAGCAAAATGAGCTATGAACTTAACTAGTCTGAAAACTCAGTATCTTACATATTCATGAGGCTTTATTATTGTCACTGATGGATAACACTGCCCATTTAATTCACTTCCTACCTCTCTCTATGAGTTTCCAAAGTCAAATCCCTTGTGATTTGCTCTGTGGGATATAGTGAGTGTTTTTCAGGTTTATTGAAAATCAGAATAACTAACCTTTTATTTATTTGGCCCGTTATAATGTCTTTCATATGGGCTTATTCTTCTTAATTATTTACCAGGTACATTAACACATTTGTCTTCTGAAGATTAAGCCTAATAATTGGGAAATATGTTTTCTGAGTAGTTTACTCAGTGTATAGTTTATTCTGTATAACCTATAATTTCAGGGACTACCCTGATTATAGAGAATTACCTCAAATCCCTTGGAATAGAGAGTATCAGTGTTTTTCTGATGTAAGTATTAAGCATCACTGCTATCTAATGTAAACTCTGTATGCTCCCAATGCTGATTACAGGCACCACAAGCTCCAGTGGGTTATAGGATTGAGGTTTGAAAGTGGAGAGAGATTATTTGTAGCTGAATAAAGAGTAAAGTAGCCTGTCAGCAATCTTGTGTGTGTCATGAGGGTAGTGAAAGGAGACGGACTTCAGGAATGTTTGTCAGGGTGCAAGCAGGACTGCCTGATCCATAAGGCCAGGGAACAACTCCACACCCAGTAGGGTAGGGGTGAGTTACTTTTTATTATTTTTGAGAGAAGGGTCCTAACAGTGGTACTAGCCCTTTACTTTTCTGAACACATTTTCTTATTATTGGCCCTGAAATAACCAGTTCCTCTGGATTGCCTGTGGGCTGGCACAATAAGAGAGACACAATTCAATCACTCTAGAGGATGGCTGAGATTGACTCATGCAAAGGTATGCACCACTCTGCCCAGCCTGGAAACATTCTGCAGAATTGTGTAATGCAGAATTTCTACGTTGAAAAGTTACCTATGTATAAACTTCAGGTACCCCTGGAGGTACCTGAGGGTTTTGACTATTTCAGGTATCTGTTGCCTAGATACCTTCTGGATGTAGATTCACACTGTTTCCTTTAAAACCTCTTTATTTTATATCTATTTGTCTAAACAAGACATGAATTAGCTGTTAAGTCTCTGTGACTCCTATTACAAAATGGCTTCGCTGTCTGCATGAATAGATTTAGTATAAAAATTTTGAAGAGATTTTAGTTTTATTTCAAATTGATATTTGAGAAGAGCTATATGTTTATTAATATCAAGAGACAAAGCAGAAGAATCACCAACTGGTACACTGTTAATTTCGTCTTCATAGTATCAATCCCCCACTCCTTCCCCCCAAAATGTTGTTTCCGCAGTTTGTCAAGATGAGAAATGAAATTGAAACTTAACTGGAAATGACAAAGATGCTCTTGGAGATGAAATCTGATGAAAATCCATCAGTGTGGCAGAGGGAGATTGTATTTCAGGGCAGTTCACCTGTCTGAGATAGACGGACTCTGAAGTGGCAGACACTGACACAATGCTGGGTCTATTATTTGCATATTTATATTAGAGCTGAAGCTTGACAAATATAAAATGTCCCCCCAAATTATATCCCATGACAGAAAACATGCAATGGGAAATAGTGTGGGTTTGTGATTGGAGAATCATTTATAATATGGCTGCTTCCAGAAATGTCTGTTTGGATATCTTGCAATAGGTGGAATTTTGTTCCAAAGAGCAGTAATTAACTTTGATCAACTGTTGTTGTATATAGAACTTTAATGTGACGTGTCTTTTTTTTTACATACAGACATTCTAGTAGTGAGTGAAACGTTATTCATAGAGTCATATTCAGGATGATAGCAATACTGGTATTAAGATCACAGGTTAAGTAACCATGTGGCAATTAAAATTCGGGATTCAACAAAAGTGGAGGTGTGTGTTCTTGCCCTGTGTCCTACCAGCTATTTAGATCCTTTTGTTCACTCAGGATTTCACTCTTTCACTTTACTCAATAGGTCTCACCTGTGTCTACCCTACAGGGGCAGAGCACAACAAGGCACAGGTGAAAACAATCTGTTTTAGCTGATGTTCAGCTGTAACGGCTGTAAACTGCTCAGCCCAGGCCTGTGGAGAGCTGTCGATGTGTTAGTGTGGGCCTTGGCAGAGTTTGGGACAGTGGCTGGTTTTGTTCTGCACACGGAGGAGAATGTCTGCACGCTCTCCACCACTGGGTCCAGCTGAACAGGGTAAGAATACGTGTCTGAAAGAACCTGCACATACTGTACTTTTGATGTGACTTCCCTTAAGTCTTGCTAATGCTTCTTTCGTGTTCACTTTGCAAATGTTTTCATGCTCAAGTTTGGTAGCAAAATACCAAATTTCATCAGAAAAAATGACTGTAATATTTGATGATTCAATAGATACGTATTTGAGTAATTCCATTTTTTAAATGTGTGAATGTTATCCCTATATATATACTTACTAATGAAACCCCTTGATGATTGCATTTATCTCTGCACAGGAGCAACAGATCATGTTCAAAATATTCACATTCAATTCCTTGAAAAATGTTTTTAAATATTTTAAGTTGCAATGTAATCAGTAATTTGCCATCTGCCTACACAGAGTGTCTTAATCAGTTGAAAAAGTTTATTAATTACTTATTCTGCTCTAAAGTAAAAGTGCTTTTATAATATGAGGGATTTATTATAATTATAATGGAAACTGTGATGCCACAGTTTAAAGTCACTCAGCTTTAAAACCTAATGTGATGGGACATGCAAGGTTCCGTCTTAAAAATCAGATTCATTATTATTTTCGTGGTTAGTAATTAGGCTGTTCACAATGGGTGTATTTCATTATAGATCTAGCATTTCTATAGTGATTGTGAGCTGAAAATTTAATCAGGGCCTTTAAGTACAATATTATTGATTTTCTGTTTGTTTGAAAAAAAGTACTATTTGAAAAGGAAAATTAAGGTGTGCCCCCTGAGGTTCTTTCTCCTATTGAGGAGTGTTTGTGATATCCTTAGATATATTAAGTCTGTTTTATACAGAGTAACTTTCTCCTCGGTGGGAAGTAGCTCTAGATTAGACGCATTGTCTTGTATTTACTACATAGATGCATTTAAAATTGTTCTTGGTTCAAACTTTGCCTGGGTAGCTCCAAGTGGTGTCACATTCAAATGACTTTATTTTCTTTCTTGTTTTATACCCATGCTTTCAGATACTTGTCCTTTCAGAAAAAGAATCCCTTCTGTTGGGGGTCAAATTCTGCACTCAGGTGATAGTTGAACAATATAACTCAGGGCATGTGTGAGACTTTAACCAAAGACTCAATTTGATGTGATTTTCTGAGGATAGTTGCATATCAAGGTAACAATAGAGTTACTGACACCTCTACAGTTTTAAATAATTGTTCTTACTGTATTGTTTTATTTACTTGATATTAGCATGTCCTAGCTGTCAGACATTTGAAACACCATAATTCCAACTAGATTTTGTCTATACTAATGATCAAGTAGCAATGGTAATTATGTCTAATAAACAATGACCAGATAGAAATCAATCTGGACATCAAATTTTAGTGGCAGATGTGCCATATGGCATCAGGGCTATAATTGTTTGGATGTGTGAGTTGATAGAGGAAATAGTTGTTCAAAATTCTACCAATATAACCTGAATGTTCTTTGGGTTTTATTTCAAAATATTTAAATATCTTTCTTTTATGCAAAGACTCCAGCATGCTTAAAGTGCTCTTAAAAAGTCTCCTTTTAAATAACTCCAATTATTTTACTGTGTCAGTGGCTGAAAAATACAACAATAAGTACTTTTCTTCTGGATATCACACATTTAAGAATATGCCAGCTGCAGTGTAATCATTTTACAATCTGCTCTGCAATAAATAGGACGTTGAGATTTAATAAAATCTAACTTACTGTTTCTTCTTTTGTAAAGCATTTCAGACTTTTTTAGGATTTACTTGAAATATTTAGTAGTTGCTCAGATACAATTCTGTAATATTAAACATGAGATGTTAAAATACATGTATTTTTGTAGCTGCAGAAACTTTATGCTTTCATTCAAGTTCTGTAATGAAAGGGAATGGTATTTTTAGCTCTGTAATGAGTGTCCTGGGAGACTGCAAGACTGATTTATATCCACTTCCTATATCAGAAAATGCACTGTAGTTTTATGACGCAACATAAAATTGAAGGACGTGAAGCCCTTTTTAATCTCATGGTTGTGAAAAGTTTAGATCTTTCTTCATCAATCAAATGGGGAATAGATATATTCCTAATTATGCTACACATGCCATTAGGACAGGGACACAGGTATCAGGTTTCATTAAGAAAATTGTGTGTAAGGTTTGCAAATGTGTGTAACTGCTATACTGAAGCCCAAAACTGAGAAATTATATTTAAAGTTTAAAAAGCGCTTGGGCACATGTGCGGTGGTTAAATCCTCTGTAATCCTGCCTGGGGAGGGTACGTACAGAGCTCAGTGTTTCATAAAGCAAGAACAGTATTTTCTCAGCTGATCCACCTAAATACTTCACATATAGAAAATTGAAGAGGAATTTAGAGCAATTCTAGTCTTCAACATTAAACTAAGAACATGACCATCAGTTTGAAAGTACAGATTCGAGCTGGAAAATTGTCTCATCTCTTCTCCCTCTGGCACAAAAATGTTCCCAATCAGACAGTTTTAATGCATTGCAGTGAGAAGTATTCAATATGTCAGTGTTCAAATAGGAATGATGGTGATATGGTCTCATTGTCCAAGAGGCTTTACTTACAAAACACCCTCAAAAAGTTCTCATCATTGTTTCACCTGAATATTTTCTTATCTAAACCCTACCTCTATATCTCAGTTTAATTTCCTCAGATATTTCAACTTTCATTCGTTTACCCTACTGTGTACCTGTATCATAAATGTTAATGATCTTTATCTTTTTGGTGAGAGTCTATAAAGCATTTATTGCTTTATTACAGCTTTCTATGACCATCAGTGTTAGTCTATTAAGATGTTGAAAACATTCTATTGGAACATACACTGCAAACAAAATGTAGAATAAAATGAATATGTGTTTTTATCTTGTAGATACTGAAAATTGCTGTCATTATTTTTGATGTATGTATGAAGGGTTGAGAATTCAAAATATTTTTATAATGCAGATGTAAAACTTGTGCCAATAGATGTTAATCTGGTAGATAAGACCCCAAACCAATAAATGAATTACTTGCTGCAGATATTCCACTGGCTTTCATATTGAAGTATGCATGCAAGGAAGGTAAAGTGAACTGAATGTACAGGGACGCTTGCTGTTAATTTCTTTTTTATTTTCAGTTTGTTTAGTGTATAAACATGATGCTGTCCAGACATAGAGTGCATGCATTTTGTGGGAGTATCCTGTTTATCTTACACAAAAGACCTGTTTCCCTTCTAGTTACAGTCAATTGTTACAAATGCTTTCTTACTAATGGCTGATTCTTGGCTATTTTTAAAATGTTTGACCAAAAAGACATCTTCTGAACCTGTGTGTCCTTCAGACTAATCTTTGTATTGCTCTCTGTCTCTTGGGTCAGTGTTCAGGCCTTTGAAACTTGACCTATGGAAGACACACTTCGGTAGTTTCTAAGCAAATAATGTGGGGAAAAACTCCTTTTCCATTTTAACTGAAATATGCTAGCTAGAAATGTTCACACACCAGAGAAATAAAAAATCCAGAGTTCTCATGGGAGTGATTAACAGAAACAAAGATTACATGTCTTTGAGCTTAAGATAAATAAATTTTTTAAAATGTAGTTTTAAATTTAAAAGTACTTTAGAAGCTTTTATTCTTAGGCAGTCTCTTGTACAATCTGCCTTTCATAGACTTATATCCTAAATGCAAATTGATCCCTGTTTCAATGAGAGGATAGGAAGAGAAAACCTTTTTATTCTGCCAGCTCAGTGTAATCGCCAAGAGGAATGGGCTCAGTAATTCTTCCTGGTGACATTCCAATTGTCTTCCTCTGATGTGTATTCAGACACCAAGAAGAAGAAGGCTAAGCAAAGATCTTGGTAAACGGTTCCTAATTAATTAAAAATACTTGAAGACTCCCTTTGGAAAGGGATAGTTAAGTTCAACTTGTTCTCACTGATTCAAGAAAAATGCAAATAATGGTTTGATTACCAGGAATGTTTATGTGCAAACAGCCTTTCCCCCTGCTTTTTATAACCAAAACATAGCTGTAGACAGCAGTTTTGATAAAGCTCTATGCAATTTAAAATACAAATATAGTAAACATGTGGGCAACAGAGGAAACTGTTACTGATTTCCATGCCTGATGCACCACCGGTTTCTGACAAAAAGCTGATTAGAGAAATCCTCTGCTCAGGGAAATCTCCCGATGTTGTGCCTGGGGCAGGCTCAGGATGGTGTTCAGCTGTGTCAGCCTTTGTGCAGCACCCAGACGCGTTAATGGATGGTGCCTGGCCGGGACAGGCTCTGCCTTAGGGAGAAGTGCTGCAGCTGCTTGCAGTCACAGAGTTGTTTGTCCTTGGATTTTCCTATTGCTTGGGAAGTAATTGCAACAGGAGCTGGTGGAACATTTTCTTCTGAAATAAAATCCCCATAAGATAAGGAAAATCAGCCATTTCCTTTGCTAGATTAGAGTACTGGGCCAGTGGCATTTGTGGCCAATAGAAGCTATGGGTCACAGCTCATAAGCGTTTGCCCATAACAACTTTGCCCCAGAGTGTGGGCCCCGAGTGTGTTAAATTCAGTCCTCAAGGCTTGAAGTGACCAAGCCTGTTCTGAATCCTGCTTTACCTCCAAGTGAGCCTGTGATAAGGTTGGTGTTTGAGCTCCCTGGTTGTCAGTGGTCGCAGGGCTCAGCCTGGGTCATACCCCACCCTCTGCCCAGGGAGAGCACAGGAGAAGCCCCAGCAGCTCTCAGGGCCTGCTGTGCTTCACTGGCCCTACAAGCAAGTTGTCCTTACTGTCACATCACCCTAGGATTTTCTGTTTCAGGAATACTGCACTTTTTAGGGCAAAAAATTTTCTCAGAATTTCTGGTTTCATTAATTGAAAATGGAGAGAGACTGATGCCAAATCAGAATTAAATTGTGTTTTCGTGAAAAGTCTATCCAACTTTTGAAGTCAGGTCCACTGAACACAGCTCTCAGTATATTCAATTGGGATGCAGTTAGACCATATTTGTAATCTGAAGTACAGTAAAAAGAAAGTTGAAAGGAAAACTGATTTTTTGTCATTGCGTGTATTCCTTGCTAGTGATGATCTATTAATGCAGGCAAACAGTGATGTCTAATCTCATAAGGGATTAGATTATTGTACCTCATTTTTAGTCTAAAACTCAGAGGTGTAGCAGGAAGAGAACTGGAAAATACTTATAAATTCACTGCCAAAGAGGATACTTGTTTATGGTTGTGTGGGTTTTTCTTTTTTCAGTTGTAATGTTTTTGTTTAGCAATATAGTTGGAGTCCTGAAACTTATATGATAAGCTTCTGAATTTGAAACATTTCAGTGGCTTTAATAGTTAAGATTGAGCTGCTTTTGGTAATTACAGATATGACTGTTTGGTATGGTTTGCCAGCCCAAAATGTTCATCAGGCTTAGTCTTGGGAATAAAATATGTCAAAATTATTTGACACAGCTCAGTAGCAGAGTGGAAGGTCCAGCAATTGCCATTAAAATGTTATGGATGTGGTTGCAAATGACAGGGGGACAACCTTACACAAAGAAATCCAGACAGCACAGGAAAGCCTTTCCCAAAAGACTGTAATTATTTTGACAGAAGATATTATGTACCAAAGTGAAATAGCCGACTCTCCAATTGCTGCAACTAGTCTTGGAAGAGATTTTACAGTTCTTGGACAGTGGCACTTCTTGTGGGTGACAAGTGGATGTGCGCCTCTGAGTCAGAATGCAGGATTGCACATGAGAAACTTTCTGGTCATTTGCTTTACACTTGCAGTTTAATCCAAAACTTTTTCAGTATCTTGCTGAACATATTCATTGTTTTGTAAAACTGTAGCAGAAATCACAAACTCTAGTGAGCCAAATTCTGCAGCTTTGCACATTTACATTTATTCCAGTGTATGTACTCATTTATTTTGTTTTTAGGATATTGCAAAAGCCATTTTAGTTTTTTTTTTTTTAGCTTTTTTTTCCCTTTACTCTCTCCTCCTTTCAGGAAGGAGTTGAAAGAAAGTCAAAAAGAAAACTGATTTTTGAAATTTTCTGTATTTCTTACTAGATAAGCTTTCTTTTGATTGAGATGCTTTGGTGATTTTTCTCTATCCTTATTTGCTAGTATTTAGATATTCTAGTGTTTACTAATATTTAAATGATCCTCTTAGAAAGGAGGAGATTGTAGATAGGTATTTTCTCTAAAAAATAATACTTGAAATACCTTTTCTTTAAAATACCACTACTAGGAATTCAAAATAAAACAGTTTTTTATTCTTCTCTGGAATTCTTCTCTTCTAGAAACTAAGATGATGTACCTTCTCTTTGAAAAGCACAACATTTTACTTTCTCTCAACTACAAATTCCTGTGTGGGAATGTGTGCTTGAATTATGCAATATTCTGAAGGCAAAATGGTTTCTTTTGAATTTGCAAAAATAAATAAAAACTCACAAAGTGGTTTCTTTCACTTCATCTTTTCCTTTTTCTCTTTCTGTCTCTTATAGGCAGTATTTGATTATTTGAGTTTTTCATTTTTTCTGCTTGTAATGACATCAAATTCTGTAAGAAAATTGGGTGGAACTGAGCCTGCCTGGAGAGGACGTTATGAAGACTATAGTGATAACAAGTGAGAAGGCTGAAATTGGGACCAGCCAACCTGGCCTTAGAGGGGTCTGAAGGACCTACCCTGAGGTTGGGTAGACTTTCTTGCAGCTCAGAAAATTTACAAGATGGGGAAAATCAATTCTAGAATGAAAGGTGTGCCTGCATGGACAGTAGGCTGGGAAGAATTGTGTATACTTAATTTTTATTGTGTTCTGTTATAATTTTCCTCTTTTGCCTTTTCTAAGATGGCGACTTTTTTAGTTTAATTCCAATGAAATTTGTCTTTTTGGAGTTTGAAACCCTATCAGTGTTCTTTTGGAGCTTGTTACAGGTGAGAATCACTGCAGCTGCCCTGCAAAGGCCTGAGCACCTCAGAGTCACTGTTTTTACTTACTTCTGACATACTTGTACTTGTCTCGTAATTATACTTGTCTCAAGAATTCTGCATATTCTTCTGCATGGCTTTCTAGACTGCATGAGCAGCCGTGGCATTGTAGCTGACTCAACAGTCTTTTTATTGCTCATTTAGGGAAGCTCCAAACTCAGCAGCCCTGATCCAGACAACTTTTGGATATATAAGCTTCATGATCAGTTGTCAAAAGTCAACTTTTGTGTAAAACATTAAAGAGGATGATTGGTCACAATATTTGAATTAAATTGTTTTGCTTACAGTTAATGTTGTGAACAGCAATGTGGTAGAATTTTCCTGTATCTCTGAGTATTAACTCCCAAAATACAGGCTCATCTTGTGAGGTTGTGCTCATTCTGCCTGTGAGATGTTAAGCCAAATGTTTTCCAAGAACTGTATTCTCTGCAAAAGCATGAACATACCATAAACAGGACAGGCTCTGCAGGTGTTCAGTCATGAGCCCATCTGAGAAAACAGCAATTTTTGCTGTGCGGCCAGAATTTCTTTTCAGTGTGGGGAAATATCCCTAGGTTAGTTCAGCAGAAGTTCGAAGCAGAACTCTCCTAAAAAGAATTAATTCAGGCTGTCCAGATAACCTGGCTCTACTATTTGCTGAACTCATCTCTGATCCTATGTGGTCTCCTCCATGGCTGTCTTCAAGTCTTGTTCACTTCAGCCAGAACTTGCCATACTTGGAGAAAAGAGGGATGTTCAGGTAGGTTTGTATTCCATTTGACCCCAGGGTTTATGTGTTTCTGTTCCTCAGGGAAGAGGAAAAAATTCTATGATGCTTTTAAACATACAAACCAAGTACCTTGTCATAATGATGTTTTCAGAGTATGAGCTTTTCACCCAAAATGACGTCATCACTGTTTATTTGTTTTTTACTTTACTTGAGATGTTTCTGTAGGAAGATTTGAGGGGTGTTTTCTTAGCTGATGGAAGTGGCTGCAAAAAATGTTTTACAGCTCTCCCTCTGTCCTCTACTTTCCTCATCGACAGCAGAGAAAATTCTTCAATTTTCAGTAAGATACAGCAAATTCAACAGCTGTAACATTATCTTGCTTCCAAGTTTTCTCCAGGAAAACTGAATATTTAGGGGTTTATGGTACTTTAAGCAAACCCTTCTACATTGAGAACTCCTTCCTTTCCTGTACCACCCTAGGTATTTTGCTATATATTTGTGTTGTAATTCCTTTAATGCAAGTAATGTGTTTTTATTAGTATAAATAATAGTACTTATTTATTAGATCAGCATGCAGAGCTCTGTATATGAGGAAAGAGAAAATTATTTTTAAATACTAAATAAATATTACCTTCACATTTTTGTTGTCTAGAATTATATTCCTAGCTTTAAGCCAACATTATTCAATTGGAGAATAAAAATTGCTATCTATATGACTGAGCAGCAAATCACAAGGACAGAGTGATCTCTTCTCAAATGGCTCATAAACTGCAATTAGTTACCAGGAAATAATTCATAGCACCATTAAATAGTGAAAAAATAGGTAAATTCCAAGTTTTATTTTTTCATTTTAAAGTAATGGGGACGGAAGAGATGAAGTCTTTCTAGAAAAGCATTCATAGTGCACTGCTAACCTAATCCAGTGCTCTGAAGGCAGCTAAACTTCTGTCTGATATGTTCAAGAGGAAAGTTTTAATATGAGAGAATGAATGCGCACTAGAGGCTATGTTGATATGTAATGTCAATTTTTGCTATAATTTAAAAAGCTCTGGATTTTTGAACTATGATTTCCAACTCCCTGCAGTGTTTCAAGTCATGAAAAATAGTGTTTTTAGGAAAACCAATCTCCCACCTGCAGAGCAGGACAGATTTTGAGTTTTAGTTAAATAGCTGTGAGCTGCAAATCAGCATTTATCTTGAGCAGTATTGCTAAGGCTGCTGTCAGACTACTTTTTTGTTAATTGGCATTACTTGTATTACAGAGAATTTTTTGTCTTCTAGAAAAGTGGTTATTCCTGGCAGAAATATCTGGATTATTTGGGATTCTGTTCTCATTACCTCTAGGAGATGTGCAATAGATGCACATATATGCCAAATCAGCAAACTTTTAAGGGTTTCCCTGAGCAGGAGAACTAATGTAGAGTTTTAAAATTATCTTTGAGTTATGTTGATTTCTTTTCCACAAACATTATGGGAAGCTTCTACTACATTATCAGCACAACTTGTTTTCTGTTGCAAGTAAAAAGAACATCTTGTATTTCACATCATGATTAGTGGAATTAGAACTCTGAGTTGACTAGATCCATCTCATTTCTGTTAATCTCTAGCTGGTGTATTTGAAGCTGCAAAAAGAGAAGGCATAGAGTTGTTCTGAATCTAAAATAATGCATAAATAATTCATCTCCTGGAATTCCCTGTCTGGAAAGAAGTAAAATATAAACTTCATTATTTATTACAGCACGTTTTAGTTACAGTGTGCAAGCTAGGTGTGTGTGCTTATTATTTCTTTTTTGCATGAATACTAACTGACATATAGCTGTTTTACTAAGCTGTGGGAATGGTTGGACCAATGCAGTGAAATTTTTTTCTTTTGTATTGAGGGTTAACTCTCTTTAAATTACAGTAAAGAAATGGAGTAACTCACTCAAGGTTCTTCTTTTGATAGACTTTTAAGACAAGTCTGTGTAAAGAAGGAACATATCACAACCCACTTTTTCCAGTACAATATTACTATATAGCTAACACACATACTTTCTTCCTGCACTAAAACATACATAAAGAGTGGTTTTTATATTACCTTTTTGTTGCCAAGAGTTTGCATGCTTCTCAGGAAGGAAATTCATATAAGACATCCAAGTGGAAAGGGATGTAAATGGTCCGGAATATGTCGATATACTTCAGTTGCCAGAATGAGGTTGTTAAAACTGAAGTGGTTAGTTGTCACTAACAGACCATGAGTCTGCTCTGTACCATAATAACAGGCTAGATGGAGAAAAAATTCTTGAAAATGTGTAAGGGCATTTACAGGGGGTAATGCATAACACTTACAAAAGGTTTAGCTGTTTCTACTGATAACTGGTGAAAACAACAAAAAGGCTGAGGAACAAGTTCTGGATACATATTTTTCCAGATTTTCATTCAATCTGTGGAAAAGCAGAAACAACATATGCGTGCCTATTTGGAGAGTATATGAAGCACTACAAACTATTTCAATGTTTTTCTGGTGCTGTGACAAGAAAAATCTTTGGAGACTTCCATCTGTTAAATCTATTCAGGAGAAACAACTTAATTTTTAATCAGATCTTAAAGCAGAACAGTAAAAGTTCTACTTCTTGGCACATCCCACTTCCTTACCATTCATATTTAAATGGTTTGGATCTTAAATATTACTAATGAAAACTCCACAGATGAGGAAATACTGAAATTTATTATTCTTTTTCATTTGATTTGTGTTTCTGAAATCTGTGTACTTTATTTATATTCAAAGAAACCAACAAAGGATATCTATTAAGTTCCTCATTCTCTTCATATTCTGCTTTAGACCTAGAATTCAAGCTTCCAAAGACTCAGAAACTTATGCTAATTATGCTTAATTGTATTTAGATTTAAAAATAGTGACTAAGGGCTGTGTCAGATAATTCTGATTCTCCAGAAATGTGCTGCATGTGTCTGAATTCAGTTTGCTGGGATTGTCCCTGGCAAAAGTAAGAGTTGCGCCGTTATACTGCATCTTACAAGACCTTATTGTTTATACTATAGTCTTACTGAAGTTTAAAGTATAGATGATTGAATGTGAGGAGCACCATGTCACCTATCTGAATATCTCACAGTATTATATTCTTTGCTTAAACCCCCCTGCATGTTGCATGATTATTGACCTTAATCTATTGTTCATAGTAACCATATTAAAATGAAGCTTGTGCTTTCAGAGTAAATTTCCACTTTACTGAACAACAGGTAGTCTGGCATATTTGTGAATAAAGCAGGAAACCCCCCCCGTCCTGAGGTTGCCCATGTGCATTCTGGAGACGGAAACATGGTAATAATGCTGAATATTTTTTTGCAAATTTTTGAGATAATCTACGTTTTTTTTTTTAATCCTAGTAAAATAAATGATTTTGACATATCCACTAAAACACCTGTAAGTGCAATCTGGTCAACACTGAGGCTTTTATGTGCTTCCTGCCCATTTTAGGAAAGTTTTCCTTCTGTCTTCTTGCTCTGCCTTCCTCACGATTCTTGATAAGGAAATGAATGAGACAAACTATTGTTTAGACACATTTTGCTCAAAGTGTTTTGCTTTCAGCTAATATTTTCCACTTGGCCAGCCAGCTTTTCTTCTGGGACCTCTCTGACAGTTGCTCAAGTATTTGGCACTTCTGGTTCTGTAGGGTGTAAGATGATCTGTTTTCTTCTGGCTATCTAATATATTCTGGTAGAAGATTTGCACATTGGTCTTCTTTTCTGAAAGGCAATGATGGAGACAGGTTGCCATTAATCACACACACTTGCAAACATTTCATCTAAAAGGAACTGGATGAGTAGAGCAGTTATTCTACTAGTTTTCTCCATATAATTATTTTTCGTTACAGCCAAGTTAGCTTGAAAATACTTCCATTCTTCATTTGAGTAAAAGTGA
This sequence comes from Daphoenositta chrysoptera, assembly GCA_013397915.1. Classification (NCBI taxonomy): domain Eukaryota; kingdom Metazoa; phylum Chordata; class Aves; order Passeriformes; genus Daphoenositta; species Daphoenositta chrysoptera. The sequence continues at coordinate 184,552 of VZRO01002119.1, forward strand.
TGCAGTTCTGCATTAGGACTCTCATCGTGACCAAATTCCTTTTCAGTCAGTCTAAATCTTTTCTTTTTCATTAATTTCTTAGTGTTCTGTGCAAAATCCAAATGTTCTCTGGATGCTGCACATAGCGCAAAACCTGCTTTGTTTCTACAATGGTTTTGTGCCCTGCATTCACACTTAGTAAAGTGAGTTTGAGCTGTCATATTCCAAATCTTTTATCTTTTTGTTTCACAAAATATGGGTGGAGTTTTCCTGTGACAGAGTGGCTGTTGCCAGCTGGGCTATTTGGAAGTGTTTTCGTGCTGAGGAACCAGATGTGTGGGCACCAGAGTAGAATGTACTTCTTTGTCTAAAATAACATGAGTAGGAGACTGTTTCTTGTTAGTTTAATTAGTGGCGTCAGATTTTTTTTGTTGAGAGTAACTGGCCTTTGCATGATTTCATATTCTTATAACCACTTATTCTGAGTTTAAGAGCAATGTAATCGTTCGTGGCTAAAAGCTTCAGAGATTTAATGTTGAAATTAGTATTTTTGCAGATGCAGAGAGACTTTCTGGAATTCAGTTTTTCCAAAAACTCAAGATCAGTGTTTTAGGTTAGCTGACCCACTGGGTATTTCCTGCAAATTGACTTTGTAATTCTCATGTGGTATTCAATGAAAGTCGACAAACGCCCCAACTCCTTCCTTTGAAACAAAACCCAGTTCCTATCTCCCCCCACATTCAGTACCCAAAGCTGGTGTGGTACGACGTATAAGTTTGGTAGGTATTTATTCAGTGAATGCAAATTTGGAAAAAATGTGTGGATTGAGAATGTTTGCTTTTTTTCTCTTTCCATTTGTATAGGGTCATTTTTTCTTCTTCTTTCAGAGTGAAATTTTATTTTGTGTTTACTTTATATCTTACTCTTAGCAAGATTTTTAGCATTACGTATATTTAAATAAGGCTATTTGCCCAAAAAAGATTGTTTTCAGGACAGACCAAAAATAGCAAAATAAAGCTAAAATGAAAATGTCTTTAAGGAAACAATCCTTGAGATAGAGGGTAAGTCCCAGTGAGATCTTGGAAATGCTGCTTGATACTGAGAGAACCTGATCAGAAGTTAGTGCATAGCAGAAAGTTGACTCTTCCCTTGAGGCAGCCTATGGAATGGGGAATTTCAGAGCAATGTGGTGCATCTATAAGAATAGTACTTGTTTTTAAGGGTGCTGCTACAAGAGTGGTTGCTGTATACCCCTGAGAAATCATTAATTGCCTAAAGAGACTGACAAAGGTTTTCCACACATGCTGTTTCTGCTGTGTTTCCAAAATGCACCCATGAGAATTAAGGGCTGTTCATCTGTTGCCAGTGATCCTCAGGGTCACCTTCAGGCAGTGCATGTGTAAGGGTGGATAGAAACCCTACAATTCAGAAGGAAAACCAAAGCCCTTTATATAATCTACTTTAAATTGTTCAGATATTATAGAAACAGTCCTAGAGTATGGCTAAGATGATTCCATAAAGGTAATCTAGTGGGATTTCTTATTATTTCTTACAAGATTAATATAATTATTAATATTATATTATTATAATTATATTATTATTATATTAATTATATTAATTATATTAATATAATTATTCCTTAGAAGAATTTTCTTCTATCCTTCAGCATGGAAAAGAATTTGTACATCCAGGATCTAGAATATTTCCTGTTCTTTCACAGCACCACTCACAATGGAAGATGGTTCTGCAGAGTGAATGGGAACCCACATGTTTCTGCAGAATACTGTGCAAAACGTTTGGTGGTGGTTTCAGACCACCTTAATTTTATTTGTGATCAGCTGCTACAATATTAACATTATTTGACATGCTGTTCACTATTGCCTTAACTGTGGTGTGGAAGTGTTCCATGCAGATGGCTTACAGTGAATTTTGAATCTTTTTTTAAATTGTTATTTCTGGATTTTTTAAAACTAGAAAGAATATGAAAATTTGTGTTTCTTGGCATGTCAAAACTTAGTGTCAGACCAAACCCAAAATAAAAAACAAAAAGAGATATTTGAATGGACATTTGTATCCTTTGATTCCTAAGGCAAGCTGCTGAGGGTGACAGCATCAGAAATGAGAAGGTCATTTTAAATGAAAATGTTCTGTTTCTGCAAATACTAGGAGTTATTTTTTTTATAGCTCTTGAAAGTCAAGAACCCTTGTGAAGTGGCTTATTTTGGGAATTTGATTGAAATCAAACCTGCAGGGAATACCTAAGGGTCATAAGCTGACAAGAAGTAAGTGAAACCAATTCCTGAACATCCAGATGCAGAACAGAACACATTTTTCTTACTTTTAACAAGGTGGCATGTTACAATTCTTCCCCAAGGGTGGTGGTAAGAGCTAAAAATTTACTGACCTGGGTGCAGGTCAGTAAATTCTGGCAATGCAAGTTGCATTTTGAATATAGTCTATACATTTTCTTACTCTATTGCCTGAACACTGTTCGGCCTTTGATTGTTAAAGGGTTATTTTCTGGTGGAAAAAATTAAATTATAGGAAATTGCTTACTCATGGTGACTATCATACGGGTGCCTGAATGGTCCATTGGGTTTTTTTAACTTATTTTAGAGTTTCTAGGTGCCAAAAAAAATTCATTTTTAAAAGCTATGCTTTCTAATTCTAGAATATTATATATAGACTATAATCTTGCAAGCTACATCACAAGATGAGTTTTGATAGTGTGTGTGTATATATATTTTCATATAAATCTTTCTATTTTATCTAAGGATTGTTTTGTTTTCAGTAATTTCTGCTTGTCTTCACATACTGAGCTTGTACAATTTCAGTGTGTTATCTTTCTTTGCTCTTGTTTTTGGACTTTAAAAAAAAAAAGGCAACCTCCGTAGCTGATGTTGCTAATTAGAAATGCTGATTTTCGTGTGATAAGGAAGAAACTATAAATCAGAACAAGAAGACTGACTTGTTGTAGGAGAAGATGTTGGCAGGCCCATTACCAAACCAGGTCTGGTTTGAGGTGTCCCCTAAAACAGGGATGTGTTCAGTAGAACTGGGACGTGCCCTGGAAGGGGAAAAACAATTCTGGGGAGGAGCTGCCTGTGGGGTGATGGTGAGCAGCTGAGGGAGGTGGCAGACGGGAAGAGACAGCTGTCCAGTCTGTACCTCATGGGCTCTGCTAAGCCAGAGATTTCCTCTCTCCTATTTTCCATGTAGGAGAAGAGAGTTCTAGGAGATAGAGGAAATGGGATTGTGGTAGGAGTCATCCTCTGCTGGGTTAATCTGGTGAGACTGAGCCCCTTGTCCTCGGAGAGAGAGAGAGGGTGACATGAAACAAAATGAATGCCATAGCCACCAAAAGTTTTATATTTCTGTACAAATCAAACCTCTTGAGGGAAGTGTTTGATATTCAGTAGTTTACTGATGGAATAATTTTTCTGGAGAGCTACATTTTCCAGCTTTTATCCTAGCTTGTGACATAAAATACCATAAGCTCTTGTGAATTGGGGGATAGCACGAACAGAAGTCTCACCAGGCCCATCAGAGCAACTTTTTTAGTCTAAGTTTTGATCTAGAAATAAATTCGGTAAAGATAGTAATAAATCTGCAGTTCACTATAATGCCTAAACATTGCACTTAATATAGGACAGCAATTTTAACGAGATGTAACTTTGTAAGCTGAAACGGCTGACTGTAAAAATGTAACTGCCAGCTTAATTTCAGATAGTTTAATGGAAAACTAAAGCTGCTGCTTCTCAGTCTAATGGCTATGTTTATCAGTGAATATTAATAAAATAAATGGCATATATCACCACTTTCTAACTTTCCCTGAAAGAAGTATAACTTAGATTCTATCCTCTCAACCTGTCTCATCTGAATTCTTTCTGTGAGGGTCTTAATTGGATTCTTTGTTACTGTTTGTGCTGGGTCCATGCCAGCTTTGTCCTGCATCCTAGCTGTAGTTTCCATTAGCCAAGGGAAGAAGTGAAAGGGTACTGAATGAATGAAGGTTATGATCTGTTGGTACAGAATCAGCCTTCTCTGCTTGTGATAAGAATTATCACCCCATAGCTTTTAACTGATCTTCAGTTTTTAAAAAGTTTTTTTTTTCCCTGGAAATCTGTAGCAGCCTCCAGGATTGGAAACTGTTAATTATCTTCTACTCCTGCTGCTTCTAAGATGCTCCCCCTTATTCGCATCACTCTGATTTATAACTGGAATAGTAATTCCTCTGTTAGGTGGCAGTTGCATTGGCTGTGCTGTTTGGTTAGTGGTAGTGTGAGAGTGTCGGGATGAGAGAATACTCCAACAAAAACAACCAAACCCCAGAACAACAATGATGGGAACTTTAGCTTCTCTTCTTTGGTTGCTTTTTTTATTTTGTAAGCGGCAGCTCCAAAAAAATCCGTTTTCATTGAGCTCTGACTATATTAAAAGTCCTGCCCTGGCTGTGTCAGTGCGGTCAGGCAGACACCCTCGAGTCTCTGCCAGAGTGCATTTGCAAGGCACACGATTCAAATCAGTAGTGAGGCTGCCAAGAATCTGGCAAGATACAAATGTGTTATCTTGCTGGCATCAACCTCACATGAATGACAGGTTGTAATGTGATGTCATTCTTAAAGGAGTTTGTGCTTCTCAAATCAGGGAGAGGTAGGGGGTCTCAGCAAGCCTCCTGTGCTGAAGGATGAAGAACGTGCTATATGAATTCTTGCTTTCATTCAGGGCAGCCTACTTTCACAAAAAATTAATTACTTCTGCAAGGCCAAGATACTCAACAATTTAACAGTGAATGTGTTTGGGTTCTGGAGTAGTTAGCGCTCAGTGCTGACTTTATCTGGTACATAAAATTATAACTAGTCAGATCAATGCATTTTCACTTTTGAGACGTATAACATGCTGCTTAAATTGATGTTGTATTTTCACTTGTCAGAAATCTTTTGCTTCAGCTATCTTGATTTTGCTGTGACAAATCACTCTTAGGAGTAGAAATGATGAACTTGTCTGGTAGATCTCAAATAAATGAGCATTAAGGATAAATATTTTGTATTCCTAAATAAAAGAAGATAGGTGTTTATGTTTTAGTCACGTTGCTTTACATCCATTATATTGTGCTGCTGTAGTTTTCTTATAGTTACACATTATGCCAGTTCAATGTGTTTTTTATTTTTGTATGTAAGCTTAGTCTGTCAACAGAATTATAGGAGAATGAATGATAGCTTTAAACATAACTATGGTTGGTTTTGTTTCTGTCATCTTCTAGCTTCCTTTCCTCAAATTTTGGACTGCTTAAAGTAGTGCTCTCTAGAGGCAGAATTACTTTTTGCTTTTTATTACTTTTAGTTTTAGAGGTGAGCTATATATTTATTGCTCTGAGCTAACAGAGAAGCACAATTCCCCTAGAGGTTGTTCCAAGCAACTTTGTAAGAAAAGAGACAGAAATATTTCAGGAAACAGATTATCCCTGACAAATATATACAGCTGTCTAATAGAGCAACCCCCTCAGACCCATCCATGTCACAGGATTTTTTTGGTCTCTCTAATCTTCTTACTTTTACAGAATCCAGTTTTGTATTCCATTAGTGTGTATGTTCTAATAGTCTATAAAAATGCTGCATGACCTACTTACTGAGAACCTGGTTTTACATCCCATTAGTGGGCATGTATTTTCACAGTAACAGACTTTCAAAAACACTGTGTGACCCATTTATTCTGCTTCATTGGTAACTCCTGATGTAGTGTGTATATACATCTCCTTTCCCATTGTTTAGGAAAATATGAGAAAACATTCCAATGCTGAACAAGAGTTCTGTGCTGTTTGAACTGCTTAGACACGAATATGATGCTTGAAAGTATTTGCAATGTAAGAAAATGGAATTTAGATAAAGCAACCTGTACTTAGAGAAGGATTAATATTGCAATGTATCCTGACCTATTTTTAAAGAAATCCTCATTTTACTGATTTGTGATTCCCTGTTGAACTCACTCATGCTTTACTTGATTTGGTTTTCTCTGACATATACTCAAGATGTTGAACAAAAAGGAATTCCTATAAATGAAGAAAGTATCCATTTTTTTAATCCTAAGTGTAATTCCTAAATATTGTGAAAGACCACATTTTTTTTATTTGCAACCTGCCTTTTGCCTGTCATTTGTTATGCTTTATTTTCCGTGACACGCTTGATTTTTATAGACTTCTATCCAATTTCTTCCTTAATCTTGACTGAGGAGCCTTGGAGTCTAATTTGAAACTATTTAATATCTTTGTTCATTTTTGTCAGCCTGCTCTGTACTTTCTGTTGTTTTATTCTATTCTTTTTGAGGGCAGGGAGACCCAAAGTTGATGGTGTTCAAGATGAGTCTGCCACAAAGTGCATAATGGTGTTTTGGTCTTAGTTTCTTTCTTAACACTGCCTAAGATTCAATTTACTCTTTTTTGGCTGCCCATGCATAGTAATCTGATGGCTTTAACTTTTTAAACTATTATAGCCCTGGATCTGAAATCCACCGGAGAGTTTATCACACATATAAGTGACCACTTTCCTATTTGTATGATGGAATGTTATTTGATTGTAGCCTGATCTGCCATGGCAAGTACTTTGTCAGATCTCTTGTTCTTTTCCCCATACATTTTCAAGGAGGAAGTGTTTTGCGGTACAGTGCCATCCTTGGAGGGTCCCCAGGGTGCCATGGATTTAGATGCTCTCTGCAGAGGTCCATCTGCTTTCAGACATGCCCTGGAGTGTTTTACATCCTGAATCAGAAGCATATGGTAGTGGTTTTATAATATCCCTCTCTGTGTGTCCGTACTGGTGAGGAGATTATGCACTGGATGAGGTAGGGGACTTCAATACTTAAGGTTAACCCTTGGAGTTCTCAGCTCTTTGTGGGATATGGTTATCCTAGCAGGAGCTGACCTCCTTACACCCATAGAGTGTCTCGTGCTAAATGATTTGCTCATTGTCCTTCCCCACATGCACCCGATACTAATCAGTTTACTGCCCTAGTGTACTCAGGTGAGTCCCAGAATTCAAACAGAAATTGGGAGATACTAGTGGCAAGAATAAATGTGTATAGCATGGGAGAGGAAGACAGAATGATGTTGTTCAAAGGATTTATAAAACCATGTGAACACAAGCATGAGAGGGGACTGTAGTCCTCTGGGAGTATTAAAGTGTCATTGGTGTGAAGTTAATCCATGGAACTAATTGTATTTAATTTGGGGGCTTTACATTGTAGTTCTGAGGCTGAAATAATTGCATAGAGAAATTGCACAAAATCTTATGAACAGGTTGCTTTATTGTACCTCATCCGCATGTAAATACTTCCCCTCCTATTATAGTAAAAGGGTTTATTTACTTTAAGCATTATACTTAGGTTCATTAATTGCAGTCTTGGAATTTTTAGTGTAGCAGGAAGAGTTCTATCAACAGAGTGACATTGTAAAATGAATATTGTAGCTAACTCCTGATGCATTGGTAATAAATTTGATCTGCAGTTAATCACCTCACACTAGGAGGGAACGGTGTATGAACCGTAACAGTTTTTCTACCAACATTATGTGACCTACAAAGCTAATGTTTTGAAGATGGCCATTTTTTCTTGACTTTTCCATTTGGGAACTCAAAGTGTATAGAACTCAGTAGTTGGTTTAATTTGGAAGTTTTACATTAAAGTCTTGATGAAGTTCATTTACTGTGCATCAATAAAAAGGATGGGAAAATGCTTAGCAGCTGCTGCTTTCTGAACTCCTCTTTTAGTCTGGCAAAACATAGTGCAGCTTCCCTCTTATTACCTATAAATCATTCAAAGTACTGAGCATTATATGACACAAACAAATGGATGTGTGACCAGGAAAGATGCAAGATCAGTTTTCAATTTGAAAGGGCACATTAGGTGATGTTAATTGATCAATTTGACACGTAGCAACATGAAAAATACATTTGGTTCCCTTAAACAATTAGGTATATGTGTTGTTATTAGTTTTAGCTTCCAAGTGCTTGCAAATGCTTCTGCACTGAGTTCAGTCTTGGGAGACAGCTGCTGTTTCATACAGGGGATTAAATTGAAGATGGGAGTAAGCTCTTTACTTGTCACATAGAAACATGACTCAGAGTTGGGTATTTGATTATTCTACAGTAATACAAACAAGTGTATAAAGTAAAATGTCAATTGGGATGGTTTTGCTTTTAGCCTTTATTACCTGTATTTAAGCTCCACCACTTCAGCTGGAGAACTTGGAGTACCTCTAATCTTGAATTGGCTATTGCTTTCAGCTGCTAATTGCTAATAAATTTTAATATTATGTTTATTACATTTATCTTTTCTTTTCAGGACTGGTTCCTTCTCTGATGTGAAGCTTTACTAAATGACATCTCATTTTCCATAATATTATAGTTTATGATGTCTAGGACTAAAAAGTCAAATTCTGTTGCAGAAAATGTAATTACAGAATGTTTTAAAGCCACAGAGGCTCTATAAAATATGTAGGCATCAACATTGCTTATTGGAAAAATGACCTGTTTAGCTTTTAGAATCACTGTGTATAGGTTTCAGCAGAATAGTTATCAAGGTTTTAGTATTTCACTTGGTTCGTGAATATTTGTGAATTTTCATTAGCTACTTTTAATGATCCATATTGTACATTACATAAGTCTGTTTGTTACCAAAACTTAGTTACTGCTTTCATAATATCAATCAAGGAATAGCATCCTATTTTAAAATAAAAAATGGGTTTTTAAAGATTTCTAAGACAAATATATTTATAAAGGACAAAGTGAAAGCTTAATTCTTGCCCTTTATACTAGTGATCAAAGCAGTGAGTGTGTGTCTCCTGGGATTATGTCTTTAGAATAAGAAATAAAAAAATTAATTTGCATTACACTGACATAATTTGCAGTTGTAGGAAAAACCTGTTACACTAGTTGATCAAAAGAGATTATTTTAGAGAGAGTGCCTGGCAGAGGAGGCAACTCTGAAGCAAATGATACTGAAAGGAGGTTTATAAATGAGACAAATTTATTTGAGGCTAAAGGACAAAACAATGGCATACTTACCCAGCTGTTCATATTGGTTTCTATTTTATAGGTTATTCAATATGTAATGAGAAATAAATCTTTCCATGTTCTGTGCCCTGTTCTGCACCTGCCACTCACACTGGTACTTTTTTCAGTTTGCAGTATTGATCTTTCCCAAAACATGGATCTACTGTTCTACTAACAATGACAGTTGTTGATCTCATTTAACAAAAGCCCATGATATGATAGTGTTGTCAGTCATAGGGTCACTGCAGTTATTTGTTTAATGTTTATTTTATTTCTAGTCTTGACTGAAGGTGATTCTGTATAACTCTGCAGCATAAATAAATTAAAATTGCGTGATAGCAGATTGCAATTTCATCTCATGAAAAGCCGGACAATTTTGGAGAACTTTAAGCACCTCAATACATGAATTGAAAATTAACTGCCTCGACTCAATTGCACTGAAAGAAACAATGTCTTTTGACAGGGATTTATGTTTCATTCCCTAAAAAGCAATGAGATTTAAAAACCACGTCTGAAATAATTGAAATAAATGTTCAACTTTATTTATTATAACAGGTCTTGAGGATCTCTGACTAGCCAAGGGGTTTTAAGAAGAGGAAAGGCAATCTGAAATTTTATCAATTATGCAAGTTCTGCAGGAGGCAAATATTAAGAGTGCAGAGAATGAGAAGCCTAGATTTTTCAGGAGAATTCAAAGGATATGCCCATGATAGAGTTTTAATTTGGATGGGTTATGCTTTTGAAATCAATCTCCTGAACTACAATTCTTTGCTGCACATCATGAAGTGGAATATGAAACTTTCATACTTTTGGATGATGGTTCATGGGACTAAATTACTGGTGTGGCTTTACCCCAGCTGGCAGCTAAAGCTCAGGCACTTATCACTCACTCCCCCACCAGTGGGATTGAGAGAGAGAACTGAAGAGTAGAAGTTAGATGGAAAACTCATAGGTTGAGATAATTTAGTAGGAAGTGGGAAAGCTTTGCACACAAGGGAAGCAAACCAGGGAATTAAATTCACTGCTTCTCAGAGATGGGCAGGTGTTCAGTCCTCCCCAGGAGGGAAGGACCCTGTCACGCGTAGTGGTGGCTTGGGAAGACAAATGGCATTGCTCCAAATGTCCACCCCTTCCTTCCGTCTTCCCCCCACTTTATGTACTGGGCATGATGTCACGTGGTCTGGAACATCCCTGTGGTCAGTTGGGGTCACTTGTCCTGGCTGTGTCTGCTCACAATCTCCCATGCACCCTCAGCCCTCACCAGCATGGCCCTGTGAAAAGCAGGGAAGGCCTTGGCTCTGTGCAAGATCTGCTGAGCAATAACAAAAACATCTCAGTATGATCACCATTGTGTTCAGCACAAATCCAAAGCACAGCCCCATACCAGCCACTGGGAAGAAAGGTAACTATACCCCAGTCAAAACCAGCACAACTACAAAGTAAAATCCTAGGAAGAGTATATTTTGTGGATGTTGGGACCTTAGTCGCTTTGGGTTTACTCTACAGATCTTCTGCTGTCAGTCCTTGCTGCTTGGTCATGCAGGCAGAACCAAGGTTTGGGCTAAGGTTTCATCAAATCTGATATCAAACTGAAATCAAGATGTGCCATGAGCACTGTTGCCATCCAGAGATGCTCTTCAACAGAGAAACTTGTATTAATGAAGAACGTTATTGAGATAACATATTTCACAGGAGTTGGAGTAGATACCTACTGGCTGTTGTCAGATTTTATGAGGAAGGAGAAGGGTGTTTGACAATTGTGTGAAGAAGAACAAGTATCTTTAGGCTCCTTTGTGCTTTTCATGTAGCACATATGTATCATGTGTGGCTCTCAGCAGACCCGTTGGAAGCCACCTGAGATGCTATAATTTTTTTTCTTGCATTGTAGTCAACAGAATTTTGCTCAATATTATGTGATTCCCTCACGTAATCCAATGTGGTTCAGAGTTGATAGGATTCACTTTTCTCTGCTCTTTGAGTAGAGTTGGACCCTTGGTGTAAACATCTGTAAATATTTAAAATCTGACATTCATCCTTAATGCAATCAAGGACAGAGGGTAGGATTAGACTAAATACTAAATAATGCAGCCTGGTAAAGGCAAAAGCTGGCCAAGAGACATTGCAGCAAATAACGATTCCCTTCTAGAGGAAGGTGAAGCATAAAAGCTGCTATTATCCCAGCAGGTTCTGTTCTGTGGTAAAGGTGGTAGGGTCCTGTTGTCTTAGAGTGGACAAAATTAAGAGGACCACAGAATTTGTACTTTTGATTTGTATCATATATTTATGTCATTAACCTGAATAACATTGTTTTAATTTTAAATTAAATATATATCTAAACATGCATAGTTTACAACTCGTCACTTAATTAAGCTTAGTGAATCTTAGTTCAAAGTTACAGGATTTTGTATTTGTAGTTAGGAAGCAAAATAGATATTTTTTCCTTAAAACAAAAATACTGCATAATCTGAAGATTGCTGAGGTGTCTAGAATGAATATTAATGACAATTTCTTGAAGTTAATGCTTTACTCAGACTAATAAATGTTCATATTTGTATGAATATTCTACTTTTATGAAGAAATAAATTAATAACTATAATTTTTTTATGGAAAGAATCATTACTGTTAACATAATTTGAGCCTCATTCACTTTTGTTAATTTTTTTCTCCATTATGATTAGTGAGAGAACTTCTTCATACCTTTTCCCAGTAATATCTTGGGTATGGCTAGGAACATGACGAAGAAAAAATACTACATTAAAATATACAGTGGATGCAACTCAAGTATTTAGTTTTGTTGTGTAGCTGAGATAAAATAATTTACCATTTTGATTCATCTCGTGGGATCACTTGATCTCTTCATTTAAAGAAGAAATTATTTGTTTATGTAACTTCTTGAGAATGTCCGACTTTTGGCCAGTACTGTTGACATTCCTACATTTGAAAGCAATCAGATTAGAGAATTGCTGGGAATATACCCCTAATTCATCTGGTATTGGTTTAGATTAAGCCACTGTACCCAGTAGTTACTAAGACGCATCTCTTGGAAATTAGGAATGGGGGCGCTTCAGATATTAAAACTTCTTTAATGTGAAGTGGTCCAAGTATAGATTTTAGCACGGTTTTGCAAATAGGAACTGTCACTTTTACCACCAACTGTGATAGCCTTTTGGTATCTTATTTCACTGTTTACTGAAAATACAGAGAGGTGTAAAATATCTTTATTATATCGTCTACAGTCTTCTCCATCTGTGAGTGCACTGCCACAGTCTTGTTCCCCATCTGTCCCTGATTCTATCATATGGTTGGTTCAGTAAAACCTATGGTTGTTTTCTTTGGAAGAGTCTCAAACAGAAACTGAGTGAACACAACTGAGTGAAATGTTTAAGCATATTACTGTTACTTTAATGTTCCAAATTTTAGCTCTAGTGATTTAGGTTTTAATAGTTCTAAGTCACAACCTGAATATAAATGGAGTTTGGATTTTTTTTTCAGGGCTCTTAAAACATTTTTTTGTTTAATAATCTATAAAAAACAATGGATCATGCTTGAATGCTTTGAATCTAAACCAGCTGGGAATAGTAGTTAATAATTTTAACAAAAGTGGGGATCGTGTTTCTATAGCAAAGTATGACAAATGACAGATTTAATCATTATGATTTACTTTAACCTGGTATTTCTTATACGGGATTTTTATCCATGAAGGGAACTCGAATGTGGATGTGTCTAGAAAAACTACAAGCCTAGGGGTCACTTATTCATGAGGAATTCTGCACATGATTCTACTCTATCTCCTCATTTGACCTTGTTATTTGTGTGTGGATTTCCACTGAAATACGGGATCACTGGGAACTGGAGGCTCATACAACACTCAAGTTAATAACAAAGGTTTATGGAAATGAACTTGAAAATGAATGAATTTAGAAAATCAGATTCTGGATTTTGTTGACTCTGTAATATTACTGTTTTTAGTGCACAGTTCTAATTGTCAGTGGAATGTCTGGGGAGATAATTTTCCCCACCTCTTTCTTGATAATGTTTTAAAACTGTATAGCTTAGCCTGCTGGTACACCTTTCAGTGCTGTCCTCTTTCTCTACTAGTTCCATAATACTGCAGGATGTTCAATACTGTTTAACACATGTGGAAAGTTAAAAACGAATATATTCGGTGATCACATTTCAGGGACCAATTTAGTCTACAGATTATTTTAGGGTACTAAACAGAATTGCTTTTAAAATCTGAAATCCAATTAATAAAGTTTTAGAGAGATAGAAATGTCTTGGATTTTCCCTTCTGGAGTTGATCTAGAGTTATTTGATTAGAATTGGCATATCATGAAGAAATAGTTTTGTGCATTTTAAAGTTTTTAATAGAGACCATTATAATATGCTGTTTGATATAATCAGATTAGCAAAATCCAGTATATTTGTTCTGCTTCTGCAGTCGCTTCTTTGCCCTGTGCCCTGTCCTTGTTAATATAGCTCAGTGGATCACTATTATTTTCAATGGATGCCTGCCAAGGTTTCAGCTCGGCTACTGGCTGGTAATCTTGGCTATAAACATACCACTCCTCTTCAGACAAGCTTGTAATAAATGAGGGAAATTATTACTTCACACAAACCTGAAATTTTAGCATGAACGTTGTGTGTTAGGTATCTAGAAACAAAATCCCCCTTTGGAAAAACATACCTGAAAAGCTGTTCCATGTGAACCTTGTAAAAGTGCCCTTATTCTGCAAGTGGTTGGTGAGTAACTGGTGCTTCTGTGATGTGGATGAATTAGAGAGGTTGGTTGTCATGTGTGTTGTATTTGCAGCAAGTCTAGCACAACAAAGCCTCTGACTTGACCTGTAGGCGCTGTATCTGAACAGAGGTGTGTAGGTGTGTCAACAGATGGTAGTTACAGGCAGCCTTCAGGGACGATTTTTCCGTAGCCCACGAGCATATGTTCAGTCTTGGGAAGACATGCTGTGATGCTGCATGCAAGTCTCTTTGTAGTGATAAGGCTTTTGGAGAGAGACTATGAAAACAGCAGGAGAATTTGCTCTCTACCCATGGTTCTGATGAAATTCAATTCTTGAGGCAGAGCTGCTCTTTGGGCACTGCTCCCACTGCTATTGGGCTTGTTATTGAAGGAAGAGATCGCCCAGAGGCAATCTGGTAATTTCTGTGTCAAGTCTAGAACTGAGATTCTGTATAAATAGAACAAGTTACACTTAAATTATACCCGGACTTGACATCACTGGATTCTCTTCCATTAGGAAACTGACTTGCAAGGCCACAGACATCTGCCATCATTCAGAAGGGCAGTGTCAGAATAAATGTTGCTGTGGGAAGAAAGGGAAACAAGGAAAAAGTATTTTGCAACAACCTTGTGCATGTTATTCCAATTATCTGTTTGGCAAATTTGATGGGCTCTACTTCTATTGAAGAAGAAAGCAAAGAAAAAATAAGCAACAAAATATATGAGTGTTCTAACAAGCAAATTTAATTTTCTCATTGGTCATAGATATAGTATGGCTTGACAATACCGATAAATACACCCCTTGGTTAAGAGGTATAGCTGTGAAGGATGAAAACATGTTCTGAATTTTAAAGTGCATAGAAATCCTGCTCTGTGTTTGCCTGTACTAGTGCAGCCTAATGATCCTTTTGTTAGTCCCTGTGCCAGGGACTGGATCAGAAAATTACCCCTGGAAGAAAGAAAGGTACTGCAGGAGAATGACGGGATAACTGGATGAAGTGTGTGTGTATATATACACACACACACCCCTTCTTTTCTTTTATCTTCATTTATTTTGAGCAATACTAGTTTAGGAATTTTCCCTGCACTTGTCTGCTTATTCAACCCTATGTCATATCCTTGTTTGTGCTAATACAGCAGACTGATTGAGGTTAAAAATAACCTCTATCTGGAGCACGTACTTACAGGCAGAAAGCCACTGAGAAAAGAGTGAGAGCATCCAAATTTGTCTAGCTCATCAGGCTAAATTCCAAAGTTTGCAGAAGGATAAAACTCAGGAAGGAAGGCTTGGGAAGGTGGTAACAGGTCTCTGGGGAGATGAAATAAATGTTCACAGCTACTGTGAGAGAAGAGTTTTGACCAGGAGCATCTTGTAATTCAGTATTGTGTGAATTGAAAGAAAAAATATTAATTCATTAGTATTAATATGCTCAAAACAAAACTTGGGGTTTTTTTCAAACACAGAACAGTTCCTTTCACCTAAGCAATGTTTTTGGTGATGATTCTAAAGAGTCCCAGAACAGGGGACATAAGTAGTAAATATTTCACAACCTGATAAAGGAGTATTTACTGAAGCTGATAGAGGCAATTGCTTCTTAGTGATACTTTGGGTTTGTTTTTTTTTTATGATTATAGTCTTGGAAGTGCTATTTCTATATTGTTTATTTGAGTATGAATTATCTTGTTATACAGTTTAGGTGTATGAACAAATGAAATAATTTTGTGTTTGGTAGTTTGCACAGTTACATGGACAGCAATGACTAACTCTGCTTCTGCTGTGTTACTACATGGAATACTGCTGTGGTTTTTCTTGAGTTATCAATACCCAGCTTTATGTTGTCTGTATCTAGAGCAGATATTGTAATGTTAAATTGAATAGATTGCATAATCATTTATATGTAAGTTTTTGTTTATCAGAAATACTTAGTTTTATTCTTCCCTCTTTACCCTGAAAACAGACTTTGGAGAGGAGTTGGGATCAAGATGCGTCAGGATATTGAAGTTGCCTTTTTCTGTAGATATTTATGGTGAATTTTGCAATTTTTTTTCCCACATCTTTCCTGGAAGTCTGTGAAGTTTGTCTGCACATGTTTCATCTTTTAAAATGCCCGTTACTCAGATGAACTGCACTGTGTAGGTGAGGGGAAGTTCAAACAAAGGTATATTTTGGAAAAAAAAAAGAAAACTTCTGCTTCTGACATACATATGCTTCCAGGGTATATAATGTACTTAAATAGTTATATACCACCCTTTTTATATTTCAACTCTTGTTTGTTTATATAATCATATTTGGATGTTCCAAAACATGTTTATTTTTATAACAGCCAATCAGCATGCAGGAGAAGTAAGCCATGCAACTTGGGAATTGCTTATCAGCTGTATAATGAAGATGAATGGCATGCTAAATCTTACCTTATTATGCAAAAGTACCTTTTTATTATAGCAATGTCTTTGCTTTGCAGTTTGTAGAAAGCCAGGCATCATGAATCTGATTAATAATGTAAAATTAGATTGAAAGAAAGGAGAAACAAGATTTAAGTGACGCTGTATATTCTGGGTCTTTTCCAAGCAGGTGGCATTTCCTGATGCTTAAAATCTTGTTCTTTGTGGGCAGACTTTAAAAACATCAAATGATAGTGAAATTCTTAAGGTGTAGTGAGCCTAATTAAGAACTGGTTCTATTAATGGGACTTCTAGATCAATGAATATAATCTCTAATGGCAAATATTTACCAGGATTGGTTAGAACGTAATTGAATGATATAAAGTACAAACAGAAGGACAGTCCTAAACTCCTAATCTTCGACTTCCCTGTGGGATCTAATTGTAAAGCAAATTTGTTGATGGTATCTTTAATAATAGACTCCTGCATCCAGCTGAATCTGTCTTTATTTGCCTTGACTCAGAGGTTCAGGCCTTGGGACTGCACCTACTGAAATTCAGTTCTTGGTTTCTTGGGTTTGATTTTCTTTTTTTTCCCCTGTGTGTGTGCTGTCTTATGTAGAGTTGGAAAATGCAGAATAAAACTTCTTGCATAAGTTTTGATTGTTCTTGAGATCTAAAACGTTGTAATGAGAAATCTCAAAAGGCACAGGATGGCTTATCCTCCTATGTTCCTGAGCCACTGTTTCATCAAGGAGAATCACAAACCTTGGAAGATTTGCAGGTATTTTTTCTTGGGAGATTTTCAGATTGATGCAGTTCAGAAATCCTCCTTTTGCAAATGAATGTTTTATTACCACAGCAAATTGGGTCTGTGGAGGATAAGGATTGTTTATTGTCACAGAAGTAAGTAACAAATTGTCTGTACAGTAAATGACTGGAGCTGCTTTTTGGGGCTTAAAAGAGAGAACTGTATCAGAAAGTGAGGGGAAACTGAGTCAGATGATATGTCTTCTGTTCATCCCCATATTTTCTCTGAAAATTATGGCAATTACACAGCAATAGATGGTAATGAAAGCAAATTATGTTATTGTTCAGCATCATAAAAACTCAAACCTAAGCACTGATTGTGAGTGCTTTTTCATTGATGTGCCGCAATACAGCTTGGTTTTTGCAGGGACTTTGCATTGCAACACAGCAATATTTTCTGCATATTACTCTTGTCACCAGCATTTCAGCTGATCTCCTCAATGTGCCCAACTCCATCATCTCTGTGTTATTACCTTGTTTATAACTGCACAGTGTTTCTACTTCACTGCAGAGAAATGTGTCCTAACTTTCCTGAAATTGCGGCTGCTTGAGGATAGGAAGCTAAGGCAGTGACTGCACATTCAGTTTCTGGTGGTTGATTGATTCTAGAAGCATTGTGCAACATTTCAGAGACGTTCTGAAGTGATATGGGGCTGGTTATGAAAAGACAAGACTGGACTGTATGGGCTCACAAGGGACTGAGTGGCTCATAGAAAGCAAGATGCCCACACTTTCTCTCCTCAATCACACAGTCCCTTCTTTTCCCAGCAAGGAACTCCACAACAGGATTCACAGCGAAGCATTTGTAATGTGAAATCTCAGTCTCAGAATGTGTTTTCATATCGGGATTGAAATTCATTCTGTTTTCTAATGGGAAACTTCAGCAACACACAGGGAGACAATCAAGGACAGGTAGATGAAAATTGGTTCAATCAGACAAAGATCACCACTTTGAAACCTATAGGAGATCCTTTCATTTCAGGTGATTAAATTACTTGAACTCATGTTTCTATTGTCTTTCAAACTATATTACTGTAGGCGGAATGTGACCTTGGCCTCTGGCAGTAATTGAAGTGCCCCATGTTTTCATCTGAAAGGTGCACCCAGTTTGCCTAATGATAACCAGAACTGTGAACACGCTGGTTTTGGCTTAGACTGTGGAGTTGTTGCCTGATGAAGGTGTTTACAGGGTCATGGGGAAACTATTAGTGAAACATTCGATAAGGAAGCAACATCCCTTAAGTCTGTGGAAAGATAAAATTCCATTTGCACAGTGCAGGGTAAGAGAGTACTTGTTCAAAATGCAGTAAACAGGACATGACTGACAGATTTGCTGACAGGTGGCTGCTGAAGTCCAGGCTGGAGAGTCACCTTTGTCTTCTGACATCAGTGTGAAGTGCATACAATTCCCTGTTTCTTTGGACCGAAACAGTTATCCATACCAACACAGAAGAGTACAAAAGAGGTGCAGAAATTTAAGTGATTGTCTTACACCTGTTTCATACTGTTTTTAGAGGTCAGAACAGGGAAGAATCAGGCCCTGGTAAGTGTTGGATGTCTATAAATGGTGTGACAGTGGTCCAGCAACCAGGAAAGAAGTTTGTAATGACAGAGTTGTAGTCTTGTTTTAGGGAGCCTGAATGAAAGAGTCGGTTTCTTTTATGCCCCCATATTCCATGCCAGATGATGACCCACCTTTTTGGATCAATTTCTGTTTATCAATAGCTGTTCTTCTCTCTAAAGCTTCCACTATGGAGAGATTGACTGTGCAGTACTTCTCCTCAATGCTTTTAGCACTTCCATTAGACATCCTTCATTCTGTGGTTTTAATTGACCACTATTCACTGCACCCTCAGTCAGTAAATAGAAGAAAGGTGACAGTATTTTTTTACCAGTATCACCTTTCTCTCTTCCACTTGATGAATGTATCAGTATCTTTGATTTTAAAAAATGGCCTGATTTTCATAAATGTTTAGTTTCTTTCCTTTGAAAATGTTTATTTAGGCAAAGGTTTTTCTTGGAGTGAAGAGCTTAAAGGTAGACAAATGAAATACAAGTGAAAAAAGGCTTATTAAAAAAGATTCAATTAAGCATCACTATCAATAGGATAGGCCCTGTATATAAAAACAAAATTCCTATCTGTATGATTTTTTTCCCTTACCAGATGGAGATGGTAACATCCAGTCAACCTTCACTAAGCAATTGCTATGAACATTGAGTATCTGAGCCCAGGAGCTTCTCTGTGCTCCTCAGAGATTTGCCGTGCAGTTTCAGAAAACCTCTCAGTGGTGTACAAATGTTTAAGTTCTTTAGGTGGTGTTTCTTCAGCTTGATTGTAGCCTGCAAACTTCATCTATAAATGTCACTTCCTTTTCACATTTATCTGCTACAGTGCAAAAATTCCAAGATTAGTGTCTTGATTCTGGTACGTTTGTGTTTTGTACCCATGTTTCTCAGTGAAATCTGTTCTGGGAAGCAGGAATTCAGAGCATGCGTGCAAAATAGCACTTCATATATGCCTGCTTTATACGTGGAAATGCAAATTCTGCCCATTGATCTCAAGCTCAGCAGAGGGGAAATTGTGTCAATAGTAGTGAGATGATTATGAATGTGTTTCCTGGTGTAGACAGGGGCTTGGTTAGCACTGCTAAACTCTTGATTTTAGCTGTTAGCAGAGGATGGCATGTGTGCGAGACTGACAGCCTGTATTGCCTCATTTATAGTTTTTAAGGGTATGTAAAGTGCTTTAGCACAGCTGAGCCAGAATTTAAAACCCTTTTGAAAACATAGGAATGCTGTGTTGTTGTGATTAAAGGAAACTGATGCGTGACCTAATGGCAGTTTAGCTGAGAAGAAGAAATGATGAACCATTTTTTTTACTAAGCTAAAATCCAGCAAAGGAGGACCTCATGGCTAGAGGCTAGAATGGTTGATGTGTGGATTATGTACTCTCTAAACAATTAGGAAGTAATTGTTTGTGTTGCTGAATATTTAGAGAGGGTCAGGGAAATTATAGCATCATTTTCTATTGTAATATTAATTAAACTAATAATATTTAATGAAGAAAAAAAGCACTCTATATTTAGAGCCTTTGTTATTTTATATCTAACCTGAAGAAGAGAGTTGCCCATTTGAACATTATAGGCTGGTAATTTTTTCCCCCTTTTGAATTAGTATTGTTAGAATCTAGTAGTAAACTTCGTAAATATCTATATATGAATATGTAATCTATTAAAAGATATTAAGATAACCATAATTAATAATCCTGATATTATTGCATTAATATAATATACTATTATATTAATATATTAATAATATACTGTAATATCTTATTGTGTTATTTATTAGGATATAATTATAGATGTATAATATATAAAAAATATATTATTAATCAGTCAAGGCAATGAGAGTGCTTGTATTTTTTCTTTTAACTTTTAAATGTATTTCTGATAATTTTGTTGTTTCTCTTTTATTTTCTAGAATGTTTGTATGAATTTCTCTTTAGCTGAGCTTGGTTTTCAGAATGTTTTTCTGTGTGCAGGTGATTGTGATTTTGATTTTTCAAGTGCAATAGGTGTTCAGGAATGCACCCAGTTCCCCCCTTTCAATTTCTTTGGGGTTGTCTGTAGCAGCATTGCAGGCTCGGCTGTTGGGGCTCACCTGTGTTGGCCAAACCACCAGCAGCTGTGAGTGCAGGAGAGGCTTTGTCTAAGAATGGAATCCGGCACTTGTCACCTTCATTACAATCCAATGAGATTTGTCAGATTTATGATTTGTGTGTCTGGTAGGAGCACTCTCAGTGTGTTTCTGACTCCTGATAATTGCAGAGTTTGTGAAGGAGAGGCATAAAGCAAAGACATTTAAAACAGAGCTCTTTTGTTTCCAGAAATACTCCTCTTCAGGCAGATGTAGAGTTCCTTCAGGGTTATTCTTGAGCATATTTTGGAACAGTATCCCTAAGTAATTATTCTGAGTTATTATTTAGAGAAGAAATTGAGGTGTAGTCAAGATTTTAAAGCTAGCTATATACTGAATAATTAAATACAGTTGGAAGTAGGATATCTTTAATTAATGTGTTTTGTATATAACTTTGCTGAGAAGCTTCAAATTGAACTTTCTTCCTTTCTGTGTCGTTTCTCTTTCTCAAGTCCTTGGATTGACCGCTACTTGAAATTTATTTATTTCTTCTCCAAGTTTTTAATCTGAAATAACTATACCCAGACACCACATATACAGGTAGCCTTCTTAAAATTGACTTAATCCACTTCTGAGTAAAAACAAGTTATGTTTCAAATACATTTAGTGAAAAAAGCCAAACTACTTAAATAGTACTTACGTCCGTTTTTCAGGAGTAGAAGTTTACTACTTTGATAGTTAAAGCTAGCACTCAAATGCATCTCATTTTTGAAAAGGTTTTTTTTGTGCTGTGTGACTCTTGCCAGCTGTCAGAATAACCTTGGCAGACTGCAGCCTTTGCTTCTTTTTCATACATATTTATTCTGCTACCCTAGGATCATCCAATGGGAATTCATTACTTCAGCAATGATTGAAGAAATCTTATTTTTAATCTAAGTAATTTTCTGTGAAGTTTAAGTCATAACATAAGAGTACCTCCTGGGTAATATCTAAAAATTATATATTTTTAATGAAAATAATCACCTTGAGTTCCTCAGTGTCTAGTAGACTTGCCTCCCGCTCTCCAAAACTCACAGATCATCTATGCCACATAATGTTTATTACTACATTATAACTGAATTACTGGACAAATTCAAGATTAACAATAAAAATTGTCTTGGTTGGACTTAGGGGCTTTTAGAGTTGTAGGGGAGACTGGTTTCCAGTTGGTTCTCTTATATTAAGAAACACAAAACTGGTTTGGGAAGAGTTTAAGCTAATAAGACTTGCAGGCTCTATTTTTTCAGTTTGAACACTGACACAGATTTATCAAATAGCTCTATGATTGTGTGTGTGGGCTTGTAAAAATGCTCAGTGGTATTTCCAAATTACCCTTAGTTCTCTGTGTTTTATGTTCCCAAATAATTTTTAGCAGCGTCATAGTTATAGTTTGCACTGATCACATGGCAGTGAAGGGATGCCCCCCCCAGTTTCTGGGTTAGTTAGTCAGAATAATGCTGCAGAAGAACTGGTTGTGAATAACCTGCAGAGGGGTGATGGGGTTGGCATTCAGAACTCCGGCTCTGTTCCTGGATCTGGCCTGGGTTTATTGTGTGAGCTTAGGCACCAGTCTCTGCTTCTGTTCCCCCTTATTCTGCTGTGCCTTATCTATTCTGGGAATCCCTTTTCAATAAAAATACCTACTTCTGATTGCATTCTTACAAATAATAGCTGACCTATGTAAGGTATACCTGTACCAGATATCCTATTTGTTGTTCTACATGTTAAATTCTAAAATAAATACACAGTCCCCCCAAAAAATCCCCAAATCAAAAGCTGTAAAAGTTATACACTAAACCACAAACATAAGCAGATAATCCTTTTTTCCTTGCTTTTTTTTCTGGAGAAAGATATTTTACACAGCTGTCTGCAACTTAATTTATAATTCAGTATAATCATAGATCAGACAGCATGTTAAATCTGAATTAAAATCTTGGCAGCTTTTAGTTTTAAATTTGGATGCTAATTTGCACTTGTAGCCTAACGAAGTAGTTCCTTGAATTTTGGAGACTATTCAGCCTTTTGAGGTAATTGAATTTTTTCTTTTTGATACCTAATGTTGGCCAATATAGAAGTATTAGATATTGGTCAAATTAAGTAATACCTGAAAATGACCTAAAACCTCATAAGTATTTTTGAACTATTCTGTAATTTATTTGTGAACTATTTTGTATCTAGGGAACAACTTCTGGTTCCTATAATGTCAAGAGATTTCTTTTTTTTTTTTTGCAGAGTGGTGTTTCAGCTAGATGCCTTTAAAACAGCCAGAGAATCATTGTAGAGCTGTGCAACTATACAATTTCTAGATTTAACCCCTTCTCACAGATTATTTAGCTAGCCAGTCTAAATAACATCATTTGTCAAAAATGCAGCTGTTTATAAGCATTTATCTATTTATTTATTATTTCTATTTATTTATTATTTATGGGTTTTTTTAAAGAGATTCAATTTCTGCAACAACTTTTGTGTATAAGTTTTGTTTATTGCCTTTTGACAGGGGAGGATAAATACTCAGAGTTATACTTTTGTTGTTTTCATCTAATAAAATGTAAGTTATTGCTTAAACATCATTCTTAGTTTATATTTTTTTCTGCCGTGAAATTTCTCCCTGATCAGAAATGAATTTCTCTACATTAAAGGGAAGATATGCTGTGATTATATGGACTATTGAACATCATAGAGCATATTTGGTAGGAGTTAAGTTCACTGCTGCTGCTGACTCTAACTCACTTCAGTAGTTACTGTAATGCTTTGTCTCTGCTGCTGAATTGGGGAGAACAGGGGGCTTGACCTAATTTCAGAGTGGTCATCGTGCTGAGGAAGCTCAGACTGGCACAGGTGTTCCTTTGCAGATTACATAGGAAAAACAGATAGTGTGTTAAGGGCATATTGATTTATTATTGTCTCCTGGGTACAAATTACATGTTGATACATTAATGCATCACTAGACACAAATTGCTGTTGTTTCTCAAGGTCCTCAAGAGAATATTACACCTAGTTAATGTTGTTGTGTCTTGGATTTATATTATTCAGGGAAATAGTATCTGCAGGCTCTGTAGCTTGAACTTGTTTATTGTGGCTTCCAGGCTGGGAATATGTTTCTTTTTGTAACAGAGGGTAGTGACATGCAGAGCACATTTATTCAGACTCCACTTAGTACAAAAGGAGGGGGGGAGACCCTCTCAGGGATCAAATTCTCTCTTGTACCTCTACTGAAATCACAACTGACAGAAGTAACTTTTGAGCTAGACTAGACCATGACAAAATCACAAACAGATCTACCTCTCTGTGTCATATTGGTATCACATAGCATTTTCTGGTTCTGCTATGAGTTAAGGAATGCTATCTGAATCCACACTGTCAGCCCTCTTCCACATCCATTCCTCTTTTTTTTTCCTCTCCATCTTTTCCTCTGGGTATCTTCCCACACAGTTCAGTTATTCTGGGTATCCAATTTGCTTGTGAAGTGCTTTTTATGTCTGGCTGCTGTGTAATGCCCATAAAACAACTGTGTGGTTTCTATGGACAAAGCCCTGCCACATGTTGTAAGCTAAAATCCATCTAGCAGGCATGGTACAGGGACTGCTGTCTAGAAGAGAGGAATGTGTTCACTCTGCTGTAGTTTTCCATTACTGTTCTACTGTCCAGTGCATGTTTTTTGCAATTTCTTTACAGTTTTTGATTCTGGTAGTCAGTAATTGACATTTGTTTTCTCACTGTCATGACCTCAGGCCTGAAGGCTTAAATCACATTGAAGTCAGTGCCATCACTGGCAAGAAAAGTCCTCTTGTTTATATGGGTAAACATGATTGAACAAAATGTGTAGGCCCTCTTAGACCTGAATGGAATACAAGTTAGAGCTGCCTCAGTAATTGTCAGCAGCTCTTGTGTATCTTGGACAAGCGAAGATGGAGATCTCTGATTTTTGCCTGAGTCTGGTCTGTTACAACTCCAGTGATATCACTTGTCCTTACCCCAATGTAGGTTTGTTTTTTTCCTTTTTTTTTTCGTCAAACAACAGTGTATGTCAAGTCTGCAGACCAGAGCTGGGAACAGCTCAGGAAGCTGTTCTGTGGCCCAAGCTGCTCTCTGGTTTGTCCTCTTTTCCTGGAACTCCTACTGCTGCTCCAAAAACCTGGAGAAATGGGTGTTAACTTACATGAGACCCCAATGCAGGTTGGAGCCTGTGACTGTACTGTAGTGTGTAGAAATAACAAAAAACCATTGAAGAGCAGATTTCACTTCCTTGGATTAACTTTTCTGATTATCTTGTATCTATTTAGTTGAAAAATTTATCTATGATGTTTTAATGTCTTTCACTACAAAGTTTGCAGTATGCCCACTTGTTATTTCATATTCTGCAGTGAACAATTCATTTTGCTAAATTGATAGTGAAGGCTTTCAGCTGTAATTGCTGGAGTCTTTGAAATCTGAATTCTTACAATGAAATGGTCATAGGCTGAGTCATTTAGGAAAAGTTTGTTTAGGTAAGCTGACTGTCAGCTACAGAATCTGTTTGAAAAGACACTTTTGTTCACTTGCTTCTCTATTGGGTTTATCTTCAAATTAGATTTCGTAGATTCATCATTTAGAAATGCATTTATACTCTGTAGTGTGTGTGTGCATTCGCTCAATGTAGAACACCCAAGAGAAACAGGTATTCTCCAGACACAAACTATAATTTTTCTTTATCTCAGGAAATGCTTATAGTGACATGTTTTTAAAATATCCCAGTTCTGCTTATTAGTCTCAGTCATGTTTGCATCCCATGTCTTGATTATAATTTCTAAAATAATTTAGAATTTGTCTCCTGAAGATGCATTTCTATGAATTTTTCATAGTATAAGTCAATCACATACATCTGGTGCCAAAATGCAAAGTGATATGAAATAATCATCAAAATAAGCATGTGTAAACAACTGAATGTTTTTTGTCACTTGCCCAGCTGTATTTTACAAAGAAAATGGAATCTATTTATGTTAATTTTATGTCTGCTAGCTGAATTTGATACAATAACTTAATATTCTCCCCATATTTGTTCAGGTCTTTACATTTCAAGGGATTTGTGAGAAATGCTTGTTTAATTCACACTAATACAGTAATGGTAAATTATTATTCCATTTTCAGTATTTGTCTACAAATTTGATTTCTACAGTCACTAGCATGAAAATATCAATAAAAACTAGTAAAACAGAAAAACCAATGGAAATTATTAGTTTATTATTATTTCTGTTCTCTAACCTTCTCAAGTAAATCACTAGCTGTGCCTACCTAAGCCAAAGTCCCTTGATTCTTCCAGGGCACACACAAAATAATTTGAAAAAATGTTGCATATTTTGTTGGGACTGGTTGAGCATCCTGGTGATGGCCCAACACCCATGAATTGATTATTTTGATGCAAATTTAAGTCTCCAGAAGACATAACGGGGTATGAAAAACTATGCACATCCTGTTCTATTTAGTAGATGTTTCCTTTGGTATTTTAGCAATTTCCTGGGTTCAGTGTCCATATGCAAAGGAAAGGCCACTTCCAGAGCTGTGTTTTTAATTCAGGTGGCATTATAAAAAAATTATTTTAGTTAAGTTGTTTGAGATTTCAGAATGGTTTGAGATTTTCAGAATGGTAGTATAGCTTCTTATATGTCTTTAATTTACACATTACTATTTCCCTTCTTTTGTTAAATATTAGCTACAAAATGCTTTGAGGAAAATTTAATTCAGTTTCTATATTTGGCTTTTACATTTTCATCTTAGAAAACAAAATAAAATGGGCAAAAATCTTGTTCTCAGTCTTTATTGAAAAGTTTTATATAAAACTGTCAGTTCTGAGTGTACAGGTTGACTTGAAGACCTGTCATATGACAGACTTCTCTAAATGTGTTTGCTCTTTTCAGGTGCACATCAAATGGTTTCCATTTAGTAACTGTTCCTTGGAGAATGGAAAATTTGTTCTCAAATTAATCTTGCTGTTCTCCACTGTCTTTTCTTCTCCTTTAATTCCCTAAGTGCACATGTGTATATTTGCTATCTTAATGAACCAATACAAATGGAATTCCAGTTAAGAGTTTTGATTACATCAGTTGTCACTGAGAAGGGAAACTGCAGGAACAGCTCTCAGTTTGCTTAGGTTAGCTCAGTCGAATTAAGAAAAATCTCGCAAGTTGTATTTTTTTAATGGGATATTTACTTCCGTAAAAGAGAATATAATAGTTTTTAAGACAGCACTGAAAACTCTTCTGTATCAACCATTTTGACTACGTGGAATGTCTGAGATCCAACTGCTTGTGCTACACCATTGCATATACTTGTATTTTGATTCATAACAATGTTAAAAACAGTCCTGTGGTGTAGAGTTAGCACATTTTTCTCTTATCTTCCACACAACAAATGCTGATATATAAAGTAAGTATTTCTCTGTTAAAAACAGTGAAACATTAAAGGGTACTGTGTAAGGCTGTGGATTATAAGGGATGGTTTTACCAGCTTGCCTGATTACTTCTGGTGCGTGCAGCAGAGGGAGACCACTACAAGCAGTAATTGACTGCCTTGACTGATTCAGCTGTTATTCCTTTATCCCAAATCTCTGGGATAAACAGTTAAGTGGGTGGTGATTACATTATGCACTAAAATGTGTGCCATTTTACAGTAGAATAAACAGCCACAGAAAAATATGATGAAAGTGCTCCAGGTAAAAAACCAGAAGCTGTTTACTCCAGCCTTTCTGGTTTAATTCACAGAGCCACAAATGATGTATTGTGGAATTCTTTTTGCGTTTTGTACACAACAGTGTTCTGTAGCAGGAACCACTTCATCTCTTGATTATTCGCCGTTATTACTTGAATTGAATCTGCCAACGTTTTCTTACATCAAATCTTGTTAACTGTAAAGAGAGTCTGTGTCTGCCGTTGACACTTCAGGCTATACCTTGCAGAAATACAATTTGGAATCGATGCTCTTAGGAGTATTCTTAGCTCTCTAAAGGCTGTGCAGAACTTCTCTAAATGTCTAAATACACATATGACAAATCTACTTTTTAGTATTCAAGGAAGAAGTTTGAGGACGTTGAAAGACCTTAAAAATCTCGTCTAAGTATCTCACAAAAGGGTATCCCGGAAAGAATCTGGTTTACCTGCGTGGAGTTGCATGGTACATTTTTAGAAGGCTGACATCAACGTACAAACTACGTGTGCTCCCTTCCCTTAGTTATTTTTTCCCTAAGCAAAGCTGCAAACTCTAACCTGTGTAATGAGAAACACTTGTGGCCAAAACCAATGACAAATGTGTAGCATTAGACAACATTCTATTTTTATATGTGTGTGTATATAGGTACACCTACCTAATTTATTATATTTTTTAGGACACTGACTTATCAAATCTTGTACTTACAAAACAGCCAGATGTCAGGGCAAATCATACTTTAATATCTTATAAAGCTATTCAGTAAGCCCACTCCACGGGCTTCACATGCACATAAAACCAATAGTTACATAAATAATATCAAATGACAAAACTAGAAAGCAGTTTCTGCATACTTTATTTTACAATTCTTCACTAAATATATTTACAGGACACAGAGTTTGCTTTAGTGCAATACATAGTAATGTTGCATAAGTACAAACTGTTGAACTTTTCTAAAAAAAAAATTAAAGAAATAAAGCACTTAACTGATGTTACAGCTAAGTATGTAAAGCAACGTTAATAACTCTGAGTGAAAATGCTAACAGCATCTTTTCTTCTCATGAACAATTTCTAGAAACAAACCACAAACTGGCATTACATACTCCAAACTACTACCCCTTGTACAGTACCATATCATTTTAAAAAATCACTTTTTAAAAGCACATATACTGTACTGTACAGCAGCCTGTTTCTACAGATACTGACTTACTCTTTTAATACAAATATGATATTACCGTGGCAGTTTTGAAGAACAAAGTTATCTCAAGATATCAAACATCAGTAACAAACTCTGATAAGCACAGCTTCTTGAGAACCTGCTTTAACAGCATTTCTTCACAGTGATATTTATGAAAGGTTGGAAAAAGAGATTAGCATAAAATATTTCCATCCTTTTTCAGTTTTTTATGCAAAAATCATTACTTTATATTGGTAATTATAAAATTACAAACACTTTCTATAAGTAACTGCATCTGTAGTAATGATAGAAAAAGTCGTCAGTAAACACCTAAAATGAGGCTTGCATAACATGAGAGTTTGAAGAAAACTAGGTACACCTCATTTTTAAAGCAAGAGTAAGGGATGTAACTTGATTTAGAATAAGCAACACAGTTTAATAGAGATAACCTATAATCAATTAAAAAGCTACTTATTTATTAATAAATGTTAAAAAATAACGTAATTGTGATAAGTTGAAATCAACCTTTAAAAAGATATGATGAAACATTTACTCTTAATCTTAGTTTTGGCACTTCATTAGAACAATTACTTTACCAAAGACCAAAATATGTATAAAAGATATACAGCTCTTTGACATACCTTGCAAATATAGTACATAAGTACTGGCAAACACTGAAAACATAGTTAAACATTCCCACAGATTTGCACATGCATGCACTAGTCAGACAACAGCGTTGTATTTATGTTCTTGGCGGTGACAATCTTGCATTACTTGGGTATTTTAGGCCGTTTCTTCAGCAGATCTTGTTTCTGTTTTAAGTCTTACAAATTCTTTAGCAACTTCATCATTATTCCTCTGAGAAAGTATTCTAAGGATTGTTAACCCAGTCTCATCTACGGAGATGTTCCTCAGCAGGGGGTACCAGGAGGCGCAGCTGCCTCTGTCGGCGACGCCCTGCAGCTGGATCACTGTCATGCCGATAATGCGATCTTCCCGGGCAAAGCAGTAATCCTTCACTGACAGGTGAAGTTCGTAGGCTCCTGGCTTATCTTCATTACTCAGCAGGCTGTGTGGATTAACAATATGAATTTAGAACAAGGAGTTCAGTTTTATTCCCCCAAGGAATTAATTCACTCTAGAGATCTTGGAAAAATTAAAGTGAGAGTGGTAGTTTAAGTTTTTTTGTTCCATTTTGTTGCAACAGAATATCTAATTTTAAACTTCCTACACAAGTAGCCCTTCAGATGTACTGGTGATGGGGCCTCTCTTCTCAGCAGCCTGAACAGAAGGAGAATTCCCTCAACAGCTGAAACAGGCAGTTAACTTTCCCTAGAAAGTATAAAAAATGTTCAGCTAGTTCTCCAACTGTCAGCACCACGACTTTAAATCAGCTTCAAAAAATACAGAAAATCCCTGGCAGTAGGCATCAAAAGGAGCTTTGTGGTAAGACAGAGACAGTGAACTCATTTCCAGTCAGGGTTGGAGGGTAAGGTGAGGAAAAAAAAATCAGTCTCAGAAAAGGGCAGAGAAGTATTAAATTTAAAACTCCAGGTTAGGTGGAAATTTCTTACTGATTTAAGGATTAAATTATAATGGAATTGGGTAAACAATAACATCAACACATGCACAACAATTTACACATTTAGATATCTCTACAGTCATGAAGGCTAGAAATAATAATTAATGCCTCTGTCCAAATAACTACCTAGGCCAATAGATTCCTAAGGATATAAATAGTTGTTTCAGTGTAGGGAAATGTACATTTTAACCAGGTTTTGTAGGATTGAATGCTGGGTGATTGCATATACAACAGAGATACAAATTAGAAAACAATTTTGAAATGGTGTCTATATCTATGTATAGCAGCCTTAGGATTTTTTTTGTTGTTGTTATTAGTGGTTTAATGACAAAAATATTTCAAGAAAATTTTCAAAAAGTATGCAATTCCCAGGCATTAAAGACTTACAATTGGAAAGTTTCGTTGTATTTTGGTGACCAGGTGTTGCTCTTTGTCTTGGTTCCATGCTTTCTTTTCTTGTCACTTAGTTTTGGACCCAATATGCAAACTTCCACAAAGGGACGGAACATAGCTGTTGTTTGCCAGTTTAGGTTATTAATTGCTACAACTGTAAAGAGATAAAAAAATTGAAGTTAAATTCCATTGGAAGAGTTCCAGTTAATTAATCTATATGACTTGTTATAGCCAGTGAAAGGTGACCTGAGAGTGTTCCTATAGGATCTCAATACCCGGCAAGCTTAGGAGGAGCTTTGCCCCTTCTCTGCCAAGTAAAGATGTCTGACTACGTTTAGGTTCAAAAGTATCCAATATAAACGTATATTTTACAATTCCTTTATAATTACAGCTTCTTTTTGCCTGCTACCTTCACTGTAATTAAAAAAATCAGCTTATACTAATCTGAATGATCCTGTGCTTCTTTCTGAAATTCAGGCTGTGCAGAACAAAGGCATTTTGTTAAAAATGCTACTTCTTAAGACTTGGTGCATTCACCACCCAGCTTTGCTGGAGTTTTTTTACAGGTTTAATTATGTACAAGCAATTGAGAAGCATAATTTGACACATTTTAATTTATAGTTCCATAACTTAATATAATAACTTTATCTACACAGAGAAGCAGACAGTACTCGCATAATCTGAACTTCTGCTGATGTTGAGCAAGGAAAAAGTGCACTCCTCATCACCTGAAGTGTACTCATAGCTTCACAAGCACTACAATACTTAACATTTGTTACTTAATTATTGGTATGTTTGACTTAGCATGTGCTTGGAGGTTTGGTCTTTTTTGTTGCTTTCTTTTTAAAGTTGGCTGTTTGAAACTTACCTTTCACAGTGACTTTATGCTCACCAGTTCCAGGATGGGTAGAGATGTCCACATGTACAGATATCTCACCCACTGAATTATTAGCAGTTTTACCTGAAACAAGAATTATTGGTTAGCACACCTGGCTTCTCGATGCATCAAGAGAAATAGACAGTGAAAGGTGACTTATATTTTCTGTCAGAAACACTTAGAAATTTCTGTTGTGTTTTACATTTAAGTGGGAATCAGTTACAGATTCATAAATTGTTTTGCCACAAAAGTACTGGGCAACTGCAAATATCTATGGAAAGTGCCTCAGTGAAATAAAAAATCCTGTTCACCTGGAACTTTACATTCTGGTTGTCCTTAGGTATGTTTATACCTTGAAATGCAGAAGTTGGTGGTTTTGTAATTTGTTTGCATGTGCACCCCAAAAATCTTATTACTGAACGTGCATTTGGAAAGTTACTTCTGCATCACTATTGATGAATCCTTTGCTGAAGGTTTTGTCTCATCAAATTACTGAAGTTTTGCACTAACACAGAGGGGGGCTGAAAGAAAAGAGGAGAAGGTGGAAAGGGTGGCAGAGGAACAGGAACTTAATTTTTGAAGTTTTGCTTTTGAGCACCAGTGGAGGTTGTAAGTCAATTTGCACCAAATGATTCTTTAAAAGGACTCTCTGTATGTCTTGAAAAGTCTGTCAATATATCGGATTATAACAGTACAGCATAAACAGAATTGAGTATGTTTACTTGTTCTTTGAATGATTGGGAATGTTGAATTCTGCTAACTGCACTTGCTCCCCAGTGTAATGTCTGTGAACCACATTCTTAAGTAAATTGCTACCCCTGTATAGCTGGCTGCTATTTCTGTGGGTAGCAGAAAAGATTCCATATTCCTCTTATTTATGCAGAAATCCTTATCCACTGGTTCCCCATCCCTCTATATGTGAGGAGAAGCAAACATTCCTTTAGAATTTTTCCAGCAGTTCCCACAGGAATTAAGGAAGGGTACAGAAAAGAGGGAGGGGTGTCTTGTGTATAATAATAATAATAATAAAAATGGGGAAAATGATTTCCCCCCTTAAATTAGTAATACCCACAATATTTTTTCTGTTAACATGCATAGTCTTTTTCTTTCCTGGATTTCCTCACCAGTGGCTTTCTAGCAATGAGTTCTACAGTGATATTTAGTAGTTGTTTTGATCTGTAATTATGTTCTCTAAGTGAGATAAGCATTACAAGGTCAATTAAATACTCTTACACCAAGTGTTACTGCTTCAGAGAACAAGCCTTTCTTTACCCGATACATCAAAATGTGGAGATTCAGTGATCATTTAACATGCTCAGAATCCTTGAACATTATTCTGCATTTCCAAGCTTGTAGGTGAGTTTTGCTTGGAATTGTTGTGAACCTACTTTTGAAACAGTCAGTAGCATTTTAGCAAAAATGCTAAAGTCAGAGGGTTTGGGCCACTACTGACATGTAAATAAGCAACTTATTAGACATTTTAAATGACAAGAGGTTTAGTTTCAGTGGCAGTAATTAATTTTCTTGTATTTGGATAATTACTTAAAGCTGTACTATATGGAAGCTCTAAGTTTATGAATCATTCTATGTCTTGCTCACAAGAAATAATACATAATTTCAAAAGAATTTGTATAAAAAGGTAGGAATCAAGTGGACTAGAAAAGCTAAATACTAAGAATAATAGAATGGTTTTATCTAGAAACATAGACCTAAGTAATCTCTGACTATAGTAAAATTTGCTTTTACTTGGGAAGAGAAAGGAAATTCTCATTTGGTCAAGGTCATAAAGTTAAAGCTGGTTTTCTTTTGCAAACACAGTGTCATTACACCATGTATCATTGAGTAGGAGGTTTTTAATGGAGTTACATTTAACCCAGGGTGCTGACTTGTGTGAAAAAGCTGCCTTCCCTTATATTACTTTTATTAAATGCAGACAATGCCCATAATTCAGAAAGCAGCTTGCCCAGGATAGAACTCCAATACTATATATAATATATTATTATATATAGGGTATTCTCATTGGCTTTGTGATACTGTAAAGTAAATCAAAGAGAGTAGAGACTGGAGGTCCTAGAGCATTAATCTGCCTCATTCTTTCGTGTTGTGAAATTCCACCTTTTCAAGCTGTTCCATAATGCATGGAATTCAGCCTCAGCTGAGGTACTTCTTGTGGTGATGAGCCTCTTTATGAATGATGCTTTTGATTCAGTCTATAGCCTTCCTTCAGCTCTGAAGTTTGAGTTGAACATACTGTAACTCTTCTGATTAAAAAGCTTTCAATGCCAAGCCAGAAGAAGAGAACCAGGAGAAGGGAACCAGGAACTTGCAACACCTAAATCTTAGGGATACTGCATGGGTAGGATAAACTGAATGTACTGAGAGAGAGAATGACAAGTTCTTGAATTCTCTCCTATCACAATTAATAATAATTTACCCCTGACTGGAGTGGAAGATGAGCTAAGCTGATCCTGGATATAACTGAAAATATCAGCCAGTGTCAATTACTGGTTTTAGCCTCTAGCTTAAAAAAAACCCCAAACTGAAACCCTGGGAATGTTTTAAAAGAAGACAATTAGCATTTTCCTTAGATAGCCTTGAGAGCAGCTGATGGGTGATGGTAATAGCAAAGTGTGCTGTGTTAACCTCTAATAATGACAGGTATGATTTCACCAAGACAAAAATCTATGAATCTGTAAGGTTAGACTTGTTCTGTTTCTCCAACTTTTTTATTAACTTATGCAAAATACATTCTTGCAAAGGTCTCCTAATTGCTATCTCTGTCCTTTTTCTAGTTGTCCATAATTTACAACAGTGCTCCAAGCAGTACTGCAAATATATAGTGCGGTAAGTCTTGTGTATACAGTAGTGCCTGATATGGTTATAAAGAAATCTGTGCGAAACATCACCCAGTTTTATACTAAAAGCAGTTGACATTAAATGACCCTACATTCAGTGTTGCTGAGAAAACCTCATTTGCAGAACATATCAGCCAGCAGAGACAATTTCTAGTGGAGTCTAGAATATAAACTGGGTTTCTTTTAGTAATCACCCCATCCATCTTTCTCTACCTGATCTGCTGAACAAACTAGAGATACAATTCCAGGACATTTAGTATTTGCGTATAGAATCTCTTGTAGACATTCAAGAACTGTGGTACTTCATATTAAAGTCTCTGATCTGTCAATTTCTGCTGTTTTGCTTTCTTTTTTGCTGCCAGTTCTTGTCCAGTCACAGCAGAAATTAGTGATTCTGATTGCACTATAGAAAAGTCCATTTGTCCTACTACATTTAATTAGCTAATTTAGCTGACAAGAAATACCTCTTCATGCACTGCAGAGGATGATTGCACTTTTCTTTCTTTAGTACTGTAATATAACTCATTCGAAGGCTAACAAACCTGTAAATGATTCCGCCTTATATTTGAAAACCTTATGGATGTTTAATTATTACTGCTTGCTCTCTAATATCTGCTTTATATTTTATTTGTTAGTATATTTATTTGATTCAAAATACAGCATCCTCTTACTAGTGGGTCTTTAAGTGATCACATGCATTTGAAGTGCAGTCATTAGTTTGCAGCAAATAAACTGTAAAGGAGAAAAATTATCTCTTCTGGCCAAGGATGCTTGCTCCTCAGGGAACCAGTAAGGCCTAGAAGTTAGGCTTTTATTCCTCCTTATGTAGCATCTGCAGTGTCATCAATGTGACAGCTGTTATAACACTACTGATTTTGACAGAAGACAGACATTTTGGACCAAGTCAAATGTTGCTTAGTCATCATAAACATAATTGCTACCTATGCACCCCTGCCTTCTATTCCTTAGTAGGTACATTTGGAAAAGGTGAACTTGTGCACTCTGATAGAGAAAATTACAGAATATGCAAATGGAAAAATGAGTCATGTATATTTTGTAAAAACAAAACAGTAACTCCGTATATTTTCTAGGATAATATTCCTGCTAAATGCAAGAGACTCCTACTGAATCAGTCTGTGATTGTGAATAAAAGTATGTTACTATGGACGGATTCCTTTGTCTTGCTTGATCTTTTAGCAGCAAAATGTTTCCAATTGAGGAGGACTTTGGAAACTAACTTCTAGGTTTGCATGAATAAAGAGCCCAGCAGAAGTAAATGGGATTCACAGAAAGTGAGCTAGCATAAAATTTAAGAATGTGGTGACTTGCAGTATTTTTGCCTTAAAGTAGCCAAAGACAATAAGCAAGACTCTGAAATTTTATATGATTTTATCAAAAGTTTCTAAATCTGTGGAGGTTTGCATATGTTTCTCTTTTTTTTTTCTTTAACTCTGTCTCTGAGGGTTCAGGCTTTCAAGATCTTCATCACCTCTTTGAGGATTATAAATCCAAGTCAGAAGAAAAACAACTCTCTGCAAACTAATAATCATGCATGACATGATTTTATTACCCAAGACTTAGAAAGCTCACTGAGCACTGGGAGCCTGGCCATGAGACCAGCTGACCTGGCACTGTTGCCTGTGGTAAGCCTAACCTATCCCATTTGTCTCACTGGCCTTTCCAGCATAAAGCTGCCCATCTGAATACTGGACCTGTGCTTTGAGACCTTATTTTCTAAATAGGACGTAAGAATGAAGAAGATTAATAAATATTCAGGGTTTCATAGTTTCCAATGCTCCAGGAATTGCACAAGCTATGAAATCAGCGCTTTAATCCAGGCAAGCATCTGTCATATTTTGATGATGCCAATAAAATACATGTATTTGTCTGGTGTCGAGCTGCTAATTTATTAGGAGATAAAATATCAGGGTGACTCATCAAATTATTTTCCACAGGACCCTGAGATGGATTTGGAGGAAAACCTTGAGCGAATTATTTAACATTTTCATTTAATCCAAAGAGTAAGTTAAAGCTGAATTGTTAAGAGATGGATGTAGCAAGTTAGATGATCTCTTCTGTGTTGGAGAAAAGCAAGGCAGCAGAGAAAACTGATTTTATCATGATAACCACACTAACTGCAACATGTGTTTTGCCTCAAGAAGTTGCTATACAAACGATTGATAATTATGGGTTTTGGGGGGATTCTGAGAACCAAGTTCAGTACTTGAAGGCTGACTCCAGCAACCATTTATTCACCATTCTGTCATAAAAAGATTGAAAAGATTTAGGTTTGTATTTGATTAGCAAATGTAAATCATTTGTCTAAAGGATCACTGGTTGTGATGGAGTTAAGGTTGACTGGAGATTCAGCAGCATTTGTCAGTCTCTCCACAACTATCAAAGTACATATTCTCCTACTGGAATTTTTGTGGTGTCAGGCAGTGATATGAGGCACTCGGAGAGCATAATATAAAAGAATGGTGTGAGTATGGGTTTGAGTGTTGGAGTGGAATCCCCAGCTAAGGCCTTTCCCTTCATCTCTCCCAGGGGATGCTGATCTCCACACAGCCAGGGCTGCAATTGCACAGCTCATTGGGACCCCCCAGAGCTGCACCTGCTGCTCTGTCCGTATCGTAAAGAAACTAGGAATCAGCCAGCTTTGGTCTGGAAGGTGTGTATCCAACTGGCATCATCTATCCCTCTGTAGGTGTATATGTGTATATATACATTTATAT
Source organism: Daphoenositta chrysoptera (assembly GCA_013397915.1). Classification (NCBI taxonomy): domain Eukaryota; kingdom Metazoa; phylum Chordata; class Aves; order Passeriformes; genus Daphoenositta; species Daphoenositta chrysoptera. The sequence continues at coordinate 221,479 of VZRO01002119.1, forward strand.
CAATGCATGTATTCTGTCCAGCATTTTACCCAGACAACACACAGGCCCTCTCAAGAGGTTTCTCTATGTATTGAATGCTCTGCTTCTAGTAGGAAGTTATTTTTAAAAATTGGTGTCATACAACTGATGGCTACCTGTAGCTTGTGTTTATTTTCTTGAAGACTTAGAGGAAACTGATATACAACTTGTTTCTAATTTAGGTGCTTTTTGGTTTCATTTAAGGACTAACCAGAAATTTTCTAATGTGACAGCCTCTTAAGTGAATAATTTGTAAAGACCTTCTGCTTTACCAGCAGTCTGGTTTTATCTATGTGAACTTTAAAAATAATTATTTTTCTGCCACTATTCTGAATGCATTTACTTTGCTATATGCATATGCTGGAATACTTTTATTAGTTGTAATTCTGCAAGTTTCTTCATTGTTTGTTCTTATCTTTCCTATTTGTTGCTTGCAATAGTGTGCTGATTTCTGCAGCTTGTAATGCAGGTCTGTTTTTTTCTTTCATGAAGTAAGGTTGTGTAACACATGATTCTGACCTCAATTTGAAACTACAGTGGAAGAAGCAGGGATTATTTCGTGACTTAAATTCTGTCTGAAGTATGGGTTATGAGAGAACTGGAAATGCTCTGTAGGACTTAAATTTCGTGATAGAATACAGGTATAGCTTTCAAAATATGACAGTTAATAATACAGTGGTTTTGACAAGCAAAAGAAGGAAACGTCTTTCTTTTTCACCTATAAGAGATGCTAAACAATTTAAGCAATTTTTATTTTCTGAAGTCTGATGTAATCTATCTGCTTGCCTAAACTATAGTTAATATGAGATTATTGTTTTAATGTCATTCCATATATTGATGAAATATTGAGGTTCTGCTTTGCTTTGTACAATTACAGTTTGCAAAGGAACACAGAACTGAATTTTGGCTTGGCAGTTGAAAAGAATTGGTCTTCGTTTTTGATTGTGTTACATCCTTCTCTGTGTTGGTGACTTCACAAGAAAAGGATGGAGTTACTATTAGAGATAAGCATATTTACCTAATAAGAATGAGTATTATATTTCCTTGTTTTCAGATATATCATCCCTTTTTAGCTTTCAATTATCTGGTGTAAGAATGAAGAAATCTGATTCAGAGCAGCTGAAGCAAAGCCTTTTCTGCAGCCTTGTAAACACACAGGTAGGGTTTGCAGTATAAGCTCTGTGTTGTGAGATGAGTATTGATTTTTCTGCTTAAGTAATACAAACTATTTTAAATCGAGCTAAAAAATATATTGCAGAGTCCTGCCATTATTTATTACTGCTTTGTACCTTACAACAACAGCAGCATTCTCTAATGACATTTATAAACCGGAGCTGCTGTAAATTTGTAAAAAAAAAATATTTCTCTATGTCTAATAAATAACCATTTTAGATGCAAGAGTGGTGTGTACTTTGGAGAAATTAGTGGTAATAAATGAGAGCTAATTCAGGAAAACTCTGTTTGAGACGCTTTTTATGTCATTTGCTAAAAGTAAAACAGCATTTGTTCAAATATTATTAGTGTTGATGCTAAACAAATGTAAATATTCACAGCACTGGCTGTAGTTCATAAAGTTACTGAAGATTTAAGGTACTGCTAAACTAAATCACAGACTTTTAATTTTGATATACTTTAAGTAGTTTAAGAGGTGAAGGTCCAGCTTAATAAAAGGTGACTGCTTCTGTGTATTTTTTTTTTTTTAGGAATGACTTTAGAGAAGTTTCACCAGTACTGGTCTCAGCACTGAGTAATGGTAAGTCAAGTGTACCATACAGTAGGAAAGTTCATGCAATAGGCCAACAGAAGCATTGTAAGAAAAAACCCACCCACTTTTACAGCATGAGCTAATGTTTATTATTAGTAGTACACAAATAAAGCAAAAATTTCCAGCTGACAGAATTTTAGACTAAACAACTAATCTGAGATCTGGACCTCAGGTGATTTGCTTGGTACTGGTGCACTGATGGTGCGTGATTCTTTATATGCTCTTTGCAGGGGTATCGATGACCACCTAGAGTGTTAAATACTGTTCATGCAGGCTTTGGAATGCAGTTCTCCTCCCTAAACTGCCTTCAGGTTTTGCAAAATCCTTTAGGTCTTTAGCAATGTCCTTTTTAGAGACTCCAGAAGTGACCTGCTCCATGGAATGGTTCTTGGCAGTGACTGCACTTGTATACGTTTGAAAAAGAAAACTGATCCTGAAGAATGTGCTTACAACAGGCACTGCAGAATTAGCTGAATACCTTCTGGGTAATGTTAAAAGTGAAGTTCAGATAGGTGGAACTAAATTTCACTACCAGTTTATAAATCATTCTATGCATTATTATAAAAGTTTTCCCATCAAACAATACTGATAATTTATTTGCAAAAGAGAATGCTGCTCTGCACGTTTTACAATTGTGAGTTGGGTTTAAAACAGGAGAAGTGCTTAGCAGGCTTTGCTTATTTTTCTGGAAAATTTATACCAAGCAACAATCATAGATTATATCCCCCCCTTACTATCCTATTGATACTAATGTTAAAACCTGTAAGGCTTGGAGTTTCCACGGGATTTAATTTCCAAACAAACACCTTGAAAATGTGTGGCAGATCTGGAATAACAGTTGAAGAGAAACCTCTCCCTCCTCCTCTGCCAGGTAGAAAGGCAGGTATTAAATATGCTAGAAGATGACAGAATTTAAGCTATATCACTGGGAAAGCTAATCTGGAGCCTGTACTCTCTGTAGCAACTTCATTTATTAGACAACAATTTTCTTTTATCCTTAATTTTCATAGTGAGGTTACAGATTTGTGTTCACAACACTGTGAGCAATAAATTTACAACTTCCATCAGCACAGTCATTAGAGTTGGAAAAGACCTTCAGCCATGACAAACCATTATATGGGAGAAAAACAAAAATAAAAAAAGCAGTTACTGAAACAGTTACTACCAGATTATGCTCAGCATTGTCATTTATTCATTCAAACACCTGTCTGTTTTGAAAAGTTCTGAGAGTCTGTAGTGGTGCTTTGAAAAGAAAAAATCATCAGTGAAAGATTACAACAGTTCATTTTATTATTCCTGTTTGTGTAATTTGCTTTTAAAGCATATGTCTATAACAATTTAGTCTCATGATGTATTTGAAAAAGGCAGTAGGAATTGAGCTTTCAAGTATTTAGAGTGGTGAAACCACCACAGGAAAAACTATGAATCCCTGAGCCACCATTTTTAAAGTTAGGAATGGTTTTATTACTATTATCTTATGCAAATTGCTTTGTTGCCAAGATTTTTAGGAATTTGTGGGCACAAAGGCTGGGAAACAAAACTCTGGTTCAAGCAGTCATCCCTCTTTAGAAATGGTGCAAACCATTTTCTTGGATAATTTGGGTATTCCTGTTGAACATGATCCTGCATGAACACAAATACAGGAACTATCAAGGACTGTAACACACACTTCTGCAGAGCCCTTATCAGAGAATCAGTAAAGTTGGAAGAGACCTGCAAGATCATAAAGTCCAACCTTCTGCTTTCTGTTTGTGTGTAAAGTTAATGCCTCCTTCTCACACCAGTCAAACAAATTTTTGCTCTTCAGTTTCTTGGAAAAACTGCAGCTTAGTCATGGTGAGTGACAAACTATTTTAACCCGTGGTTAAAAGTAATCCTGGTTGCTGTCGGATTCTTGTAGTCATTACAGGGAAACCAAGCACCCACTTACATCTACAGTCATAGTTATTATTCAATATATGCTTTCTTTACATTTAAAATATTATTCTTTCCATTGCTTTGAGCAATCTAATCAAGACATCAAACTGTCTATTGATTATAGATTGGCAGTGGGAAAAAATTGGGGCAAATATCAATCTAATTATATTCCAGAGAAAGCTTCTGATTTGCAAACAGGGTCATTTTAACCAAAAGCTAAAACTACAGTTATGGCTGTGAGGCTAGAGATCGTAATAGATGAGGATTTAATTATTTTGAACAAGGCATTAAAGGATAAGGAAAAGTTATGTGTCACTTTTCCTTAAGTTTAATTTTCAGTGGCTACATTTCTGACAATACCAGTGTGAAAATACAGGTATGGTAATGTGTACACAAAAATGAACACAGACCTCAGGCTGAAATCATGATGAAAATCAGAAAGTTCAATTTTGTGGTTCAGGATTTATAAAAGATCTCTACTTATGGCTACAACTTAAGACAGTTTTTTTCTCCTGAAGTTACAATGAAGGTATGCGTTCAAGAAAAACAAAATACACATAAAAGTAAGTAACAGTTTTCTGCCTGAATCTATATTGATAATTTTTTTTTTTGAGAGGGGGGAAAAAGAGACTCTATTCCCTACATATTAGAGTTTTATAGCTATATTCTCTTATGTAATATATGAGTTATTAACAGAGATCCTCAGTTTTAATACAGAAACAGCTTAGGAAGTCATTCCTTGGAAATAATCTTGGGGCAAGCTGCAAAACTCATGTTTTATGCTTTTTCTACTGTGAGTATCATATTGTACTTCAGAAGTAAAAGCAATTGATTTCCAGCTTTACTGTCCAGTTAAAACTTTCTGGTTTTTATGAGCTGGAGCAGGGTAATTCATTATTGTATCAGCAAATTCTATTCTTTCCCTAAGACATTAAGTGGCAGGCAGGTCACTTTTACAAATGCTCATTACATTCAAAAGAAATCTAGTAAAGATTACTACTATGTAAAAATTTTCAATTTCTAGAATGAAGAAAACACTTAGCTTGGAATATAATGTGTGCAGTGCTCCTACAAATAACCCTGGTGTTCAGGGCACACCCAGAGCTTGGGGACTGTTCTTTAGGGGCTTGTGACCTCCCAGCAAGGAGCTGCCCTCAGATAAGCTCCAACAACTGACAACAACATTAGATAAGGGATAACATCAATAACATCACATGGGCAAATTTGTGTCAATAAACTCTACCACACCACAGTGGGTGGAAAATGTAATCTGCAATCAATAATTTAGAACTTTTAAAATATAATTTGATGTACTTCTATGTCCCTTACAGATCACTTACTCTGAGAAGTTTGTGTGGCTATAAACTTCTTTATCAACGTGTCAGTAGTTTGTGTGTAAAGGCTGAGAGCATATTTGAGGGACTGTAGGTCTGGGCTCTTTTCCAGGAAATTCTTTTTCAGCCCACTTCCTCCAGCATGGAAGTATTGCTAAAATGAAAAACAAATATGGTTGTTCATAGAGGCAAATTATCTGAGAAAGGCCTCAGTTACAGACATGCAACTTTAAGTAAAATTCTTAAATGAATGTTTTAGAAGTAGTAACAGGCAGGTGTAGATTTATTATAGCATGTGGGATAACTGTCATAATCTCTAGTACAAAGCTTCTTTCTAAGGGTAAAAAATTAAGCATTAGGGGAAGAAAACAATATACAAAATTTTTATTTGGTCTTCATCATCTGAAGTATTCATTTGCCAAAACTGAAAAAACATCTGCAGCATTCTTTTAGGTTGCAGAGAGTGGAATCAGTTTTAATTCTTTATCTAAAAAAAACCCCAAAAAACATCACAAACCCCTCTCAAATGAAGGCATGGTTTACAAGCACAGGTAAAGAATATATTCCTTTTTAGGGAAAAGGGAATTTTTAAAAATTTTCAGAGAGAATACTCCAGAGGGGGAAGTTTTGGAGTAGCAGTATGAGAAGATGACTACTGATCTACTGGCACAGCTAGATTTGGAAAAACAAATATGCTTACCACTTTGATCCCATGCTGACTAGGTAAAATATATATATATATAAACTGTATATATAAATGGATTATATTATGTTTTCAATCCCAAAGGAAAATTCAGAAAAATTAGGGGACAGATTATTCCCTTTTTCTTCCAACAATGAAGAATTTTTCCTAAAGTTTTATATGAGACAGTGTTTGATGAATTAATACACTTTACCTACAATGAAAAGATAAATGTGCTACATACCTTCATTTTGTTCAAACACGTTGCAATGCATTTTGCAACCTCCGTTACAGTTCTAGATCTCAAGATCAATAAAGCTCCCATTAATAGCTAATTAGTAAAACCAATGTTTTTCAGGAACACTGTGACTACTTGATGAGATGCAATATTGGCCCACTCTCTACAGGGATAGTTGGGGACTGTAAGCAGAATCTACCCTCCCTGCCTTTTTGGAGGGTAGACAAAGGAGTAGATGCAGTATATTCATTCCAATTCACATCCATACATATATACATACATACACACACACACATATATATATATATATATTTATTTTTATTATTTACATGTCTGTGTTGCTGGCTACTGACTGTTACAGGGAAAAAATATCCCATGCAAAACATGGAATTTGAAATCACCAGGCTGCAAAGTTTTTATATTCTTTAATACTATGGGGGCAGTTAATGTCAGTACAAAAGGTTCTGACTAAATAACCTCTATCTTCTCATCATTACCTACTTACATAAAATGTTTATCTTTCCAAGTGAATTATTTCATGCTATATGTTCCAAACAAATCTCTCAACTGCCTAAGAGTTTAGTCATGATTTCATTAAGGATCATAATCAATTTATAAGCAAGTGTTAAAATCTCTTAATATTTCCTGCTATTGTGACAATTACTGTGATTTTTTTAAAAGTTGTATCTCCCAATAAAATGTTATCTGCAGCAGCTACAAATGGCTGAAACCTCCATGAAAGCCAATAGCTATATAAAGAAACAAAGACACCTGACCCTTGTTTTCCTGAGTTTATTTTTTTTTTTTGGTTTTGCCCATAAATGGTAAATTTTGCAAGCAAAACCAGCAATATGAATTTATCATTAACTGTACGGAACCAAATATAGAAAAATAATGAGTAAACAGGATTTTACAGATTTAGCTGGATCAGTTATGGGACCCTGTTCCTTAGAGATGGAAACCTTAAAATAATTCACCTGCTACTCTTGCTCCTCTCTCAGCGGTTTCAAGGTTTGTAGGTGACACAAGAGGTTTGAAAGTCACACTGACAGATGAAAAGGGCAGTTGTCAAGTATATGGAAATCAGTGCTGGAGCCACTGCAGTCTCAGCCAAAATCTGCCAAATGGCACACGAGCCCCTTTGGGTGCTGGTTTCTCTTTGTAGAGGCAGTCTGGGTGTAGAGTGGAAGCTGGGACAATATTATCAATGAACATTGTCTCTGAGCTGACATAATGAGGTAGCAGAGAGGTCAGTTTGAAATAACTAAGGCCAGAAAACCACTCCTTAAAACTGTAAATTGCAAATTAAGCTAAAAAAAATGAAATAAATATATAAATTGCTATGGTTGTTTTTACATAATAAAGACTGGTGATATGCTATATATATATTTAAGATTAAAAAATATTCCTTTACTTTATACTCTCCAAAGGATTAATAACACCATCCAATATTAAATTATAATTGTTTCTCAGTGAATTAAATGAAAGGAAAAATAAAAAGACTGCAAAGACAGAGATACTCCTCCCTGCAAAACCCCTCCTCACTATCCTTACCAGCTGCCCAATTTCTAACCACGCACCCTATGCCATTTTTTACCATTCTCCTTTCCTTATTTGGGTAGGCATGGTTTTTGCTTTTAAACAAACTGAATTTACTAAGCATTACCAAAAAAATTCTATATTTTGATCATTGAACTTATGAGCTACATTCTTAAATAAATGTAGCAGTCTTTTTTTCTTAACTCCCCAAGTTTGCCTTTTTTCACTTTCTACCCAATTTCTGCATAATCAAGGTTATTTATTAAATATTTTGGAAAGAAATTATTTTGTCATATCAGGTGCTAAGTACAGCAGGCAGTTATAATGCATACAGTCATTGCCTTACAATTTGAAAAGGGGTTTCTCAGAAAGCAGTTTTAAGGTCAGTTTATGAATTAACAGTTATAATTTAGCACACAGATATAAGGATGCTGAATTAACAAAGGATTTCCCCTATTTAATCTTTTTCCTCCAATTCTAGACTTTTTTTTAGTAAAATGGTCAATACCTATCAATGCCTCTGTAAGAGTTTAAGCAATGGAAATTTAGGCAAGGTTAGAGTTTACATTTTTCCCAACTTTCATGTGTTTAGAACAAATGGTTTGAAAGGAAAATAATTAGATTTACATACTTTACTAAGGACTTTACATGGCTTACTTCGGGAGCATACAGTACTTCAACAATTTGTTCCATTTATGTTCCACAACATTGCCAATTCCACTACAAATACAAAAAAAAAAGGCAATTGGGAGCCCTCTCTTACTTTTTGCTTACCTTGAAGACTGTTTTATTACAGAACACTTGATCACAAGTATTTCCTCTTACTTATAGCTGCAATTTTATACTTAAATAGCTATCTCCTTACCTTCCTGATGTGCTGTCTCTTCCCAGAAGACAGGAGAATATGCTGTTATTCTAGAAACTGATTGCTTTTAAGTTATTTACACCAAGTAATGATCCAAGCCAATGTGAAAAAGACTGATAAGCAAATGAAACAATATTCCTTAATGACTTCCTTTGACTTCAGAAACCAAATCCATGAAGACTGTATGAAAGTCTCCCGTTTTTTATCTAAAAACCAACCAGTCATTCTTGGGCATTCCAGCACAGAGCAGAAAAACACATTAGGCTGTACCTTTATAGTAACTAGTGCCACGTCCATTATTGCACACTGCCTCAGGGTCAGGCTTTTGGCTTCCTCTCGGATCACATGGTCCTGCAAAGCAAGAGAAGACTGCAGTTGGTTTTGAGAGACGATATTGTGAGTATCTGTTCTTGGAAAAACAAACAAACAAAGCCGCCAAATGCCCCCCAAGGACTATGATTAACAGGGATTAATTCAACTTCAGAATGCTTTTACAGCAAATTATAACCTAGAGCAATCATGTTATGTTGTTTCTTGAAAACGCACTGTAAAGAACCAGATCCAGTGCTTCATATTGAGCATTAATTCTTTTCCTAGGATGCATTATTTCTCTGTTTTGGGGGACAGGGGAAAGGTTAAAACTTAATTTAAAATAACTATATTAGATTACCTAGAAGTAATTTTATTAATAAAGCTGACAGTTTACAAGATGTTTGTTAATGCCCCATGTTTAAAAAAAAGGGGGGTTCCTATTAGAACATATTAGATTCCTAGAGTGACTACACTCCTGCTAAATCTTTGTCTAAATAAGAAGTTAGTGATTTCCTTAGGTACTATTTTAACTCCTCTAGCCAACTGAAAAGGTAGTCATAGAGGCCCCAAATATGTCATTTCTTGTACAAATCTGAAATCCTAATTGACTGGCAAACAAATGACATCAGTATCAAACATCTCTGCTGTCCATCAAGTGGACTCCAGCACTAAAGACTTTACTGCAGAGGTACACTCTATGTTTCAATGTTTCAGAACTGATTACAGAACCAAAGATACTTTTTTTTGGATGTTTAATGCTCATAAGGCTGAGTTATACAATATGGGAATGATGGCTTCTTGACCCATGTAGTGATAACTTACCATATAAGCATAGAGTCTTTTATTCATCATTTGGTTTTGATGAAACTGTAAAATGATTATTCACCTTTGAGTAGTTACTGCCATATTCAATGTCACTATACTATATAGGAACAAGAATGAGGCATGAGGTTTGGCCTCACAGTCACTAATAGTTCGTCCTTTTTTGTTGTTAGCACAAGCCATTCACAGCTTCATCTGGCTCCATTACCTTGAGTTTTGACAGTTGTCCAAGATCTTTGGCTGCACTGAAAATCATCTGTGGCCCCTGTAATCACATTGAAAATTAAGGAAACAGACTCATGACACCATGTTTGCTTTTTATGTCAACACGATCTTATTTTCTGCTAGAACATTGGCCAAAGTCACCATTTTGCAAAGCTAAATAAAAGTTTCAGTTGCACAGGAGACACATTTTCATTCAGTTTATAAGGCCAAGTAGTTGAATGCCTGCAGCAAGATTCCCTCCAGTGTCCTATAGCTGATACAAATATTGCACATTCTGCTGAGACTGGTTTTGTGTTGTCTTTTCTCCTATCTCATATTGTGTTTAATACTTCAAGCTATGGCTGTGGTTGCTCTCAGTGTGTGTCAGTGAGATGTTTGTCCATAACCACAGCTCTCAGGTGCTGTGTTAAATGAACAATCACACTGGCAAGTGAGCAGCCCTGAGGAACTTGCAAAACCCTGTCTAGAGGGAAACCTCAGCTGAGTAAAACACAGCACAATGGTGTACTGCAAGCCAGAGCCTTTTTTTGAAGAAAAGATACTGAAGTGTTATGAGGTTAAAGCAGTATTTTACAATAGCCAAATCCTGGTATGACACCAAAGGCCAATGCTTACGCATTTGTCTCAGACAAACACAATCCTACTGTAATTGCATGCCCACATCTTTTATCACAGTTACTCCAAGCAATATAATTACCAGTGCAGTTACATGGCAGTTCAGCAAGACATAGTTCTGTTTATCTGGATTTCAGGAAAAAAAAGGTTCCTCCAACTTACACTGGACTAATTTTTCATTAGACTTTCTGTTCCAAAGAGCTTCAGTGTCCAGAAATAAATTTTATATGTGTCAATTGAAGAAGATGAAATATAGAACTACAGCTTAAATCTCATTATTTTTTAGTAGTGAGAAAAATATATATGTATGTGTATATATTGTATATATATTTATATATTCATATAAATGAAATAATAAACTCTGTTTCTGAATGTCTGTGCCTCTCACCCTCAAACAGAAAGAAATATTCAGGGCTATAAAAGGGGAACATCCATTACACTATCCTTCTTTTCAGTGATTTTCTTTAATTATGTATTCAACAGTAAAAAGAAGTAGCAAAATAAAAGGAAGTATTTCACGATGCCTACCAGAAACTGGTAGAGGCCACCTCACTAGGAAAATTCACCTCTGAACACATTGTCCAATGAATCAGTCTAACAACTGATCTGAATAAAGCTAATTATTGCTCCTAACAAATGATGGAAAATGCAGTTACCCAATTTAAGTGCTACCTATGTATTTGCAGATAAAATTTGCATCAAAAAGTTTGAAAAGCAAATGAAAGATCTCAGAAGTATAAACTTTGAAACTTATTGAAAGGTTACTTCTAATTACGCATAGTTAACAAGGTCGTGACAGTAATTATGAACAAATTCAGTGACTGGAGTAATAGTAATACTAATTTCATTACTATCTTAGCACCATTTATATATGTTCTATTAGATTTTTTCCTGACTGCCCAGCAATAGTCTTCCATGCATCTTTTTTAATGTATTATAATATGATTTAATGATATGCCTTTAACTTATGGACCCTGACCAACAGATTTTTAGCAGCAGAACTGGTGCCATAGGATGTGTAGCAGCAAAGTTTCCAAAGGCACACTCTGGCAGCATCAAGATTAGATTTTTGCAAGATGGTCAATTTATTTTAAACAAGATTGAAATCAAGAAGTATTAACAGTTATGTTATCCCAGTTGCTCAAATAAAAAAGCAAAGAAGCAATTATCAAAAGGCCTGCAACCAGGCTCTCTTTGTTGATCCTTCAACAGGATCAGATTTCACCATTGCCCTCAGCTCAGTCCCCAGAGTTCATCCCCCACAAGACTCTCCTGTGCAGCCCCACTTTCTGTAAGTACAGCTCCGTTCTCTCTTCTCGGCAGGCTGTAAATGCAGTTCTGCCCAAAGAGAAACTCCCGTCAAGTCTGCTATTATAATACTCCAAATTTTTAGAGCTATATTTGGCTTAAGTTTCCTGATGTTAATTAAGTGCTGCCTCAAGATGAAGAATGGCACAGCAGGCAGGGCTGGAGGATGGGATGGGGCATCCCTGGCTTTCTCAAACGTACAGAAATGGCAGTGATTGAATTTCTGATGCAACTGGGAAGGGCAAGGAACACTCTTCGTGTTACTGTGCACAGTGAAGCTGAGAAAAATCAGATATAAAACTCCTTATGTGAGAGCACACTCCAAAGCCAGTGATGCAGCTTTTTTGAACATGACTGCATTCATCAAAACTGCTCTGAGTTGGAGCAGGCAGTAAATAAAGGAGCAAAGTCTTCCTCACCAGCTAAGAGCAAGCTGGGTACACAGCTCCGAGACACCAGTGAGCAACACGCTGCCTGCAGTCCAGGTATTACTCCTTGTGGTCAAGGTACAGAAGAGGATAGTGTCAGACCCCTTGGCCCCAACCTGATCAAACACATTATTACAATCCTTTACATCAACTGAGAATTATTCCTGGAACACTTACAGTTTGGTCTGTCAGTGGTGGAAGCACAATTTGTTTTTCTATTTTGTTTAAGACTAACTTCCAAAGCTCTTTCAAAACCCGTTTCAAAACTGTCTTCTCACAGATTTTTGCAGAGACACTTAAACTGGAATGAAACAAAAACACAAACCAGTCACCAAAACTAGCAGAAGTGCTCGATCACTGTATGCTCAGATAAATAGCTATTAAGGTTTATCTTTTCTCTACTAATAAAAATTTCTCAGTAGCTAAGTTATTTTGCAATACTATCAGTAAATATTTTTGGTAAAAAGACTTGCAGATTACAAACTCATATAAATCTCCACTATCTAATTGAATGCTTAGTATATCACTGATACATATATATCAAAAGTGCAAAATCATGATCAGTTATAAAGTTCGATGGATGATATAATTTAGCACTCCCACACCCCTAAATTAAAGTTCTGGTATATAATTTGTTTGTGTCTTAAAAATAAAGAGCAACTGTCTCCCTTGTTTTGTGTATCTACTGGGATGTAGAACTGGTTGCTGACAGATAGTGCAAATTCACAGCTACTGTTTGGAAGCATTTATTTCTAAATACTGACATCTCTGTGCAGTCCTGCTCTCTATTACTTACAGTGAAATTAAATTTTTGCAGCACTTTTTCCATCTTCGAAAATTTCTGGCTGGGGAAAAGCCACATAAGGAACCAAAAGGGTGTGTAACTTGTGTCTGTGTGACTGGAGACCTCGAGTGCAGGATCACTGCCAGGCTGCTTGTCCTCAGAGCCACTTCCAGCAAAAAGCCACTAGTGCTTCACAAGCACCAATGACACCAATGTGCTTACAGATGTGCCTGTGCTGCACGTGGCCTTTCAGAACTCATCACTGCTGAAGGATGATAAGTTATGCTTACTTTCAGAGGGTGGAATGAGTTTGCAAGATCCTCTCAAAACCTAGCATTTTACCAAATGAAAAAAAAAAAAATGAAGCTGCTGTTTAGATGGTGACCAGGTTTTTGGTGACACAGAAGTGCATATTAATAAGCAGTGGGACATTGGGCACAAGCCTAGAACAAATGCCAGACAGTTTCAGTATGGGAATTACTTTTGTTCAGCACAATCTTCATAACAGCCTGTGGAGGAGAGACCATGCGCCACTGCCTTTTCAATGACTCAAACCACGACAAGACATGGAAAGACAAGTCTGTAGCTTAATGTAAAAATTTCTCAGTGTAAGTAAACAGGTTAGGCATGGGAGTCTGCACACAGTGAATACTACAAATATTAAAAATACTGTAGACTGCTTCTAGGTATTAACAGTGCTTCAGAGTAAAAACAAAGTGTGCCTGACTGCAGCATCCAGTTCCCTGCCTGCCACACAAACCAGCCTGCCACTCTTACGTTTTGTCCAGGGAATCCATGAGAGGCCGAAGCACAATCTCAGCATCAATGGCTGCACTGTTCTTATTGGCTGCTGCGTTCCCATTTCCTCTCATTTGATTCAGTTCATTGCTCATTTGTCTTACACAATCTTCAATAACAAATTGGAAACTATAGGACAAAAAAAAAAAAAAAAAAGAAATAAAGGAGAATGAAAGAATTCCTGGGAGAAAAACCAATAATGATGATTTTGCAATCAGGTTTCTTCAACAAGATTTAAATATTTTCTGCAACGATGCAATGTTCAAAATTGAAGATACTGTGGTGTTACTGTCTGAAAATAACTTCTACTGAGGATCATAGCTCACGTAAGTAATTCGTGCAGTGTTTTGATCTTTTCCCTGCCTTGCTTCCACTCTGCCACACTTTTCATGCCCTTGTAGGTGTGCCAAATATTTATTTTCTGAAAGTAACAGATGTATCAGAATCTATAGCTTAGATGTGATTGATTACCAGATAGGAACAACTCAAGATTTTATTTTTGGTGTGAAAGGACAATAAAAACATGTGATGATAAATAATTTTTCTCTTGATGGTTAATAGGAACTAAGCTTTGATATTCTTCTTGAGGCAAAATCAAAAACTCCTACTGTTTTTGCTCTGTTTGGCTCAATTTAACTTTTTTCCATATTTCCCACAGTCAGTGCCATCAGAAGTTACTTCTTTGCAACTACACTGAGTTAAAACATCCTTTGGCCAAAAATGCTTGCTTAGAAGTGCTCACTCTTCCTCCTGGGAGGAATCTTTTTCACTTCAAGGTGACTATAAACACGTCCTTCCTCCTCAAGTTTGTACCTGCTCAGCTTCTCTGAAAACTGTTTCATTTCCTAACTGATCTGGTTGAGTGTCTGACAGTCTTAAAGTGCTATTGATGTGATAATCTTTGGACAATATATTGACACAATGCAGAACAATAGCTAACCAGTCACCAGTCCAGAGGCAGGAAGAGTCTCTGCACACATGGTAATTTGGTTTATGGGTTGATTTATGATGGATCAAAATGGTTTAGGATTAGTTTAGTAACAAAAATGCAAAACAGAGGCCAAAAATATACAAGGCCTGTTAAGGTGAAATGATAAATGGCAAAGATTAACTTGAGAAAAATGAAAGAGAATTTACTGTGAGAGAAAAGAAACATTATCAGGTAGTAAGTTATCCCAGTGACATGGCTAATTATAAAAAGAGAACACAAACCTCCATGTGAAATCACGGTAAAAATCAGAAACTTTTCCAGATGTACTTGGAAGTACACTTACCTACACACTTTGAACCCCTAGATAAAATCAAAATGAGGCAGCTAGTGAAACTGCTTATGGAAATTCTTGGGACCAGTCCCTCTGAAAAAAGCCAAAATAATGCATCGCCTTTCTTGACATCAGCCATCTTTCCAACACTGTTAACCTCACAGACCCAAGCAGTAAACTGACCCATGAGGAATGTTCTAGCTATCTGGAGCATATCCTACACTGAGCTATTATGGGTTTGCTTTTACAAACCTAGTTGGCTCATTCAGAATAGAAGCCCTGGAAAGAAATAATATTCATGCACTGTCAATGATCTGAGAACCAGAGCCTGGAAGCAAAAGTGCAGCAAGACAATACAGCAAACTAAGCACACTCAGAAAAAAGCAGACTGTCCACCCAGACCACCCAGTGATGGATTAAATAAGCAGCTACAGACTTTGCTTAATGAGCACCACTACAGCACTAATCTCTCTTTCTTAGATTTCTTTCTAATTTGATGCAAAAGTAACTTGCTGTTTCTTACACCACAGGCACTGCCGGCACAGCACCATAATCATTCAGGACTGCAGTGTACACTCTGGTTAATGAAAGGTTTTGAGAGTAAGGCTCAGTAGACGATTTTTGCAGAGCCACAGGCAAGCAAATGACCCAAGAAGGCCGTTCACAATGACCACTTGAAGCAGGCTAAAGACAGGCAGACATCCCTGGTTGAAGCAGGCCACCTGGAAAAAGCTGTCAGTCTCAGAAAGTAACAAACGTGGTCAGAGAGGAAAGTTTAACATAGCATCAGGCAAGAAAAAATCAGCGATTTTGCTTTTCAGAAAGCAGAACAAAAGCCATCAGCCTCACCTCTGTAACACATTCATGCCCACAGACGATGTTCAGTTGTCTTTACAGTGAGGTTACTGTTATTTGTTTCAGAGTCTAAACACATACACAGACACAAATGCACACTACTCCATCAGGGCAGACGCAAGCCATGCCTCAGGACATCCAAGTAACCACCCAGGCTTCATCAACGAGGTAGATTTTTTGAGCAGGAGTATTTCTCTAAGGTTTGCAGTAAAATGGGTTTGTTACCTTGCAGCATACGTTACACTGAGTTCATCCAATACATTGCTAAGTTTCACCTGAAGTTCTTTTAGAACAACACTAGCTTCAGGATCCAGCTGCAAAGAGATAAATACAATTATGTTTTATTTTTACACCACATTTTTGTGGTTTCCATTACAATTAATGAATTAGGAAATATCCGTGAAGATACACTGCACTATGGAAAACCAAATGTGGAAACACCTGTTGCAACAGAAAACTGCTTTAGTAGGCTTAGAATACAATCACCATTTTAAAAAAAGATAAGGAAGAATCTTTGATTACAGTAGTGAATATTTAAATTGTTAGAAATCAAAACTGTGCCATTGAAAAATGACTTTCTGTGGGATTGTGGAAACTGTGTTGGCAGTCACAAGAAGAGAACTACCATTATCAGGCCAGTGGTATTCAACCAGGCACACCAAGAGTAGGATGCAGGAAAAGTCAGTGCTTGTGCTAATAGCAATGCAGATGCCTTTGTATTTTTACTATTTTTGTACATTTCACTACTGTTGGTATTTTGTTTTGTGATTTGCATTGAAGTTGTTTCCATATTTCAGATGTTTTCATAATGCAGTGTAAAATTAGAACAGCCAGCACTGAAAAAGGTGGCTTGAAGACTACCCGTGCCAATTATACTGACAGAGTATGAGGGAAGGGAATCTACCAAATTTCAGTACTGCTCTTTCTAAAAGCCAGTAAGGCAAAAAAAATTCCAGCACAGAGCAACACATTCTGATGCTCTGACACAGGTTTTATAAACATAGGAAAAAAGTTAATGCAGAGGAGAAATGTGTTTTTACGTTTACAGGGATGATGATCCATGCATAGATATTTAATGAGAAAGGTACCCTGTTGATATTGATCACCAACTTGTTTATTTGCTATGGATTCTTTTTCAAATTAAAAAAATAATTTTTTTATGTCCCTGATCTTTAGCACTTAGGAAAAATAGTTACAGCCCATTCTGGGATATGATAGATGGTCGTCAGGATCAACAGCTGAATGTGAATTAATAGCTGATGTTCCAGGTCTTTCAGCTGTCTACATCACAGTGTTAAGGAATGATTTTCAAAAATAACCCTTAATTTGTGGACTCTGTTCTGAAGCAAGGTCAGGTAATGATCTTCTGACAAATTCAAAGGACACTGCACATTTAGAATACATAATCAGGGCTGTCTCTATTTGTGTTTTTTTAACTTTCAACTGCATGAGTGTTTGGTGCTTATTCTTCTTCTGGTGCTTTAGAGTGCTGTGGTGCAGCAGCTCAAGTTCTTTCAATCACACTTCAGAGACAAGGGGAAGCTGTCACAGCACACTGGATAATTTACATGAGACTACACAGGAATTCTACAGCAAAGCAAACTGAACTAGATCAGTAATCTACTGTGTTTTAATCTTAGACCATTCTTTCTCTCTTTAGAGGTTATGTGTGGGTTAAAATCGTAGAAAATCCAAGATTTTCACTACAGGTTTTGACAAAAATCTGAAATAGGTGACAAGGTGGAATCACTACACACCCTTTAGAAGATACTCAGTGTCATGTAGCACTCTTCTTATCTGAGAAGCTCATATTTACTTACTAATGTAAGTACTTACTGTGACTACTTACTGATTTAGTTTTGAATTACTTTGCATTGAACTTCTGTTGCTTCTGTATATCTTAGTAATGTCCCTGGCAGATACACTTTGACAGTTCATACACTTAAAGTGATTGTTTTCTTTCACATGAAGAGCAGGAATTAAAAAGCTAATTTTACTGCAATGTCTAGATTAGTAAACAAGTTAGGACTTCACTAACAAAGGCAAAGATTTTTCCAGAAAATGCATTTCCCTAGGAAATTATACTGTCTCCTTTGGAGTGATACATACAAAACCCAAATTTAAGACCACTAGAATATAAACATTCAACAAACACTGAACACACAAGCATTCACGTTGAACATGATACATGTCAAGGAAAACACAAAATACCAGGCAGGCAGAAGACTCAAAATTTCTTGGCAGGTCATGCACAAACTAGAGAATCACCTTGTTACTGTGCCTATAGAGGTCAATGCAAATACTTTCTATCAGGGGTTGTTGTGATAACCAGAAAACACAATGGATCTGCTACATTCACCCGGAATTGAACTTAGTCCAGCCAAAATTAAATACTAATGCCAGATTGTGGACATTACACACATTATAGAAGGGTGCATGCAACTGTTAAATATTTTAGAGGCTTTGTACTCGCAAATCGCATGAACAAGTTTGTGTGTGCACAGCTGGAGGCATCTGGCAGGACCTTCAGCCCTGTGTGTACACATGCTCATGCTCCTCGATGAGGTGGCACAGGGAGGAGTGGGACTTAAAGAGGTATGCGGGCTGCCTGGCCAGGTGCTCCACACCTGGCCATGGTGGCATCACTAAGAAGATGTCAGCAAGATTTTTAAATGCTTCTTCTCTTTAGGTACTGGAAAATATGGTGATTTGAGTGTCTCACCAGAACTAAAATGTGCACTTTTCATTTATTTTACCATGTGCCTTCAATTGGCTAATGATTGTCCTCAGGCATCATCCAAATATGCCACAGCCATGACCTGCTTCTTTTTGCTGATATGGCAGAGCTAAGATGGAAGCATGGAAGTGAGACAAAAGGCAATGCTGATCAGTATCTGCAATGATGCCACAGAGGGGTATACAGACATGAAGTATTTACAGTACTGGGGATGTCTCTTTTTCTCCTCAAATCTCGTCTGCTTCATAGAGTTTGATGAAGAAAGAATGAAAACTCAAAAATTTCCCTGAACATTTTTCAGGAAAAAAAAAAGAAAAAGGCTCTACTTGAGCAGATTATTTTGGGGAAAAAAAACAACCAACAAACCAACAATAAAACCCAGCTATGAGTGTCATTAGTGTGCCATATCTAATTTAAGCACCAAAAAAGAAAAGACAATGCATTTATCCCTTGGAGAAATGTATTCTGGATTCCATTTACAGTTCATGGCATGTGAGGACTAGCCTTAAAATATATTGAGGTGGGTTGCTTAGGTTTCAAAATTGGAGTTTTTAAAGGAGTAAACTTACTTTATTAATAATGTGTAAATCACACTTTTCTATAAATTTTTCATATTCTTGGCTTTTCTAGGCTCATATTTCTGTTATTTTACCATCTTCTTAAATAGAGGAATTCATTTTTATCCACAAGGGAATATACTCATAAATTTGTTGGCATACTTCATGAGATCTGTTGATTACATATTATTTAATAGATAATTAGAAGTTTGGTTTTTTCTGAATGCTACACAAAAACTGGGAACACATTTGCTGAAGAGCTGAAAAAATAAGACATATTTGAACATCATAGTTTCAGAATGTTGCCTGTCTAAAACTGTGAATTTTTTTATACCGACAAGCCTTGGAAAAGAATTAAAAATCTGATGAATTTGGTTGCTTTCAATGTGTTAGACAGAGATATTCCCTACTGTAATTTAATGTGTGCTAGTACAAACATAATCTTGTTAACTACAAATTTGGTGGTGTTTCTGTAGGAAACTATAGAGATGCAAATCACTTTTGCACGACTTAAATGGAACCTCTCTAATATGAATTCCGTTTATCTGCAATTTCACAGGTCTAATGGCTTATAGTTTCCTAATGGGACCACCAGGTTACTTTCAGTAAAATATTTTTATATGTTTTGTGGACATCTAGGAAAGATACAGGTATTTATCAGCTCCATCACTTTAGTGCCTCTTTTCGTCTCTGACAGATATCATCCTTCCTCCACTCACACCCTTGCGACAGTGAGATGTGAAATGTTCAGCTGCCACTGCTCTAAGCACACTGAAAAGCACTTGGGCCTCTGTACAAGATGTAAAGATAACACTTCAGAACTATTCTGCTGAAGTCTGGTCCTCTGTCACTCCATCAAAGTCTTTTAGACCACACATAGATTCCTATGTGTATTCCTAAGCTTTATATGTAAAGTTGGAAGTGAATTTACCAAAGTGGGAATAAGATTTATCTACAGTTAGTATAATATTGTCATACATAAACACCCTCCTTTTGCTTTACACCCTTTTTTTTTTTTGATCCTAATTACTGTAACTCATTTCTGCCATGTTCTGTCACCTGGTGTAAAGTAACACAAGCATTAGCTTCGCTTCTTTCTCTTTTATCAGCTTCCAACTTGTCAGACACAAAAAAAATATTTAGTGTAAATGTATGCGTTCCTTTTGGATGAAGCAAATAGGAGCTAAACCAAAATTCTTTGATGATGATCTGTTCCCATGTTTCTGGACTTGATTTAAAAAAAAACCCAAACAGAGGGTTGGATCCCATTTTACGATTCGATTATGGAAGACTATTCTCATTGATATGATTTGTAAGTACCCTTCCTGCTTGGCTGCAGCAGAGGAGGACAGTTAATAAAGAAGCTCATCTTGTTCAGACTATTTTATTTTAATGGTGGGGGATCTGAGAAACCAGTTTTTTCTCTATTTATGCAGCTCCCTGCCTGCACTGTGCAATAAGCCTACCCTGGACACAGGGACTGCTGCTTGATTGTGGCTATTTTGACTGCACAGTTTGAAAGACACACTGCTCACAGTGTGACACTGAGGAGATTAACAGCATTTAATTTTTCTTAGAATTAGTTTTGCTTCAGCTGAATTAGGTCTCATTATTTTGCTGAAAATCATCTAACTTTTATGCTCTCCACAAGTGAAATAATAAACTGTTTTTTCCTTTCAAGGAAACTGCTTACAGATTTTATTGCTAGCTTTGTTTCTTGTAAGTACCAGTTCAATAAGCCTAATTGGCCACTAACAGTTGCGCCTTTGGAATAGCGAGGGAAATAAGTATTCCAGTTTGAGGATAAACATTTTAGTGGCATTTTGATATGGGTGGAAAAAAATTGAACATGAATATACTTTTCTTCAAGAAGGTGCCCTAAAAGTCTCAATATATTTTTAAGATCTTTTCTCTTAGACTTTGTATCAGAGATGCACTTAAGGCACCTAACTAAGGATTATAGAAAAATATATCCAGATTGTCTCCATGGGTTGTGTTTTGCACCATATTTGTAGGAAATGCTGCTTTGATACTGTAATGAGTTTAATAATTCATCGGCATTAACATCAAAAGGAAACCAAAAAGGATGAAAAGTCATAAGAACTTCTGAAAGTAAATTGCTATGAAAAATTCCTAAATTTTTTTCATTATTGTATAAGGCATTAGGAGCAAATGAAAAACTAGTATTTTCTTGAGGGAAAAGAGGACATTTTGGAAATTCAAGAAAATATTTTGGTTGAAAATAATTTGATAGAAATAGACATAAAATGCAACTCAGCTTTTGCCTGCCCTTGTCATTATCCTGATTTATGGACATGTAGCTGTTTTCATGAATCATGACATTCAAAAGTAACATTGGATCCAAGAACTAATACAAAAATATTTTGCACAGAACATAAAAGCATTGAGGACAAGATTATTTGTAATATTCAGAGAGGGAAAAGGGTTTAATAGGAACCACAAAACCAGCCACTTCTGGATGATGAGTATCTATTTTCAAAGTTTGGTAAGAAATCTGCAGTGATGAGGCTGCCAAAGTTTATTTCCTGTTACATGGAGCAGGAAGTACTTTTGCCATGGCAGCTTCAAGGAGCTGGTTCTGGCTCAGCAGAACCTCCACTCCCTGGAGTGACTCTTTGGGTGCATCTGGAGGCTGCAGTTCCTTGCATGGCACAGGGGACCCACCTCACCTCTGCAATGTCCCACTCTGGATGTGGCAATATGGAATGCTGTATTTTCCAGTTTTCTCTATAGTGTGGCCACATTAGATCAAAGTTTTGGTAATCTATCAAACTACAGCCCCAACAAGGAAAAGGATGATGAATGTGTAACATTTTTTTTAAAGCCAGCTGCTTATAGTAAGGGTAGGATATTCATAGTTTAAACATTGCTTCCCAACAAGAAGACAGGATTTTTTCTATAGCTTGAAGATACGTTCATTTCATAATGTTTCAGAGCAGTTAAAGACTACAGTCAGGAAAGTACTGTAGCACTGTTACGTCCTTTTACTGTTGACAGGACTTCAGGTACTTTTAACTCTTCTGAAATGAAAAAGGGGGTAAAGCTGAGGATGTTCTGGACTGTTTAGTAACAGCTCTTGGTGAAACGGTATCCTAAATACCAGCAGGCCCTCAGATACTGAAAAGTGCACTTTAAATGTTTTATAGATCTTTTAAAACTCTGAAAGGCTTTACACTATCTGCCTAGTAAAACTTTTGAATTTAGTGTCAACTGAATGCCCAAGCATAGCTCTTTTTAATTTTAGATCATAGGCAATTACACAAATGCATCAATGGAAATAAGTAGAAAATGTGACTGGTCTTAGCCTTAGAAAATATGGTCAGGAATAATAAAAGATGCTTACTATCACAAACCTCATAAGAGAATCTCTCTCCTTCTTTCTTCTGCTCAGTGGATTGCAAGTCAAAGGCATTAGACAAAGACAATGACACATTACAGACAAAACGTACCAATACATAAAAAGCAAAGTATAGTCCAATACAAACATTAAAATAAAGCTGGCACTACAGATTGCAACACAAAACACCCAGACCTGATGCAACATTACAGATCATTAGCATGTGTCTGTGAAACAGCATTAGTTCATTCCAGTATTGTCAGGACAGTAAATAGGTCTTGTAGACTTTTTATTTAAACATTTTGATTTTCTTTGCAAGTAGAAGTGAAAGCTTTGACTAGGTTGCAAACATGGTGCTAATGATCTCTAAGAACTTTGAATTAACCAGGAAACAAATATGACTTACCTCCTTCCCTCCCATGGACTCAAACATTTTCTCGAGTTGGACTCTTAATTGCTGAACGTTGTTCATCAAGATACAGGCCTACAGAGAGAGCACCAAATGTCAGATTGTTCATGACCAATTCTTCAGCAGCCCTTCATTCACAGAATTATAGAATCATTAAGGTTGGAAAAGATTTCTAGGACCATCTTCATTCATGCAGCTGTGTTGTTTACAGGAGGTTCCCATCCACTGCTGCCTTTCCTTCCTCCTTAACTGACCCTTCCCTTTGCCTGGTCAGCAGTGCTGCCCCACAGGGAACTGGATGCCGTCTCCCAATCACCTGGACAGGTTTCAGATCCCAGAATTTCACATCCTGAGCTGTCCCAGGGAGTTTCTAGTCATACTTAATATAGTTACATCTGGTGGATTAATGCAAGAAGCACACACCATCATCCTGGGAAGAGCAGAGGCAACAACGATCCAACTGCTTTGTGAGTGACTATAGGCTAGAGGAACGGGGTGGCCACATTGCTTGCTAGATCCAGTCTTAACAGAAAACTGTGACAACACTGGAACCCAGATAATGGCTGACACTTAAGTATTTGAATAAAACAACATGCTGTTCTGTTAATAACAGAAAAATATTTTAGAAATATGCATTTTTGCATTACTTGAAAAGTTGGTGAATAAATTAGGAAATAGAACTCTGTAATCATATTATTTCAGTCTAGAAACATTGCTGTTTAAGCTTATTTGTTAAAGGCAGAACACAGAGCCACTGTGCAACAGACAGCAATTTCTGTATTCATATAAGGTTAAAAGTAAAATGTTAATAAAATTAAAGAGCTAGTTACAAAAATCATGGAAGAAAGAATCCATTACTAGAATCTTGTGTACTTAGTTGACATCATATTCTGGTTTGTTATGGTGCAGATGACGCAATCAGACAATACTTACTAAAAGATCTCAGATTGGCCAAGGCCAGTGTGTTCTAGTGCATGACTGGATTAATTTAGGCACTACAGAAATACATTTCAATAAAACACATACACATTTATTCAGACAACAAGGTGGTGATGGAATGATTACAGTGATTGATACTCATTTGTACCTTTCTAGTTAATAGCATGTTCCAATGTAGAGCTGAAAAGTGATGGGATCAATAACATGATTTAGATTTAGTTACTAACACGTTACGCTCATAAGAATTTGGTGTCAGAGTCCTTCTCAGCTTAAGGAAAAAAAAGAAATTTGGTCTAACTTCTTACTACTTAGATTATTACTTCCCAGTGAAGCATGCTGCTCATCCTCTTACAGAATGCAGCTGACTTTCTATAGTGGTTGAATTGCCACCTCCCTGCCCATCTCTTGAAAAATCCACAAACCCTACTTCTATTTGTCTATCTAGCGTCTATTAATTTAAAATCACTAAGACTGTATCCTCCTTTCCTGTACTATCTCCTGACTTCTAACAACTCAATTATTTTGGAAATAATCTTCAATATCACAAATCAATATTACTAGAATTATGATTTCTGATGGGGGCATAACTAGCCGGATATAACATGTTTTTCCTTTTGTTTCAAACAAATGCAAATGCCTTTGGCAATATACTGAAGCTATGAGAGAAATACTTCACATTGAAGCAGTTTCAAAGTTTCCTTTGAGGCCGGCCTCAGGAGGCTCTTTCAGAGCCTAAGCCTACCTTGGCTCAATGAAAAACTTGCTGTTGTTGTCAGTAAAGAACATTACTTAAAACCATTCTCATTGTATTTCATTATCCTCTAACCTTCAGAATAGTCTGTGCAGCAGTTTACAGGAATCAGGCAGATGCATCAACATGTACAAGCGAGTGGCAAGTACAATACAAGAACCCACGTTTGTTTGTAAGTGCTGACAGGAGGTGGAAGATAAGAGCCTGTTTTTACATTAGATAAATACCTTTATGAAAAGCATCTTTGATATGCTTTTATTTGAACAGTTTATATGCACATTTTGTAGTGTTTAGTAAAATTACTAAAAGTACTGACTTGAAAAAGAATGCCAAATTCTAATTTGAATCAGAAAAAGTATTCGTTTTAATCTCTTCTATCAGCTCTAATGCAGAGGAACATTTATTTTAGCTGAAATTACCAGATCAAATGGACTTTAATTAAGCTAAAAGTATGTATTTCAACAGGCAAGTTCTGTTAAAAAAAAGTTATGTCCCGCAAAGGCATTTGATACAATACTTTATACCTGGTTTAGTGGAAGGTGCCTCTGCTCATGGCAGGGGGGTGGAATTAGATGATATTTAAGGTCCCTTCCAACCCAAGTCATTCTAGCATTCATAATGAGATTAATTTCATCTACAGCCTTAATAAAGATAGGCATAGGAGGATGACTTCAGAAATTACTCACTCCAACAATTAAAAAAACCCCATTGGACAGGCCAAAAGACTACACAAACAGACTAGATGATTCAATGCTTTATCAGAACTCATTTCTTCTAGGAAGCAGTGAGCTTTATTTAATATTAACATTAAATTCGTAAGAACTACCAATATTTGATATTTAGCTGCAATACATGTCTTTCTAAATTCTATTATTGTGTGCATGTTGGTGACCTCTAGATCATCACACTGCCCCTCACTACAGAGAGCACTGGCAGGAGGGAGCATGTCCTCAAGTCATGCACAGGGATGTGACACAAGGATAGCTGAGGTCTCTGATGGGCTGTCTAAGGGCTGTACCAATAAAGGTAAACAGTCTGAGGATGGGGCTCTAGTTACTGATCTGCAGATTGGTACAGCTGAACAAAACACCATTAAATACAGTAGACATTGTGCTAGAAGCTGCCTGCCATGGGAGAACTAGCTTTGATTGAATATCAATGATATGGAAAACCCAGTTCACAAGAATAATTTTCCTTGGTCTTGTTAAAGTATTGATAAAGTGTCCATTTGCTCAACCATATCTTTAGTGTGCATATCTCATTTAATTCTGAGTCCATGGCAAACTGGTCCTTCATTAGGGACACCCTTATAAGCAGTGAGGCAGCAAAACACACAGGATTTTCATCTCCCCTCTGCATGGGTAAAGCAGAGTGAGTGGCAGCAGCAGAAACGTCTGCACACATTCCCTGCACAGGGAACAGGGATCTTACAAACTCTCCAATGTACAAACTGATACAGAGAGGTAGGCAATGAAAACGCAAACCAAAAATATTTTCTGTTTGAGAAACAAGATGAAGATACATTCACCATAGTATTAGGCTGGTATCCATGGCATGTTTGTGGTCATCTTGTAATTATTTTTTAACTTTAATACTGAAATTATTAACAAGGATTCTTAACTAATTTCACTTATTCCAGCTTTTACATTTCACTGTAAGCAGCTATGAAAACATGCTGACCTCCCTCCATTCAGGTTTTTTCATATAAAGAAGTGATTACATTTTCAAAAAGTACAGTAACTGAATGGTAATTTCTGAGGCAGAAAAAGCCACAGGTTCTTACTCACCACGTTTTCTTTATCACAATATGAGCTGAAGTAACTTGAAATAATCGCAGCATACTGAACAAGTACTTTGTTGATAGTCTAGAAGAGAAGACTCTTTTAAATGGTGAATTTCATAATGCAAAGCAAAAATAATAAAAAAGGAGGTTTGTATAAATGATAGGTTTTACAGGTGCTTACACATATAGTATGTATAGATATAATATAAACAATCCTGTGAGCACATTTTCAAACCCCTGCACAGCAGATGGTGGGTAGTTCTTAACGTAATCTTCAATAACAGAGAGTTTAATTTTAGCAGAGCTGTTTTTGAGAAGCACTGAGAACTCTACTCCTTGCAATGTACTACACAGTTAATGGAAGAGTAGCAAGCTCAAAAAATCCTCCAGGGTGACAATATATAGAATAGAAATATAATGGAAAAATAAGACAAAAGGAGCACTGTTCAAAGCCTGGCAATACTAGTTACCTTACAATAATCATGTAAATAGGAGCACTGCAAATGGAGAGTTGTTGCAACAAAAGAACAGAATTAAACGTAAATGTGAACTTTTCTAAAGCCAACAGGACTATAATGGAAATTCAGAGCTTGGGAGGAAGTATAACTACCAAAATAAAAAGCTGGCACAGTTGAGTTTATCAAACAGCAGGTGAATAACTACCACCTCAGGACTTCAAACAAAAATACCTTATTGCCACACCTTGATTTTTTCGTTCCTGCACTGCCTAATTGGCTAATTGCATTTCACTGAATGGCTCCACTAATGGAAGTGCAATCAGTTCTCAGCAAGATAACAATTGATTATGTAAATGCATTCATATATGTATAAAATACATAAATGTGAAATCTCAGAGAGGACAGAACTTCTCAAACAGGTGAACCATTTTGACAGAGTAGACAAGACCCAGCTTTAAGCCACAGACAGTGTGTCTTTCTGATGATCCCAGTCAGACAGAAAACATTAATTCTAAAAAACTCTGGAACCACTTAGCTTTTAAATACATGGCAACACAGTATCATTCTCTCTGAAGCTTAGTCCAGATGCATTGACTTTAATTTACCTTTGCAAACCTTCTCATTAAATGAGATAGTGCTTCTGGATTAGGACACTCCAGTTTCCTAATAATCTCAAAGCTTTGATTGAGCTGTGTGAAGACATCAACCACAGAACAAGAGAAGAGGGCATGATCTGATGTTTGCTGAAACTAGAGAGAAACATTCAAATGTTAGTATCTATTCAGAGATCAAAGCTGTCTTCACTGATTCTTATACCTGAAACTCCTTCTGAAGTCAAAAAGTAACACAGAAAAAAAAAGTAGTCTCATTGATAATACCGAGAAATGCGGCTTTTCACTTTTCTGATGCTTTCAAACCACTTAAAAATAAAAACAGAATTTTCCTTCATGACATCATCATCACATCATAGGCTAGTGAAATGATACCATAGAAAAAATTCTGTGGGGATTTAGGCAGAGGGAATCAGAGCAGGAATTTCTCTGTAAGGTTCTCCAAAAGCTATTATCTCCTGAAGTCTGAGAAGGATATTGCAGGACCAAATGTACTTCTGGTTTTGTAACAACACAAAAGTGTCTTAATACTTTATTTATTCTCTTCTTTAAAAAGTAAAGGCTCACCCCGTCTTTTTTGTCTCTTTCTAATGCTCCATGAAGAAATTCCATTGAGACATCCTCATTTTCATCCAGCCACTGAATGACAAATGGTTCAAACCACCTGAAAATTAAAAGCAATTTTGTAAAGTAGGTAGCTTTAACAAAGATCCAAAGAGGAGAGATGTCATACTACCCAGCAGTTTGGCACCTCGTGCTTTCATATCTATTCTTATTGCTAAAAAAATTCTAACAACCCTGGAAAAATTTTTGTCACCAAATTTCTGCAGCTACCAAAAGGCTTTTCAGGCTTCAGTTTCACAATACTCTTGCTGGTATACTTTGGTGATGTAAAATTAGCAGTAGCCAATTCTCTACCAGTGAAGCATGGCAGGTATGCATCTTCTATCAATATTGGCTCTTTGGTAACATTTTTTTTTTTTATTTGGATATGAAATAACTTGTATATAACTTTGTTTTAGTAAAAATCATCTGTGTTTTACTTTTCTTTAGTTAATTTTAGAAAAATTTAAAGTAATCAAAGGCCTCAAACCATCTCAAACCAGCAGACTGCCAGAAGATTAAGGATAGCTCATATAAAAGGACAGGAGTGAATAGATTTATTATAGGGAGACAGGTGAAAAGAAAACCAGCTGAGTATTAACGCAATCCAGTAAGAATTATTTCAGTAGTATACCCCGTTAGCATCATATCTTAATCCAAATTCGGCTGTAAAACAAATGCAGGGACCTGTAACTAATAGTGCTGCTGTTCCCTCATCTCATACCTTCCTCAGACATTTTCTGACCAAAGCATTTTGTCATCCCTGAAGACCTGCAGTTACAACAAGCATAGAAACCTATGAAATAGCTGACTGCACATTTAACACCTGGACTATTTTACTTGATAGAATGAGGAATTAAAGAGAAGGAAGTGTAAAAAGTAGTTTCTAGTGCTACACACCTTGAGATCTTGCACAAACCCAAGCATAAATATTTGACCAAAATAAACCTTGGGCAAAGCCTAGACTTACAGAAGCCGTCCTGAAACACCACTTACAGAGAGTATTCAGGCACTGCATCCTTGAAAGAAGAGAGTTCTCGCACATATTCATTATAAAACCATTTCACTTTGAAGTGCAAATTCATATAATCTGTGCTTTTGCATAATCGCTGCTTTTCATGTTCTGTAATAGAAGAAGTGGAAATAAAAGCACTTAATAGGGTTCTAACAGTAAATAACATTCTTGTGCCTCAGTGCACTGGTGACACAATAATACAGGACTTGCATTTAAAAACATAATTGGTTTGATTTTTCTAGAGGTAGTAGTACCCACAGGTTCAATTTTCAGGCTCTGAGTACTGTTAGGAAAAAAAAAAAAAAAAAACCAAAGACCAAACCACAAATTAGGCTCCTCACCTCTCTTCACTGCAGTGGGAAAAAACCCACAAATTTGCTGACTTCCCACACTTTAGATTTTTCTTTGACTGTTACAAAATGGTTAAGAAGCTTTTGAGTGTCAAGCTAGAGAAGATAACCATAGCTGTGTAATAGCCAGAGGAAGTAACGGCTGTAAATGCCAGTCCTACATGAAACTGTAAAACCTGCATTTATCAGGGCTAGCAAAAAGAAAGAGGAGACAACACTGCAGCTCTACAGCCATCTGATTTATCGCACAAGTAGAAAAGATGGTTAAATAAAGTGTTTTTGAAATTTTTCAAATGGACTTTACCTTCTCAGTGTCCTCCTGTTTGCCACATACTGAATATGCAGATGGAGGTGGGTGGCAGGAATCATAGAGCCACCTGTAATCACTTTCTCCATTTTTAAAGTCTGATTTAATTTGTTTGGAGCAAATAATCCATCTTTCTTCCAGGATTTTGATCCCTGTTTTAGTTTGTACACTAGGCTCTGCATTGTTCACCTGGCCACTGCAGACCTGGACAACTCTATTCCTTCTCTCCATTAGCTGACAGGCACTTTATCCTTACTCAAAGCTTTTATTTCCTTCTCCCACAGCATGAAATCAGGGATCCACAAGTTTTGGGCAGAATAATCTTATCTTTGCTTACTACTCACAGCTTCCTAAAATCACAGATCTCATCTGTTTGAGGCATCATGTCACTTGCACATTTCCCTAAGCAAAAGAGTAGTTTCT
Source organism: Daphoenositta chrysoptera (assembly GCA_013397915.1). Classification (NCBI taxonomy): domain Eukaryota; kingdom Metazoa; phylum Chordata; class Aves; order Passeriformes; genus Daphoenositta; species Daphoenositta chrysoptera. The sequence continues at coordinate 251,547 of VZRO01002119.1, forward strand.
TTTCCATTAAAAATGACCTAATACAGGTGATCAGCAGGAATGATGTTCTTGTGCAAATAGTATGTATTAAGAACTTACCACTTTCAAACCTCCTTTTTGCTTCTTACTTCTGCTTGCTGTGCAACACAGTATTACACAAATCTCATACATTTGCATGTGAACCTAATTTTCTGTAACAGCAGGAGCATCCCATCCTGTCATACACTTGCATGTACCATTGGAACCTCTGTCAGTGAAAATGCACTATGAACTACATATCCTGTGTTTTTCAGATCTAGCCAGGGACATTAGAAGGAAATGTTTAGTTTTATTATTATGACTAATCAGCACTACAGTAGTACACCATGCCATCCAACAAGTCTTTCAGAAGCATGTTATCATGCAGTGAGTTACTAAGTTTTGTGCAAATCAGATTATGAAGTGCCCCTGTGGGCTTTCATTGCCTTTTAAGCATTGCAGTAGCATTTTCACCTTCACTGCCTTTCCATCACACTCAAGAAAAATCACTAAATCAGTTTCTGTCTAAAAGTGCATTTATTCAACTTCATGCTACTTGAGAGTACTATAAATTCTCCCCAGCACAGTATCATGGTTACTGGCATTAAACAGAACCACAGAGAGAAAGATGTTGCCTTCTCTCGTGGTTCTGAGGAATCTTTTTTTTTTAGGCAGCAGGTTTTTCACCAACTATTATAGAAAGCTAAATGACAAAACATTTGCTCTATAAAAGGTATTCTTACAAGGTAGACCAGTCTTTCACTGAGAACAGTTATGTTATTGCTGTCAAATTCACTGCACATCTGCTGCTTAAGTCATTGTTAAAAATCTATCTTATATTGCATCTCAAGAGTGGAATTTCTGAAATGAATAGCACTTTTTTTTCATTGAAGCATTGCATAAATGGGTTATTAGATTATACAATGTAACTTGAGAATACTTGCTATAGTATGACAAACCAAGGAAATCCTTATTTCAATTTTAGAAATGAGCTACTGCCACTAATTGGCAAACTTGTCCAGGAGGGTACAACGTACACATACCATTCATTGATATTTTCTTTTTAAAGTTAAGATTTATAACCCATTAAAAATGAGCACAAAAGTAATTAATGAATAATTGAACTTTTTTCTCCAGGCTGTTATGCCTTGTAGAGAATATTTAAAAAGTCTCCCAGGATATTATTTCTAGTTACATATAAGTGAAAAATGCATTCAGAATTCCTGATATTAATGGATGAGAACATCAGCAAACACTTCATGTGACCTACGAAGTCATTTAGTATCCATGCATTTTACCTCTTCAGCTCATATAAACCAAAGAACGGAGCAAACAGGTGCCCCTAATGAGTCAGCCCGTGACAATTTTAACTGAATAACAGATGGGTTTATCCATGGTAATGATGGATTTTGGTTACAAAGTGCAGCGACATCCCTGTAGGTGTTCTGAATTTAGATTAGGACCAACAGACCACTTCCCTAATTTCTGAAAAACTTGCACAAGCTAAGGTAAATGTGAGCCAGTACAGAATACATGGATGCATTTTGGAGATCTGTGTCTATTTTCCTGGAGGAAAAGCTAGTGCCATGTTTCCCTATACAGAAATACATTTTGGACTTTCTGGAAGAAAGATGTAGTAGCTGCACAATACAACTCTTTTTTAAGAAGTCCACTCTTGCTTTGCAAAATTGTTACACTACTGCGTCAGTCTGGAACTGAAGCTGCCAACTGTGTGCAAATGTGCTCTCCGGAGAGATAACAGAAATACCTGAATATTCTCATAACTGATTCTAGGTGAGGAAATCTCCAGTATAACAAACTTAATGCTGTTAATGTTTTTTATTTTGTGCTGCTCTTTTTCTGACAGATTCCTTGAAGTGCAGCATATTTTTAGAAGCACCTACTCATCTAGTAAGTTCCATAAAGAGGTCATGTTCAGTTCCCGTGCTGGCATATTCTATATCACTGTGTCATGCATCAATGAAAAAAATACTGATAAGATTCTTGTAAACTGGAACGTCTGTAAACTCTGGTTGTGTATATGGGGCACTTTAGCTGCTTTTAGGAATTGCAGTTCCAGTAAGTGTAACTTTTTCCATCGTTACTGACACTTAGGCTGGAAGGGAATATCTCCTTAGGGGTGATGCTGTAATGAACGTACTTCCACAGGCCTGCAGCAACAGACATGTAACTGCAGCCACAATGAAAACTGTATGGAATTGTTCCATCTCAATGGTACATATGACAGAGATGGGAACCCCTTAACAGGCTTCCAGTAAGCAACAGCACTGAAATAAAATAAAAAAAAATTGCCCAGATGTTATCTGTATAACCAAGAAAAGAGACAGATTGTTTTAAAAGCTTATTCATGGAATTTATTAAAATATGCAAAAGAACTTTTGTGTGATGAAATCAGCCACAGACCTGGTGACACTGTGTCTGGCACATAACATAATTGCAGGCAGCAGTTCTTTTAGAGAAAAATGTATAAAGAAACATAATAGGAAGGACTATAATCCAAGATACTTTCCTCCCAGTCCTTGACCAACAGTACTTAGGAACCGTGTTTGATTTCTTGCTCATTTTCCCAGCAATTATTAGAGAGAGCTGAGAAGATTTTCTTAAATTAACAAATAAAACTCATAATGATGACTTATTAAGGAGAAATATCTATATGACCCTAAAGACAGAATGTCATTTAACAAACTAGAATAGACTCTTGCTCACTACAGAAGCCTTTTTTCTTTTTAACCTTGAGGTAATAACATCACTCTGAGTTTCCACATAATTTTTGATATGTATTAGTTGCTAAAAAAGGAAAATAGGGTAATCTAACAACCTTCATGGAAGATGAACATGTTAAATATTCAGATAATCAAATTGATATTTTGTTCAACTCTGATTTTCCTTATTTGGGTACAAAAACTCAGAGCAATTTTTTTTTCTACAGCAGTTTCCAAGCCAATATTTTTTGTAAAAACATAGTTCAGCTGCTTGAAGCATTCTAATAAGATGGTTTTAAAGTGTATTTCACTGTAAATAAAGTGTATTTCACTGCTTTTTGTAGCTTTATGAACAAGAACTCCAAGGAAATTAGTCTGTAAAGAATGAACAAATTGACTAGATACACACAAATATATTTATCTAAAAAAAAAAAAAAACCAACCCTTGTCTAGTTTTCAGGCTTTATAGATAATTTTTCAAGGATTAATAACTACTATAAAGAATATTTATGTGAAACAAATTAATCACATCACAACCACTGACTGATATAGAATCTGTTGCCCTACAGTTTATTAAATAGAAATAACTGAGACTAAGCATATGGGATTTGTGTTTGGATTAACTGCAAAATTTCCCATCGAAACTCAGCTGTTATTTTCAACCACTGTGACATGATTCCATATTATTTGCAATAATTACTTACCAATCTTTCTAGAGACTACCAGCTGCAATCTATTTCTTCCAGAACTGCTGTTTCAGAAAACCTGCTATTTCCAAACTTGCAGTCATAATAATTGGGAAGGGTAATTAGGAACACAAACTGAATACACCTAGTGGAAGAAAAGCTCCTGTAAGGAATGATATGGATGGGGTATGAATTGGTATTCCTCCCTCTGAATCTGTGGAAACATGACACCACATAGATGTGCCAGTGTTTTGGATAAAAGTAGCAGTTAATGTTTAATGTGCCTGATCCCAGTGCAATTTCCCCACAATACAGGAGTGGTTACTATGCCACTGCCTCTTTTAAGGTGGGTATTATAGTGCTCTAGATTTCATCCCTGTACTGCTGAAAGAAACCTGAAGCCTCTGATTGTATGAATGTAACATAGCGTACAGGTCACAAATGAAGAAAAAATTTAACTCAAAGTTCATAACTGATTTAGAAGAAAACATTACATTCTACTAGAATCTCATCCCAGGATTCTTGTATTTTGCTAAAGGCAATGGAAGTCACTGGTTATTAACTGAAATAGAGAGTAGAACAGAACTAATTGATAATTATACATAATTTATATTGATTTTTATAATGTGAAATGCTACTGACCTTTCTGAGAGGGCTCTTTGTGTCAAGATAAATATAATAAACCAAAACCAGAAAAACTTCTGTCATTACCTCAGTTTTGGTTTACACTTCTCTCTAAATTACATCTAACCCCCCCCTCTAATTCTCCTTTAAAAATATGTTGTATCTTTCACAACAGACTTCGACACAGTCAATCTTTTCTCTGCATTTACTTGGAAATTTTCATCAAAATATCTTTGAACAGTTCAATAACATTATGGACCGTACCTGAAACATCTCTGTGGGGTGATGAAGCTCTGCAAATGGGAAACTGAAGTGAAACACGACCAAGTACACTTAATAAGGCAACATTAAGGAAGGCAGTGTAGATCTTGTTCCAAGATTTCCTTTCCATGGAGTCATATTTCCTCCCTGGACAGGAGGAGCTACTGGAGAGGCTCCAGGAGAGACCACAAAGATGATGAGGGGTCTGGAGTATCTCTCTTATGAGGAGAGACTTAGGAGGGGAGCTGGGCCTGTTTAGTCTTGAGAAGACAAGATTGAGTGGGGATCTCATTAATGCATATAAATATCTCCGAGGAGGGTGCCAAGAGGATGGTGACAGACTCTTTGTGGTGGTGCCCTGCAACAAGACAAGGAGCAATGGCTATAAACTAAAAAACAAGAAGTTTCATCTCGGCATGAGGAAGAACTTTCCATTGCGGGTAGCAGAGCACTGGAACAGCTGCCCAGGAAGGTCATGGAGTCTCCCATCTGTGGAGACATTCCAAACCCTCCTGGACACATTCCTGCTGTCACCTGCTCCAGGTGTCCCTGCCTTGACAGGGGGGTTAGACTGAATGATCTCCACAGGTGCTTTGCCAACTCTAACAGTTCTGTGAATCTGTGACAGAGATGAGGGAAGGAAGACAGACTGTCTTATTCTGAATGGTGAGGAAAAATAGATTCGCTGTTCTCTTTTGTTTTCTTGCCTGCAGTGCAAGTGGCTAATCAACCCCTGATTTAATGCAGTGCACTGTAAAAGCTGATATGACATTGCCCTTTATATTCAATGAGAAGCTCTCAAAGCAAGAGGCCATTTGCTCAGAGATCTCAGCTTTGCCTGACATTTCACAGCAGGTGCAAGAGTTCAGGGTCACCTGCTTGTGTCTGAAAAGGCAGAGCTGTACATGGCTTCCTGGCAGAGGTAAACGTCTCATGGGAACTTAAAGGGCATCAAATGCCAGTGTCATTTACTACCTAAGAGATGCAACATGCAAGATCATGAGGGATGTATGAACGTGCTGTAAACTACCTTATCTTCTACTCAAAACATTGCATTTGCCACTTTTTAGTTACTGCGTTATATTGCCTAAATGTTTCAGATAACTTAGGCCAAGATATCAACTTTGACATCTTATTAACATTACTCAGTTGCTTTTTTTACTGCTTATTTGTAGCCCTTATTACTCTTACTAGTCTCATCAATTAATCACTAGTTCCAAAGCCAAATACTTCCAGAAGGTTCCAAAAAAGTGGATGTGTTATCACCAAAAGGGCAATGCAAGATGTGCAGCTTGATTGTGCATAAACTTGCTCTGTTTTGCTTGCTGACAAGAAAAGAAAAATGCCAGGACTGTAAGTAAGTGAATAAGATCAACCTCAGTATGATTTCACCCTTCAATATCGTTTAGGAGTGAAATTTGCATATCATGATATTAAGTAGATAATATTCAAAGAACAAACATTTGGAGACAAAATTCTGTCTTTGGATATACATGGCTACTATTGGTTACAAAAGGAAATAAGCACTTGCTTTCAACGAGTGAAATAACCTGAACTATTTTCTTTTACTGTTGGTGGAATTCTTGTTTTGTAGATTTATTGACCATGGAAAGTGTAAGGAAATGGAAGCAGAAGAAAGAAGAAATGGAAGCAGAAGCAGAAGAAATAGTCCATCCTATGGATATGAGATCTATGATGATAATTAAAGCCCTGGTTCTGAAGAATATGATAGAAATTTCAAATACTTCATACTGAGGTTTCAACATCTATTCAAAGTAATAGAAAAAGAAAAGTAATAAAAGTAATAAAAGAAGAAAAGTAATGCTAATATAGGAATCCAATTTATATTGATTAGGCTTTCATAAACCTGTAATATGTATAAAAATTGCAAAATAAAGAGAGAATATATGCCCCATCCTTGGAAGTCCTCAAGCGAGGTCTGATTGGGACCTGAGCAACCTGGTCTAGTGGGTGGCATCCCTGCCCACGGTTCAGGGGCTGGAACTAGATTACCTAAGTTCCCTTCCAACTCAAACCATTCTATGATTTTATGATTTGATAGTATAATGCTTGAATCTGGGATGGAAAACAGAATAAAGGTAACAAAGAGCACTTCAATAGCATTGGAACTTAACTACTGAATATTCAGCTTTGCATCTCCAATGTAATTTTTGTGACAGGTTTCTTTCATTTACTTATTGCTTATTTTTTAAAAAAATGTATCTTTCCATGAAGGAACTTGATGCTCTGCTCTTTAGCTCATCTCAAGTGTACAAAGTGAGCATAAAACCTTATCAAACAGGCATGCTTGCATTTTATAAGCAATTAGTAGAATGAAAAACAGGAAGAATCCAGCAGGAAGATAAATGTGAGGCTGCACTTAAATAATTACCTGTGTTGTATCTGGCTCTGTCTGCCAAGGCAAAACCAGAGAGGTGTTGTCTAATTCTTACCCAGCAAATTCCACTTCAGGCTTACTAAAAAATAATGTGGAAACAAGCAGTTTTAATGGATTTATCCTATTCTCCTGAAGGCGAAGCAGTATCAAATGTTTAGTTTAGAACTAATGCACTTGACCATAAGAGGAAATTTACCTCAGCATCTATAGGAGAAAAAGATACAAGTGAATCTCCGTAAGTGGAAAGTGAAAGTAGAAGACTGAGTCTTAAACCTCAGAAACAAAGACTAGGAGAAGCACAGCTGCTGTGTGAGGAAAGCTTTAAAGGAGTGTCTTAGTAAAAACGGGCAAGACTAAAAATAGCGTACAGGTTGCTTGTTATTTTTATAACTCAAATATTTTATTCTAGTTGATAAAGAAAGATACTTTGTTTCAAGAAAGTTGTTATTAGTTACTGTTTCTCAATGAAAGAAGTCCAAAATGTAACTGGATTAGCTCACAGAATGCAGGAAGAGGTGCAGCACCTACATTCCACTGCTGCTGTGTGATAATTATGCAGCTCCACTCTGACAGAGATAGTGGGAAGAAACCCCTCAAGCAAACAAAAGGATGAAAGCTTTCCCCAGCCAGCAGATGCAGGACTGCATTAAACAATGCAGGTCCTTTAAGGGACTATCTGAGGGGACAAAGTCACATTTTTGCTTAGAGGTTTTGTTTGTTTGGGTTTTTATTTGTTTTTCTTCCCCAGCCATAAAGTTAGTTCAGACAAAAGATATAACTCCAGCTTTTGTAAAAATGTGAGATGGAATAAAGTGGTATCAGTGTAAAGAACTGTAATCAAGGACAAGAAGAAAGAAGCAGCAAAATAATCTTCTGGGTTGAGGTACTTAGAAACTCTGGAGGAAGTCTTGCCTGCCCCTGCTGCTACAGTTGATACACAGCCCATGCAGCTGAACAGAACACATCTCCCTTCAACTCACTGGTGTGTGGAAAGGACAGGGCCACATGAGCTGTAAATAACCCGTAATTATTAGTCAATGTAGAGTTCATTTAATTTAGGTTTCATTTACACTCATAACCTATCCAGCATGGTGGTACTAGTATAAGTTGACTAACAAAAAATTGCCTTTGTCACTATTAGGCAATGTTCAGGAAAAGTTTATACATGTGTTTTTTACAATAAGTGATTGCCTTAGTAAAAGCTAATAATAGTGTTTAAGAACAAGAGTAATATTCCTTGGTTAAAAAAAAGTAAGGACAGAGTTATCATGATTAAATATATGGGACAATACACACTGCTAGTATGGAGTGACAAGTTTAAGACTGAACAATGAAGTCAGGCATTCACTGATGCACTACATTTTTTCTAGTAAATCTGGAACCATGAATACACCTACAGTCAGACATAGAGAAGCTTTAACTTGCTAAGATTACTGTAGACTTCTACTGTGGTACTACTCATTGTTCTGATGATGGTTCAATGTGTAAAATCCAAGAAAATGGGTTAGAGAACAAGGACATTCTAGACATAACTGTCCCAAGTGCAAGGTTGTGCCATACCAGAGGTCTCTGAGGTAGTTCCAAGTAAGATGACATATTGCTACAGCACAATCCAAAGCCATGAAGAAGTATTAACTCAGGCCCTGGGAGCAGTTTTGTCCACTTCATCTGTCTTAATTACTGGGTCTAATTAACTCCAACAAAATCGTCCCATTTGGCATGGCTATGGTGCTTTTTAGGCAAGCCTGGAGATCTCTGCTTTGCCCTCGATAGGTGGATTCTCACACTTGTGAAGCTCAGCCCCTCAGGACGTAGAGCATGTGTCTGCTGTTATTAACACCCCTGTCTGTTACAGTGACCAAAGAACACTTCTAACTCCCCTTTTCCTGCAGTGATGTCAACATTCTGTCTTATCTGCCAAAGGAAGGTTTAACTCCAAACGTAATCTCCTTGTCTTTGCCTTTACAGACTCTCTGAATTGCCATGAGACCATAGAGAGCTCTTAATTCCTCAGGTGTCTGAAAAGATAAGCATGGAATACATTTGTTGGAAAGTGGCAATGCAGAAATTAGACCAGCTAAAATAGAAAGGATTTATGTTTTGGTAGTGATGAAACACTGCATTCTTATGGATGCTGTCTTCTTGTCCTTTCCAAAACCTGAGTCTCATCTCCCCTCACCTCTGCAGCCTCCCTCTAAGCCAAGACTATATTCTGTCTTAAGGGGAGCTTTGTAAATTGTAAATTTGTAGTGAAAATAGACTTGAAATCTGCCACCAAACAGCATGACCTTTCTCTGGGCAGCATTAGCCTTTTTTTTCTATGCTGTCTCTGAACTCATCATCAACTCACGGACCTGCCTCTTCTCTTTCAAATCCCTTTATCAGTTTCTGTCATGGAAGAAGTATCTGTCAGAGAAACAGGAAAATAGTATCTGCTTAAGCACTGAAGACAACAGCAAACTTGAATAGCAAGCCTACATTAAATGCATATAATGGTGGAATGACTCTCTCCTTTTCCTATTTTTATAAAGCCTTCAGAATCTTAGCTCTGCAGCATGAGACTGTCTATTGCTGTATTTACACAGCAGCCAACTAGTTTCTGGCCCGATTCTGGTCTTGACTTCTGGCCACCACCAGAATTAGATTATCATAATAACAGCAATTAGGATGTTCTCTTTCTAACAGACTGGACAGCTTCAGACATTTGATCTGATCTATTTGAAAGCTGGAGACCTGAAAAATACAAAAAAAGATATTTACGAGGACAAAGACTAAAAAAAAGATACTTTGCAATTGCATGTTTAATTTCAGTTTATCATCATCTCAACTCTCTCATCATCTTTTAACCTTTGCATCTTCATACTTGTAAAGGAAAAGATTTCCTACCATATGAAGTCAGTAAAAAATCATATGCACTGCTGGTGAACTCATACGTTTGCAGCATAAATATGCAATGATTGGGGGATCAGACAGTACAAAAATATTACCATCCTGTAAGATCAGATGTTGGTGTGAACTAAATACCAAACAACAATCTATAATGTATCATGCAAACTACTGATGGTTCGTGAATAATCTGCAAAGAAAAAAACCCCAAAGAGACCAAATCTAATACAGAAAATTCTCAAAGAGAAACATGTGGTACCTTCTTCATGCAAAATCTATACCTGAAAATAATCCATTAGATCAGAAAAAGAAAATATAACTGGTGTGAACTCAATTTGATAAAGTTTGTCTAAAACTTTTAACACTATGCAAAGGCTAAGCATTTCAATTAACTTAATTAGGAGAAAATCTAGAATGAAATTATGAACTCAATACCAGATTTTAGTACAGTTTTGTTTCCAAGGCATGTCAGCTTGGCAGAGCTTAGCGCTGAAGCTCAGTCTCCCAGCTTGGCAGCTGTGGAGACCTGAACTGTGCTTTGGGATGTCCTTTCCTCCCTCACCAAAAAACCGAGCTGTTTCCCAACACCAATTTGCTGCCTTGGTACTCACAGAGACATGGCTTTGCTCTTCTCTGGCCAAAGGCCACTGCCATGGCAGCTGCTGTCCCCTCTGACTTCACTACATCACAGCAGCAGCCTTCTGGCTGGAGTGTTCTGGCAAGGACCAAGGGAGAAGAGAAGGCAGAGGGTGTGAGATGCCTGCTGGTGCCCCTCACAGGGCTGCTGGGTTGTTTTGCAAGAAGAGGTGGGCAGAGGGCACTGCTGGAGAGCAGCAGTTCTGCAGTGCACACACCCCCTGAGGAGATCCAGGAGGGATTCAGCTGTACAGGGATAGGAGAGAGCCTGAGCAGCCATTCTGAACTGTGCTCAGGAAAAAGGGATGGAAAGTGGATGCTCCAGTATTTGCTGTCTTCTTATTTCCTGAATTTAAGATGATGTGTGTGGCTGGATATATTTGTGAATACATATGATGTGTAAAACCAGAAACAGAATCTTGGATGAGCTAATCTAATCTTTTTTATCACATTAGCAATCCCTTTACAAAAAATGCTGGACCAGTTCATTGCTTCTTGATTGGATGCAGTAAGGAATCAACTTTGTAACACAAAAGATGCTGCTTCAGGAGATTAATACTAAATTGGAGTAGGGAGATTGCAATCACAGCCCTGGACACTAGGTATGAACAGATGGTAGCCTATGTTAATAACTTGGAAGGCGAGAGTGGCATAGCAGAATGCAATGCATTTTAATGAACTCCATTAAAACCACGAGGACCAACTGCGAACACATTTAAGGGCTTGCTTCTAATCTTATAGAATTTAAAGAAAAAAATGTTATTGCCATTAACAACCGAGTTAAACCCAGTTTGCAGAATATCTATGGAAAGAATTAATAATTCAAATCCCAGCAAAGCTGGGGAGAGGATCAGCATACTGATCTATATTTTGTGACTAGATTTATTGAGGTTCCTGTTCAGGAATGAAATCATAGAAGGTGAATTTGTGTATATTTATAATAATTTATAGTAATTTCAAAATAATAACTTACACTAATTTCAATTTCCTGTAATTATTATTTATAAGCAGGAACTGTTTCACTAATGATTCTGGGAACAGCTTAGAATTACTAACGCCAACAATGGCATTTCCTCTCCTCAGAAAGTCAGTATCCACAGCAACACAGACATGAGACCACATTCAGGGACTGGTCTGGAACATAAAAAGTCAAATGCCTTCTAGATCTCTCTCTGCAGAGTAAGGATTAATATTAACATTAATATTTATTTTAAAGTCCTGATTCAGCCCAACCATCCACACTGCATATATTGTATAATTAACTCTTTCTTAAGAGCTTCTTGTTCTATTCTTTTCAACCAAGAAACAAACCATGGCTTGCTCTGAAGCTGCCTTTTGAGTGACCAGTGTGCTCTACTTAACACTCTTATAACAGAGTGAGTGATGTTTTGTGACTGATCTTGTTGCAGTACAGAATGTTTATAGTTCAATGGCTAAAGCACTACAAGCTCTTTGTGCTCAGGGATGTCTGTGTGCAGAGCATAACTACACACAAGGTTATGAAGTCATGGCAATTGGTGGCTATTCAAAATCCTCAGTAATCTGTGCTAGCTATCTGTAAGGGAACCACAACACTGAGTTACTGAAGAGCAATTTTCTGATAGCTGTTCCTGACTGACAGCCTCTCCAGATAGAAGGTTATTTCACTGATGGAACTGGGAATATGCTTTAATCCAAAACAGTGGCTTTCACTTGGTCTTCATGTTTCTCAGCTCTTAGAAGCTTCACTGATCACTCCTAAAGGATAATCGCCTGCCTGACATCGCTTCTCAAAATTGTACTTCTGATTCACTCTGACATGACGACAGAACATCAGCTTTGAAACAACAGCTTGAATATCTCTTCTCCTATCCACATCTAAGATGTCTCATGTCTTCTGTTGTTGTTGCACATATTTTAACTACCTTCCTTCCTTTCTCCTCTTTTTCCTCTGCTGTGCTTAGTGTGGAAGTTCCACATTCAAATAACACAATTAACAAAATAAAGTAACACAACAGCAGATGAACAAATCAGTTTTTCCATCAACAGCCATTCTAGCCACTCATGTTTTCTCTTTCTTTATCATAATAAAAATCCACCATGTCATCAAAGCACCACCACGCTGGTATTATCACATTCTGGAGAGAATAACACAGAAGAAATCTTCAAGTATTTGGGTTTTTTAATCCCTTATGTCTGCTGAATTGCACTGTTATTCAAATCCAACCTCAGACGTTTTTTCTCACACCTTTCAGACTTGCTCTGTAGTTGGTAGCAGACTTGACTAAAGACAATGCCAGTTTCATACAGGTATTTTTACTTTGTTTGCTCTAATAACCATATTTTATTGTATGTTTGAAGCCATTAGTTGGAGACAATCTGCAATATAGCAAAACCCCATGTGTTTTAACAAGAGTTAACCACAGCAATATCTTAAAGAGATAAAATGAAACTGCATTTGATACTGTGGGAACTAGAATGAATACATTCTGCCTTTTAAACACAAAAAGATTTAATTATAAGTGTGTGCTTTCTCCATAATTTCATTCTGCAAATGTTCCTTATGGGCAAGTTAGCAATTTTCAGTTAGTGAGAAAAATTGGAGTGTCTACAATGCTCTCTAGCAAGCATGTGTGCCTCTTTGGACAGCGAAGATTTTTATCAGATCTAAGAAGCAGCATTTTAAGTCAGTTCTTTTGTGTCCTTCCACAGATAACTTCATATATTCACAGTACAATGTTTTGATTCCTTATAACCTTTCTTTTTCACTAACTTACGAAGCATCTTAAACAAGTACACCAGAAAGCTTTAACCACACACAGAAATCTGGTGCCAGGTATCACTTGCAGTGAAAATCAGTTTTAGTGAACTCACCAGTGTAATTAATAGTTTGTTCTAATTACCTTCCAGAGCATATTTCATGTCCTGGGCAAACAGAGTCCACATGATTTCAGCACTGATTTTTCCCATGTTCAGCTCTTGAGGGAACCTGCAATCAATCACATTACATCGGTTCACCTGCTGATCAGAATTATGCTTACAGCTGCACAGCAAAAAGGCCAATATTTCCACAAAATAATTACCCTAGTATGCATTTACCATATTCTATGTTTTGCAGCAATTATATAAAACCATCCAACCTTCAAATAAAAACTTCCCCAGTGTGGGGGCCCTGGGTAAGTAATTAGTTAAATGTTGCACAGATTCCCTCACATGACATTTTAAATCAAGAAACATTCATCTATCTTGCAGATGATTCCTCAGCTTTAGATAAATCAGATGGCTTATGAAGAGTATTAAACAGTTGGCTCAGATGTTTAGCAGCTAGAGGTTTTCCTTAATTCCCTTGTGACACTGCTCTCTGTGAAGCTATATTGGTTTATATTCTCGTAGAATCCAATTCACTGAATACTTTCACCATGACATATGGATAAAACATTGAAGAATATAACAAGTAGTGAAATGCAGATTTTGAGTCAAAATTTTAGTTTTGGTCTTATGCTTCATGTAATCTTTGAAAAACAGTCCTTTTTAGATACTTTCTGCTGTTATCAATTGCGTATTTTTTCACAACTTTTTCATAGATCCCAGCTGTTTCTCATTCTATGTAAAAGAAAGGCTTTAATCTTTGAGTTACCATTTTCACTGTAAGCAACTAGCAAAAGCTGGAATTTCAGTGATCAACACTGTGTTTTATGTCACATTTTTATCTTTTATGCAGATGTGGGACTGACATTAATATGAGCCATTCTCAGGGCACAGAAGCAGAGCCAGGCAGGTCAGGCAGTTGAAGAGCAGAAAGCAGAGCACAGAACCTCCCAGGGGGGTAAAGCAGTTGTTTATAGCACAGGGGTGCAGTGAGAGCCACCGAAATACACCCACAGTTCACAAGGAACACAGAAAATAAGGGAATATATTAATGAGGAAATACACAGAGCTGTGTGCCTTTTGTGTTGAGTTTATTACACTTTCTACTAGCAGAGAATTTGATCCAAAGTGTTTTGACCTTTTATTAAAGCACTAATCAAATTCAGAAAATATTCTGCAATAATTTTTTTAAAAAATGTAAGAATTTTTAAAGGTCTTGTTGACATAGAAAGAATGAGAATTACCTGCAACTTAAAGTGGTAGCAGTACGATCTAAGTAATGTATTCCTTTTAAAAACCTATTTGACCCTGATCATATCTGCAAAGAAAAAGTACTTAAACAGCTCATTAGCTCTGCCACTTTAATAGGGAGCAGTTGCTAGCTCAGTTCACTGAGCCTTCTTTATGCTAATGGCTGCTTGATTAAAGAACTTGGTATTAATTCTGTTAACACAAAATTAATTTCTGTTCAAAAGCTGAAATGTATTTCAGCTGTCTTAATTTCTTTACCTCCAGTCCACTCTGAGCTCTCTCTTAGCACCAGACTTGAACTTTGACAGTGTTGCTCTGAGGAAGTATTTAACAGCTGATTTAATATTGACACTGTCTTTTGACCATATTGCAAAGCTGGCCATAAGGCAAGGCTGGGTTCGATAAAAACACAGTTGTTTGATTAGTGATTAATATATATGTCTATCCATTTTAACTTGGGAAAGCACAACAAAACACAAACTGCAATTACCAATGTTGTTTAAATTACTGTAGTTCAACATATCCCACACCTGGCTTCACTTAGGTGAAGTCTAAACTTGATGATAGTTTTTATACTTTGAGCAGACCGTGGGCATGGCACAGCTGTCAGCCACGGGCATTATGTAACTACCAGAGGTATCCTTGCAGCTCACTATATGTGAAAAACTGACATAGGTAATGCACAACAGAAGTACACAGCACATTCCACACGCTAAAGATAAATGGCATCAGAAGCAGCTGTCTTGTTAAAGGGAAGAGATAATCAAAAGTCAAATACTAAGGCATCTCTATAACTACAGTATTTTGTATTATTTGTATTTTATCACCTTATTTTTAGGAAAAAAGACCTTTTAAAACTACTTCAGAATTTAATCCCTAAGCAGCAAAATATCCGCAAAATTTTCCATGCAAATCTCTACACATTACATTTTCTAATCTTTGTAAAAGCCTTCTATTTTCACATTTCTCAGTGAAGCAAAAGGACAACCAGGAGAGCACTCTGTTAGTCATTTAGCTTGCTCTTGCTACAGTTATTTCTGCCCCACAGGCCATAATTTTCTCAATTTCTATGTCATTCTTTGAACTATATAAAATCTCAGTTTATCCAGAGGAGTTATGTTGCCCATACAGACCATATTAATGTATTTCCAAAAATACTAAATTGCATATAAAAGGCAGCCACTTATAAATGTATTCTCCATATTGATTTTAATTAAGCAAAAATTTGGTGAAAACAGTTCTCATTGGCTAGTTATAAAAAGGGCTTTATATAAAACCACAGATCAATAAAATGAAATTGAAGTCAGCTTAAAATGAAAAGAAACAATGTATAAGCAAAACATATATAACCCCCTAAAGCATTTATCCCAGACAGTACTGCGTGTTTCTAGTTCAACCCAAAACTCAGAAAATTCTATCACGACAATTAAAAACGCTTTTTCCTAATTTTTGCTGCCAAATCTCCAGTCTGCTACACCTTGAGACTACCAAAGTCTCTGAACCTCAGATACACTTTCTCAGAATAGCTCATTGTCCATACTTGGTGGGTTCAGTCTCATGCAGGTGCTAAATCTCAGCTGTCCTAAGGAGTGAATACATTCATTTTTGTGCTGTGCATGCAGCAAGAATTTAGATCACACCATCTGTGGAGTGCTGCCCATGGCCACTGCTTCTCTAACCCTTAAGACAAAAGTTCTATCTGATTTTGGAAAATACGTATTCTATTAAAACTGTGACCAGAGTTGATTTATTCTTACATTTTGTACTCTATCCTCCACCTAGCCAAAGCTTTATTTTTAACCAAAGTAACATTCCTTACCCTGAATGAAAAATAATGGGCAAGACAGATACTTTATATAGTCTATATAACTAATCTGGTCTGTCAGTGTAGGATACATTGTTACAGGACAAGACGACAGTGGGTATGGTGAAAGAATGAGAACAGCTTTGTTACACACACAACGTTCACAAGTTCAATGAAAGAAGTGATATTCGTATGTTTCCACAGAATAAAGTGTAGTTGATAATGGGGAATATCACTGGTTCAAGACACAAAACACACCAGATACACTTTCCATCATCAAAGAAACATTCCTAAGTTAGGCTGACGTAGTTCAATCCATGATGAAGTGTACTCTGATTTTTTCACTTCCTTCCATAATTTTTTTTTTCCACTGACCTATTTTTCATAACTCACTGACATGTAGGTTACAATTATGTTGTTTCTACAATATAAGTTACTATCCTCAACTTCTCAGATATTAAACATCCTAACTCCTGAAGCATGAGGAAATCTGCTTCTGAGATTTCACATGCTTGTCCTTTCCATACTGCGTGGAACACAATGTGATCACAGAGAAAACATATCCTTACTTTGCAAAGATCTAAGGATCAGTAAAGAAGAAATTTAGATGTCCCACTAGAGCTGTCTTGCTTCTTAAATTTGTACTATAATGACAACTTGACTGTTCTGAGTATATATGCAAAAAAAGAAGTTGCAGAGGCCCAAATTTTAATCTTGCTTTCAAAATACAGAAGCATATTTGACTAGCATATTTGACTTAAAGATTTTGTCCTTGATTTGATGTTCCTTTTATTAGAATAGGTATTTTACTTTGAAAGCAATTTATCGTGTTTCACAGCACATACAATGCATATTTAGAAGTGCCAGAAGTCCTAGATTTGCTTGTGAATCAGGTTTCAAACACATTTTATATTGTTTAACTATCAAAATGAGAATTTTACAACTTAAATACCAGACCATGGTTTTGCCTCAAACTTGTCAAGTGTCTCATGTCATAGGAGACCTGCAGGTTCACCACACTCCCCCGGGTGGTCTGGTATGGTCTGTCAGTGGCTGCAATGGTTGCTGAGGCCGGCCATCATGCCATGTTTCAACAGCATTCCTAATCTGATTCAAACTACTCCATCACAGCATAATTTTTCCCTCTGAGGCAGATATAAAAATAGGGTTTCCAAAAATGGTTGAAGAGAAGAATTTCAAGCAATATTATACAATTGTGAAAACTTCTATCAGAATGCTCTCCTGGGGATCTTTGGTTACCTAATTTCTAAAATAGGATTCAAATGGATGCAGGCCTGAGTAGTCCACTGAGACACTGCATCGCCATATATTTCTGATAAGGAGTAATAGTTTTGCAGTATTCTTGTGTATCCAACTTGTATTTCCCACTCATCCATTTTAACCCATTCTCTTTTCTGGGGTAAGCAGGGGGGAAGAGGCTGTCTCATTTCTTCTCAACAGTTTTTACATGCTGTTTTGTCTTAGGAGCAGCTTTTCTTTTTAAAAAAATGTAACCAAAGCAAATATGAACAGTTTTTCAAGTCTTTTTTCCACCCACAGCCTCTTCATCTTTTACTTCTGATGTCTCCTGCTTCTAAAAGACATGTTATTCCCTGTGTTCACTCTTTACTTACAAAACAACAGCAAAAACAAGAGAGAAGTCAGAGACACAAGTGCTCTCCCTTAATCTGTCCCAATTCCATCCACTCCCGATTCTCTTTTCACATCTTACACAATCATTCATCTGTACTTTAGGGAACCTACTAATCCCCTTAGAAGAACTCTTTTCTTTATGCCTTTACTTTCTCCCTCACATCTGTATAAAAATACAGCTAGAAAATTTTTTAGGATATCTAACCTGCAATTACACCTGTCTAATTTCAATAGAGACACTGAAATGAATCACATACATTTATTTGTCTCAATTAGATATTTTACAGTGAGTGTGTTATTTATACAGCCTGTCAGACAAAAAGTTGAGCTTTCATTAAAGGAGAAACTTCACACTAAGTTATAAAAATGGAGTAAACAGGAAAAGTGTTTTCTTCCCCTATAGGATAAGAACTTATTACTTAATAAGGTCAGTGCAACAGATGACTGAACAAAGAGATGCTTATTATCCAGGACTGGAATAATACTTAATTTATTTCAAGTAAAGTCAATGAAATATCTTTCAGCTTCTGGTTATCACCAGGAGGTTTCTTTGTTATTTTTACTGTGGGGCCATAAATAGAATGGTGCTGTTTATCAACAGAAAAGCACATCTCAATGTGCAGAGTGTCTTTTAGTATCTACCCTATTTTGGCTCAAAAAACCAGACTGATCCTGCTCCCCTTCAGAGCGTTCAATTAAATGCTGCTGCAGAAAATTCTATTAATTGTTTAGTCATAACACAGACGTAGGTTTCGATGTTAACTTTTGCATATGTCATCACAGCTAGACTATGCCCAGATTTTCTGCCATCTCTCTGTAAAATGGCTCCAAAGAGCTAAAACGTTTCCCTAGGGCCTCATCATATCACATTTCAATTAGTGTGAGGTCTGTTTCTCCAGCTGTAATATGTGAAACGTGTTTCTTTGGACTCTTTCTATATATTTCATGTTCAAACCCCAGAACTGCTGCTTTTTCTGTGTTTATTGATTGTTTCTCTCCTTTCTACTCATGTATCAACCTTAAGTTACTTGACTTGTCTTGGTTATTGATTGTACCTCCCCCATCTGCTGCATCGTAAATTCTGAGAGGTCAACTTCCATCTCCAGGATACTTCTCTTGACTTTATACATTTTTCAAGTCAGTCTGGCTAGCCAATCATAAATTTGGAGAGGGTGTCTTTGTGAAGTTAATTATTTTTTTACAATTGCATGCCTAAAAATCACACCTAAAAGAGTCTCAGCATGATTTAAACATCATGTGTCCCAAGATACTCTCATATCATCAATACCATCACACTGAAAATTCCCTTCACTGAAATTTCACTAACATTTCCCTTCTATCCATTTAGCTCTCTTGTATAATACTTTGCTACTTAAATTTTTGGGATGACCCATTTACCACATTTTTAATGTTCCTAAACCAAAAGATTCTCTTCGCATTACCAGAACATTAAGTTTTTATCAAACTATGTCAATGTTACATTCTGTATAAAAATCTCTAGCTAGATTCTACTTAAAATACTATTTTTGATTCAGGTCTGTTTCTTATCCTGATTTTAATAAATCCATGATTCTTAATTTTTATGGGGAAAGTAATTACTTACTGGTTCAATATTGGTGTATATGCTGTTTTATCTTCATCTATAATGGTGACCATCAGAGTAATAAGCTGTGCCCAGAAATCCAAATTCTTTGTTGTTGGTCCCTGTTCTTCTTTAGGAACTTCTTGTTTCTTACTCTGTTAAAACAAGATTGAAAATATTTTTATTTCAGAAAGTATTATGGGGCTTCCACCTACAGATTATTACATGATTGGTAAGAGTGACCCATATTTAGAATCTTTAGAAATTTTGAACCAAGACTGGTTAACCAACAGAGCAGAATGTATGAAAAATTATACTTGACAGTGCACAAGTATTAAGAAACATAGCGCAAAGATTGTCAGGTCAGCAAAGAAGGTCAATAGAGACTTGGTTTTTAGTGCATACCCACACTTTAATTAGATACATTATTAAATTCTTTGCTGTGCTGAGACTCAGTGCAGGTGGAATTGCCTGTTGAGGCAAGACTTTTATACCCTACACAATAAAGACTGAAAAAAATCAATGCTAAGGAGTATTTAATATTTTGGTTTGAATTATACACTGAAGGTATTTGGCCTAAGAGCTGCTATAATGTATGTTCTAACTGAAGAAGCAGTTGAATTTCCCTTTATTTTCTTGAGAATTTTATGTTCTTTAATTTCACTAAAATGTGCATTTACAGATAGATTTTGTCTCTACAGTTTTTATTTATGAACTCTTAGTCTACAATTTCCTAGACAAAAGTATTTTGCATTCCTTTTCTTGGCAGAAGGATCAGATTCTTACCACTGTCCAATAAATAACTTCATTGTAGGGGCCCAAATATGAAAATGAATATTTTTAATTCTGTATGGACACACACAGACATACACTTACAATTTCTGCCACACACAGCTGTCTGAGATTGAAATGGGTCTCAACTAGTAAGTCAGAAAATAAACATGCCTGTGATCCTGCAAGTTTAAACATGTATTCCCTGTACTTCTTATTTGTAGTCCAAGTACGACCACTTCAATGGGCCTGTATCTTTTTGAATATGCCTAACACTATATTAGTGTCATAGTGAATTAATTGTTATTTTAACCTCAATTAACTTCTATCTAAATAGCATTTAGAATAGCAGAACGGGAATCTTAATAACACCTAATTGAAATTGGTTTTGTGGCCACTGTGGAATATTTTAGAAAAGTATCATTAATCACACTGCTACATACTCAGTTGAACTACAAAGGGCACCCCCTCATCAGTGTCTAAAGCAACAAAAATAAAGCTCAGAAGCAGGTCAAAGGATGGTGGGTCTGGTGTCACCAACAATTAACAACTGCACATGCAAATAAGAGAGCTTTTCAAAACAGAAATAAACATTAGAGCATTAAGGTCACTCACAAGGGCTTCCCCTGGTATACATTATATTTTTATTGAAAAGGCCTTATTTCTATATCTAAGATGTAAGTCTAATAGACCAATTTTTTCCCTCAGAAGCTTATTAAATCAAACCAACTGAAAGGCAGTTGTAGAAGACAAAGCCACCTCATATTTAGCTTAGCATCTTATCCAAGAACTGTATTTCACAGCAAGTGACACATAGCTGAGACAGCTTTTCATGACTGTGAATGGGAATCACAGAATGCAAAACTCTGTTCTTTAACACAGATAGCAAAAAGTAACTAATTTACAAAGTAATAGTTGCAAAAGGAGGCCCTTTCTACAAAAATTCTCTGGAACAGAAATCTCTTGAGAACCAATATGACCTCTTCAAAAGTCCCAGAGAAGGTATTTTTAACATAGTCTCACATCACAGATGTAGTTTTATGCCCTGAAAAGAAAGCACATACTCTGTCCACGATCAGTTGTTATTTCCATTCTTTATCCTAAAATCTAACTAATGAGTTAGAAACGCTCAGAATCATTAAAGCTCTTTTTACCTTATTATTGTCAGCATTATTTTTTGCTTTGTGTGCAACAGATGCCTTTGTAGAAGCATTACAGAATTATGGAATACTCTGAGTTGAAAGGGACTTACAAGGATCAGAGTCCAACTCTTGGATTCCTGCACAGAGCAATGCCCAAAACCACACTATGTGTTTGACTGTATTGTCCAAATGCTTTCCCAACCCTGGCAGGCTTGGTGCAGGGCTATTATAATGAAGTAAAACAGTGGTGAAAATTTGATTTCATCATGAATTTTTCTCTAGATTTTTTCATTCTCGTTCTATCCATTTGAAAGAAACTGTCAATGCAAAAGCATGAACTAAATAGCTAATATATCTAACAAGTGTCACACTGGCACAAATACAGTGAGAAGATATAGGAGACCCTAAATACCGCTTATTATGATAAAGGATGATAACAATAATGAGAATTTTTAAAAAATACAATCGAAAAGGTCAAGAGGAAAAAAAATTCTTGATATAACAAGATGACAAAATGATTAATTAAACAGATGCTCTTAGTGGTTCTTGATTTTTAAATAAATTATTTTCTGAAGTTTCCTGTCTTGTTTTTGTTTGATGCAGCACTGAACAAGCTCAAATCATAGACGGCTCTTCCAGTAACCAAGAGACCTTTCCAAATATGGATATGAATGAAAATTTGCCAGTTAGCAGAATCACTTTACTTTCCACAAGCCTTTTTGCACAGAAAAGGCTACTTAAAATACCTTGACCTCCTGTAACATCACTTTGGATGGTAATGCTGCCCACATGCACAGAACCATGAAATGCCAAAAGATGTCCTGTACTTAAAAGCTCAGTAAGTGACTGGCCAAAGGCACAACAGTGATATTCCTGAGGGGCTTCTGCTGGCAGATCAAACCAGCAGTAACAGCAGATGATGTCTCACCAAGACATGACGGTTCAGAATTTTCTACTCTTATACTACTTGACTTGGGTACTTCTTGTCTTTAGGATCACCCTAGAGTTGTAGCAAGCACCTTATAAAAAAAGTGTTTTTAAAGAGAAGTCATATTATTCACGTAGGATTCACTAATACAGTAAGTACTGGAGAGTTTCTGTGGGTTTTTTAATTCAACATCCAAACTAGGTGACGCATGACTCTTTTTTGCCACAGCTGACATCAAAATCAGAAAGTGAGTAAGAGCAATTTTTCATAGGATATGAATCAAAATAAATTCTTTATTTGTACTGAATCATGTTTTTCTCAATTCCCTTTTACTATCAATTTTCTAGTCACCTGAATTCATATGCAAACAATGGATCATGCAGCACAGAGCCTCCAAAATCATTACTGGTATTTTGATATTCTCTTAAAGAAAAAATAAAATGTAGAGGGAGTTTTCTGAGTTTAATGGAAAGAAAAAAAGGCTAAACTGTTGACAAGCAAACATTTTGTACTCTAGAAAAGTGGCTGAGAGTGGAGAAAGCAATCTCAGACACAGTGTGAAGCAAGATTAAAATCTACATCTATATTACCCTGAGACAAATCTGTAAAGCCTGGTCTGAGCAACAGAGGGCTTTCAACTTCTTTCATCACTGATTTTACCAGATAGTAGGATGAATGTCTGGCTTTGTTTTTATATTGTTATGTTCTGTGCAATCAATATTCATTAGTATCTGTGTGACTTCGATAAATTGAATCCTATGATATCAGAAGGTTTTATATTGATGTCTGCTGCAAGCCCCAAGCCAGGTTTCAGAATACAGTATTTTCTACATAAATAATGATAGAGTGGAAACTCAATGCAAACCAACACAGTAGCCTTGATGAGGACAAGGCTACAGAGGGAAATTTTATAGACCAGTCTTAGATAATGAAATATTAATTTTCACAATTCTTCCATATTTTAAACTCCATATTTATTACTTACATTACATATAATATTACTTCACGTAGAATCAACAGGAAATATACAATATGCACTGTACATAAAATATAGACTTATGTAGACATTTACATATTATGCCTGCCTATTTTTAGAATTTTATGTAATTTTTCCATGGTTTTTTTTTTAATATCTAAAAGAATGAAAATTTGGCATTACAGAATTTACTTTAGAGAGCCTGAAGCCAGAATCCACTTGCAGACATGCATTCAAAACCTGTGAGGGGTTTCCCTGTGCAGTGCTGTTGCACACTAACTAACTCCCAAACCATTCTCTTATTTGAAACTGAAACCCTATTTATAGAATCATCGTAGAATCACAGAATGGTTTGGGTTGGAAGTGATGTGAAAGATCACCTTTTCCATCCTCCTGCTGTGGGCAGGGACACCTTCCACTAGACAAGGTTGCTCAGAGTCCCATTCAAACCAGCCTCAAACACTTCCAGGGATGGGGCATCCACACTTTCTCTGGACAGCTATATTTTATGCATTTTCCAGTACCAGCTGAAGTGGAAGAGAATTCTTTTGGATAAATTCTCATTAAGAATTTTCAGCCTTTTTCTTCAAGGACTGGCATGTGAAAGGACCTGGTTTAACTGGTCTATCTGTGCAGGGCAGTGTAATATGCACAGCTCCTCTGGAGGGGCCAGCCAAGTGGTACTGTGGTTTTGATCTGCCCCATGGACCCAAGAGCATTCTGCTTCTGCAGGCTGGAGGAAGACCCAGTTGAGCCCCTCACTTATTGTATGCTCTGACTTTCCAACCCGTGTTCTCAGACAAGCTGCTAAGATGCAATTTTATCTCTAAGAGTTGGTCTTCCTCTGACAGAATTCTCAGAATGGGGTTGAAAATACCACAGCACAAAATGCATCCTTCTGTTGTTCTGAGGTAATTTACCAAATGCTTTTCTGTTACTGTGGTTAACATGCTGGCCATCAAACACAATGCTCCAACACAAGGAGAGACCTCTAAGTACCCTCTGCGTGCCAGATTTGAAGAAGTCAGAACCCTTTCAGTGCATCTAAAGCAGTATCTAAATGTAACTAAGTGCCTCACAAGAAGTATTACTTGACACTGAAATATGCATGCCTAAAAAACAGGACTGCCTGCAGTGAACAGTTTTTACTACTGCACTTTATTTCCCACTTCATACTTTTGAATGTGTTTGAAGATCACAAATCCCATCATGCTTCAATTCTTGCACTATTTCTACTAGAAACTAATAATCTTTTTTTTTTTTTTTGGCATTTATACTAAAGAAAAAGAAGTACACCTTCAAAAACAACTATGAAGCTTGGATTCCCAAATGGAAAAGTGACCAGGGACTCTCAGCTGAGTAAAGCAAAACTGAGCCAGCTTGTAAAGCATAGGCCCATCCATGTGCTCATCTGCAGCTCTGATTCCCAGAAGCTGGGATGGTTTTAGTACATTATCAACCCAACCTAAGCTGCTGTACCCCTACAAAAGAGACATTACAAGGGCAGAGTACTGTGCTGCTGCAGCTGAACAACACCTGGCTCCTGAATGAGTCAATTGTTCTTTGTTACCTCCTGTCTGCACCATGCTGTGCTGTGACTACATGCAGAGCTGAGCAAAAACTCGGGTAAAGGTCTCTAACATCAGGGAGAATACCCACACTGTTCTGGTGAGCTGGTGTCAAATATAAAGTACTCCAGTGTTTTATTCCAGTATATTGGTGCCATCAGTCATGAAATTATTTGTGCTGATCAAGAGCTTTTCAGGTGACATGAAGAGCATGGTCTGCATTTTATGGGTGTCACTCAGAGGAGAAGACAGCAAAAAGAATTATTGAAGGGACTTCAGTCACTGCCAGCACCAGCCAGGATTTCAAAATTTATTTTCTTAAGAAAACAGAAAGAGTGATATATCTGTAAATTGAGTCAGAAAGCTATCAAAGTGCTTCCTAAACTACTTCTCCAAGACATTTTTTTTTCCCAATATAGGGCAGCTAAGTGCTTCACTCAGATCACTGTTAATTAAAGAGAAAGTACTGCATGTTCTGCCTAAGGAACTAGATAGTTCTTCATCAGAGGGCTTTGTCTCCAATAATGAGGATGGTAATATACATGTCAGTAAAACCATCAAGCAATCATGTTTTACTATCTGTAGTAGTCATTTGGTTTTTGTCATCAGCTGTTCTTTGTATTCTGGTGTGGAATTGTAGTATGCCATTTTTGCATACTGTTAGCATTTGCAATGCTTCACCCCAGGAAATATCCTCAGGGGTGATATTTTGCTTCAGGACATCAGCTTTAGAACAGTGACTGTTTGTCTGACACAAAGGTAGAGAGCAATAAAAAGAGAAAATGGAGACTGCTGAGCATATTTTGTGATTTACTTGTTGTATTTATAGTGGCAAATTTCCAAAACCTCCAGCTCGAGCATCCTACATTTTAACAGTCATGGCTCTGTTTTCACTCCAAACTTAAACAATCCCACACATTCAGACATGAAGCATATTTTCTAGAAATACTGTGGCAGGCATCTCTGAGAATTTAGGTTGCAGCTGAAAGCAACTGCAGAAGGTGGTTGCCCTGAGTTCCACGCAGATACACACTCTGAGCGTGCAGGGGCCTCGGCAGGACGACAGCTCCAGTCCTTCCCCTGAGTGAGAGAAGTGGTGACCTACATAAGAACCATTTCTTGTTGCTTTGGGGTTCAGAGATTTCAGTTCTCGGCACTCACGGCTCAAAGCTCAGCAGTGCAGCTGAAACACGAACCTCCTGTGCTGCAGCAGCGCGCCAGGATGAACTCACTCCCTCCCTCCGAGGGGAGATAAAGAATGGGTACTGAAGGAGGCTTAAAGGTGGAATCCGGTGTAATCTAAGGGGCTCGGACACAAAGCTAATGAAATGTAAATTACAATACTGGTTACTGCTTCATTATAATAACATTGCTACCACAAGCCAATCACTTAGATTGACTAGAAGGCCTCCAGATCTATAGGTTCAAACAAGCTGCATACTTTTGTGTTCCTAAAACCAAATGCAAGCGTGGATATATTGATGGGAAACTATAAGAGGATAATGCTGGAGACAGTCTCCTTGTACAAGTCAGGAGTTGATGCAGAATTTAAGTAGTCTTTTGAATTAATTTTACTCATCTCTCTATTAAAGCTAGACTACATATATTTTCCAGAATTCTCTCTCACCTGTGAAACAAAGTTTTACTGTCTGGCATTAAGATTATACGTGATTGTTGTCTGATTTTTTGATTGTTGATGTGATTTGCTGTTAGAAATAAATTATTTTGAATGCAATCTATTTATTTTAAATTTTGCTTTTACCACATCTTCGCTGAAGTTTCTTGCACTGCTTGGTGATTGTAACTGTACAGACAATTGTCTGATGAAAGTTTCCACATAAAACTGCCCCGGCTGGAAATCTTGTGAAAGAGAACTCAAGAGGTGCAGAAATACAGTGAAATGCAGTTAACTCAGTCTTCCAACTGAGTGAATACTTGTGGATTTTTTCCTTTTTTTAATTTCAGGACTTCTTATTTGTCCACCATTAAGTAGAGTTATGTGAGAGAAAAATATAATAACAACATTGTCTGTTCTGCCTCAAATATAATTTGGAGAGAACCATTACTTAAGCAAGTTTTCCATTCTCTACCAAGCAGAAAGGCTGTAATTTCCCTGTGCTTTAAAACCATTTTTTAAAATAGGCTAAATGACTCTGTGGATTCAACTTTAAAAGTTATGGATTTTTTGAATACAGATAAGCTTTTGCAGTTGTCACAACATTTGCAGAGGTAAGTCTTCATCACTTTTAGCTGTTTACTGAAGACTAGAATCTGCTGATAAACTGCAGACTTATGTAATGCCCAGTCTAGCAGCACTTCATATTATATTTAACAGACAAGATCAAATTGCTGCAGAGTAAACGTTAGCAAGAAAGCAGAACAGTTTATGACATAAATGTGATGCCTGAAGCTGCTCCTTCCACTAATTTATACTCCAACTCTGCTTGCAATATAATCTGTTGTAGGATAAACACACATCCGCATTAAGTGTGGCGTGCTCGTTGGTGCTGGTGAGAACTTCTTACATTCAAAGCTAGAGAAAAGTTTTCTCACATAACAGGAATCCAACATGAGAAAATAAATTCTCATTTCAGAACTGTTGAATATGTAGCAAATATCACCTTTCCTGAAATACAGGAATTCGTATTCCGGATTTAAGTGAAATATGCTTTCAAATAAAATTTGATGTCTTATATCGTTGGTATGAGTGCTCTTAATAATTATATACTACACAGAAAGTGTGCATTTGCCAAAGAACTTCATTAATCCTATTCAAGGCTGGAATAGTCACAGAACTACCACTTTGTAAGTGTACCATCCAGAAAGCAAATACAAGGTACAAGAGATAATATGATAAAGCAGTGATACTCCTTTAAGAGAGTACTTAATTCTAACATTACTTATAGAATGACCATATTACACGAAAAAAATAAACAGCATTCTCAAGGATTTTGTATGACATTTGGAACACAAAAAATGCTATAATTATTTAGCATTGACAGTTCAACCTGACAGACCAATATTAAGAAACGTTTCAGAATTATCCTCTGCTTTCTTAAAGCAGTTACTAAAGCTTGGATCCAAGTATGCATCACAGGTGCTAAAATATAAGGCTGGAAAGATTATATCATTTTCAGCAAATTAAAGTTATATTTTTCCTAAAGCTACAGAAGTGAAATGCTACATTTTAAATAACTATTTTCCCGTTACAGATCTTAAATGAACAGTAATCAATCAAATGTTCTCTTTCCCAAAACCACTGGACAATTTTACAATCATGCCCAATGTGATGACTTACGTTAGGAGTTAACGTGTCCATTTTGAAACTCATCTTGTTAGATGAACTTTAGAGTTCATAGCTGTCTGTGGGTGTATTTATGGTATATTGCTCCTTCATTCATAATTAAAATGAAAATCTGAGCGCTTTGATATGAAGGAGCACTGGAAGGCTTTCTATTTACTGAGGGCAAACTATGAATGAGCAATAGCATGAGTTCATATTGATCTTACCTGATCCATTAATTGGGAGTAGAGATCATAGCAGTTATCAAAAATGTATTTATAAGTTGAGTCCAGGCAGGCTCTTACACAGTCTTTCACCACAGTACTGGCTCGAGGTGGGCTCTGCAATTCCAGGACCTAATAAAATATTTCATAAATGGTAGAATATCAGAATTAGATTGAACAGAAAAAATCCAAGTGTTGAATGTAGCTCTGTTATACAGGATGAAAAGTGTTGAAGTAAAGCAATGATAAAAATAATTAAAATTGTGTTGAATTAAGGTGGACTTAGTTCAAAGATACATTGAAACACATGCTTAAGCAAGTAGATTTTATCACTAAGTGTTGTTTGAATTAAAATATTTATATGATGAAAGAAGCATGTGTGCCCAAGAGTTTACATCTTTACATCTTAGGCTCTACATCTTAGAAGTTTTTTGATTATTTAGGAAATACTTAAACCATGTAATTATGTGCTTTCCTTTGAATAAGAATATCAGCCAAATAGCAGTTATTTATTTAAAGCAAAGGGTTCATCTTTTTACTCCATTTCAGGATACAGTAATTCAAACTTTAACTTAATAGATTATTTTAATTATTTTTGTGTAATGCCTAATGCAAAGGAACACACGCTATTATGACAAAGATTGCTTTGTGTTTCTCTTTTTTCATTAAGTAATATTAATGTGTACCATTCCATTCAAAAAATATTTGCATGCTTGACCACTTAGATCTCAACCTTTGGAGTGACTAAGGCAAATAGTTATCAGACCTATTTTGCTGTTTGACTTGTGATTTTATTATATCAGTAGGAAACCATTACTCTGTATGACTCCTAAGGAGTTCAGCTAAGTTTGCTTTATGTGACTTGACTTTAAAGTAATTAAAAATTAGTAGATTTTTTATTTCCTTTAAGAAATTTATTTGTGCAACTAAAGGACAATACCTTCATCCGAAAAAAAGTAATGCTGGTAAGCAGGTCCACAGTTGATTTCAGATCTTGGAGTCTTTCAGAATTGCTGGCAGGAAAATTATCCTGGTGAATCAGGGAAAGAGGAATCATGCAAAATTTGAGTTACAAGTAAAATCCTTGAACAACTAATCAAAAACGCTCTAAGAAAACATAAGGTGCTGCTTGGAAGGATTAGAGATGTTCATGTTACCCAAATTCTGCCTGTGAGGTAGTTAACACTTGGACATTAGTAGGAGCCCCTTGGATAATGCTCCTGCACTTGTAATATGAATAATTTAAAATATTGTCATATTTCCAAAACATGAATGGAGTAAAAAATAGTACAAAAATTCTGGAAACTCTTGCTAATGAAAATAATTTATGGGTTTTCCACAGCACATACATCACTTATAGGCATAAATGCAGTAGTAAGCTCAATGTAGAAATAATAAATTTTTCTATGATCTCTGGATTAACAGACTGATGTGAAGTAGTGTTACTGAAATAACTTCCAACTAATGAAGCATCAGCCTCATGCTACAATACTATCTGGACAGCATTCTTCAAAATTAAAATATCTTAGGATGAACATATCTGCTGCACAAAGGATATGGTCTTTAAAACTAAGTATGTGCAACTTCTGCTCCCTCTAATGCCTTGGGGTTCTTTTAAATACTCCCTTTCTCCCCCAGTTTTAGAGAGCAGGCCAGATGAACAGAGAAATCCTCGATTTGGAGGCTGCCATGCCTAGAAGCTGAAAGGAGAGCCAGAGGTGATGAAACCCTAACTTAGGTATTGTCCAAAAGTTTCATGATCCAGTGGACTGGAGAAAGAGAGGGAGTTCAGAACCATGTGGTAACTGGCAGGTACCCAGTGCAGCCTTTCCTGAAAGGCTGGATTTGGAGCATACCTCAATGGAAGGAGATTCCATGAGGCAGAAGTGAAACTGGAATTCCTACTTCACAGAAAAACGAGGAGACAAGACTCCTTTAACATTACTAGGATCTTAACATGCAAGTTGTAGCAAAGATGTCAGTCTCTCAGAAAAAATGTATCTGCATTTTGCACTACCTGATTAAGCGAAGGTAATTCCCAGATTAATTCATTTAATCAACTTAAGACTAGTTATAGACCAATTTAATTCAACTTGTTGAATACTACACCTTCTTGAGTGTGTGCTTATCCCTTGACCCATTCTCAGCTTTTGGAAAGAAAATACTAAGTTTTTTCTTTTTGTTGAACTAGAAAAATATTGGTGTTAAACAGCTTAAATTCTGTAAATTTTTGTTCCAAAGGATTTGGGGCTCATGCTGACTCTAGATAGAATATGTTGTACATACCCTGTATTTAGATAAATCAATCCTCAGAGAATTGTGCAATTGATCCAGCAGCTTTATGAACTTTTCTCTCTGTAAAAAGAAAACAAGAATATGTTGCACTAGAATTTGCAGGTTCCTGTAATTGCTGGGGTTTTAGACTGATTCTTTCCACTCTTAACTTACTAGCAGATAAATTTGTTTTCCATTATTTCATATACAAGTGATGGTTTAAATACCTGTGTTTCAAGGACAGGCAATGCATCTTCTTTCACGTTATTTTTCCTTTCTATCCTGTAGTGTGATTTACCTGGTACGCATTAAACACTGTGCAGCTGTGCAATACATTGATGAGGTCACAAAGATTTTGCAATCCAACATTTTCCTGTCTTTTATTTGCCTTGCAATTGATTAAACTCTTGAGGAAAGCACCTCCCCCTCCCTTTAATAAGTAAGAAATGATGCTCATTTACAACAGAATTTGGTGCAAAAGCATGATTAAAAATTATACTTCTGAAACAGTGGCTTTTGTAGGGGTAAGTTCAGTAATACTAATACTATGCAATTATATTTTTTCCTTTCAAAAGTCACGACTAACTTGTTATCTTGATAGATGAAGGAGCAGTGAAAGTATTTTGCTGTGAGATTTCCAGTTGAGTTGTGCCATTCTCAAGTAATACTAATGAGAGATTCTAATCACCGTGTTGGAAAATATTCCACAGTCTACTGCACAAAACTGTGCAAAATCTTCTCAGCCTATGTGAAAGCAGCAGATTTCTGGAAGAAGCAGGAGCTGATTGCTCTCAGGATGCACTGATTGTACCTGCACCATCCCTCAAATGTGATGATCGGTAATTTGAAAATAGAGTCTTTGTGCACTGTCTCTCATCAGTGGAGTTCTAACCTACACCAAACCCCACTAATTTGGCACAGGTCCCTTAAGGGATCAATCTGGAGAGAACTTTTTTGTCATGTTATAAATCTGTACTGAAATATTCAGTCAGCCAAATCATTCCCAGCTGTAGCCTGAGGACTTGAATTTGAGATGTTCTTCTTGATGAATGATGTGCAGCTATACACTAAAAAATGCCTTTTTACCCAGGAGAGAAGAATAATCTAATATTTTGCCTAAAAGTCAATTGTTTGAAAAAAGAGCTCCAAATCTCTGTTAGTGATGCCTACCACTGTTTTTCCATCCATCTGTTGAAGTATGAATTGGATTGGAATTGCGTCAAAGGCAAACTGGCATTAACATCAGAGAAAGGACTTAACTTCTGCTTGGTATGAGGACAAAAGTAGTTCTGATCATTGAAAAAAGTGAAAAAAAAAAGGATAAAAAAACCCAGCAAAACCATTCTAAATTTCAAAAGTTGCATCAAAGTCAAAGGTCTAATAAAGCTTGAATATTGAAAGAGAAGACTTGTTTCAATAAAGATACTAAGTAGTTCTTGGCTTACTCATCTAAATGTGTAATTTCATATTTTGTCTTGAAAAATTTAAAATTCATAATTGCCTCTATTATTCTAATAGCGGGAAAGAGTACCAGTGCCTCTAACACTACTTCAAATAAAATTTGAAATTTTAATTTGTATTTAATAAATTTTAATTATGATTAATATTTTATTTAATGTCAATAAATGGTATTTTATGAAAACTGTTACATCAAATATACCTTTGATATCAGCCCTACAAATAAAAGTCCTACTAAAAAAAGAAAAAAGATGAAAGAATAAATGTATTTTTCAGCATAAGATTGCGTTTATACTCTCTGCATCATTTAGTACCAGAGCTATGAAGGCAACCTCTTTGAATTACTTCTCTGTCTTCCTGCTCTCAGTTTCCTGTGAGAGTAGATGAAGAAATCAGAATAAGCAGTGAATGTATATTTATTCATTATCATGTTCAAAGACTAGGAAGTCCATGCTGTAAGATACTTATCCACAGAAGAAAATTTAGCAGTAACAAAAGAAGTATTACCACATCCCAAAATGCTACTATTTCTCCTAAAATTACTGACACCTAAATCCAGGACTTGGACAATGTACCAGAAAAAATAAGAGAGAGTCCATTATCATGGATTCTTGTGAGAAGAGCAGCATTTATGGCTACATCCATTAGGTTAATTTGAGTTCTCTGATGACATAGCCCATGAAAGGAACTGCATCCAAACTTAGTCTATTGCAGCTTGCAAGCCCTATTGCAATAAAACAAAAGCCTGATGGAGATTTTAGTTCTGTGAATGTGTGCCAGTGCTTTCTACCCTCTGTGCCTTGCAAGGAACTAAGCAGTATCTTCTCTGGCTTTTATAAAGAATAATTTTAAAGACTCAGGGTAAAATTTTCAAAAGTTAACAACAACTCTTACTCTTTAAAATAAGCAATTTAAAAAATTGTTTTTGAATGTAGAAGTTAAAATGGAATATACTAAAAAAAAAAAAAATGGGACTAGAACGCTATTAAAAAAGAAAATCCACTTACCCCAAAGTTAGTAGCAGCAAAGCGATCTGAAGCAGATACATTAGTTGCTGCTGTTGTATGAGCATAGAAAGCATTTATATTGGCCAACAACGTACTCATAACTGCTGGAACACCAGGGCACATGTATTTAGAGGATAGACAGGAAAAGTGCCTGCAATTCAAACAATGCAACAGTTATTAAAGATGGCAAAGAATCTGCTTCTTCTCCTAGTATAATTTCTTTATAACTCCAATGATGTAACTTTCAAGCTACCTCATGGAAAATTGTGCAGATGCATATGAAGAAAATCCAGACATGTTTGATATAACTGCCACTTTTTGCACACTGATATTTTCAAACTGACCACATTATATTCACATTCAGTTCTTACTCTGTTAATCCTAAACACAAAAACATGACTTAACTATTTTAATTACTATGAAGTAAAACATTCATTATATTAAAGAAACCCTAAAAATCAAACTCAACATCATAGAAAGTCCCAGACATCTATAGCAGAAAAAGATTTAATTGTTGCCAACAAAATTACTCAAATCAGCATTTTAGTTTGGCTTTTATTTTAGGCTACATAATTAATGAAAGGTGAGGCCATCAGGCAGCTTCTGGGTTCAGCTTGATTTGAATTAGGCCATAACTGAAACTGTTCCACTTCGACCCAGGCCAGTAAAATTTAGGTAATTAGTCTGTTAAACCCAAAGCAGCCAAAACCAGAGGTGCAATGTAGCAGCACTGTTAACTTGTTTAACGAAACAGGAGGTGCCTGCTGGTAGCATACAAAGAACTTACAACACAAAAAAATGTGAGAGGTACAATGAATAAAAGACCTGACAGATGAGGAGAACAAAAATCATCATTGCAAACATAAATTCCTGACTTCAAGATTTATAGTTAGGCAGGACTGGGAAGGAGATAGAGGGATAAAGACTAAATGTACAAAAATAGGAAAGAGAACGAGGGGGATTAGGAAAAGATGGTGGTGAAAATGGGTGTCCAGTGGAACAGAAGAGGATTAAGAAGCTCCAATCAGTCTCTGTATGACTGAGAGTCCTGATTTGGCCACATGCTCCTCTTAGCTGGAGTCTCTGGCTCCTCTCTCCTGTTCCTCCTCAGGAGCATAAGGCAGAGCAGTGTGCTGGGCCTGAACCACCTGGGCACTAATGCCCTTCCAAGATAAAAATTAACACAAGGTACAACTGAACTCTCCTGCTGAACTTAAGCCAAGTACCCTTAACTGTTGTCACTGCCCAAATCATCTTTCAAGACATCATTCAAGATTATTTTCCTGTAAGGGCAATCATTAACTGCTATTATCTGCATTTTACATAACTGAGAGAAACTGCTCAAAACTACACAGCAAACCAATCACATGGGCCAGGACTAGAGCTCAGCATTCCCAGCTATGTGCTCATGGAATAGTGTTACCAAACCTTTAATTCATTGCCAGTATTTTCAAGAAGTGCTTGTGAATACTGCAATGTGAATTCAACAAAATAATAACACAGTTCTCTACCCCTTAGAAAATCTTCCATTATATGCCACATGTTTTCTGTCAAGTAGAAGAATACTACTTCCCTTTGTAATAAAATACAATAGCGATGTCAGGTGGTTCTCATCAACAGAGGTGACCCTTAAAGCTAATAGAAATATCTCCTTATCTAAGAATAAGTTTGAGAAATATGTGTAGGGATGATCAGAACCAGTTTTCAAAAAATTGACAACAAAATAGTTATTACTTTTACTGATGACCTTTATTTTCCAAAAATCTTTCAGTGGACCTAAAGGTCGTTAGTACATGAGTAATATCAATCTGGAGATAAAAAGGCACTAATAATCCCACTGGCCTTAGAGTCATACCTGTAGCATACACTCTGCTGAGGGAGGAGGCAGGCAAACGGAGCAGTCAGCAGCAGAGAAATAATTGAGATTGTCTCAGCTGGCTTCAGGAAACATGGCAGACAACAGAAAAATTGTCCGGGTCAACATTTTAAGGTGTCTTCTGCAGGTTCTCCCTACCATTTCACAATGAGCTACCCATGATCTGTACTGAGTTCTTATCTTGAAAACAGACTCAAATTGTACCAACTTTTCACAAGGAAAATTTAAACCTATTCCTATAATTTATGCCCATATTGTATCACTGCACTGTTTCACTTGTAATGTGGTTAGTGAAAATTATGATAAAGCATCTGTGACAGACTTTTGTTTCTCTCCATCATTTAATTAAAATCTCTAATGTTCACAGAACTTATTAAGTACACAATATGGGTCATAATTCTGAGAGTGCTGATAACTCATCAGCCACCTGCAAGCTACTTGGCTTCCTTTTGCTTGCTAAAATGAATAAATCAAAGTAAATCCAATCCTTGTTTTTGCAGATCTTTGAAAACAGGAGCTAATAGCATGAGTTATTAACAATTTCTAGTGGTCACATGATAGCACATTATGAGTCTTGCTAAGTCTCACACATTTTAGAGCAATATTGCACTGCTTAAGCTACAGCAGTATCTGAAACCAGGCCTGCTTGCTCCAACTTTCTTACTATGCAATTTCCTGACCAACAGGCAGTGCCTGGGATTCTCCCAATATTTCTGCTAGCATGAATTAGTGAAGAAAGAAGTCTAATTGATGTTCTGTACTCATCAGTAAGCAAATGCTATCAATAAAAAATTAGCTTAATGGGCAATTTGTGTGCTTTTTGCAGTGCTGCCACATTAATTGAAAACTAGCAGGAGAACAAGATGACATAGTGCCCGTGAACCTGCTGGAATGAGAACTCTGTTGCTGATTGAGAATCATTAGTTTTTACCTGTGGTGACTCTTGCCAGTAAGAAGCAAATATCTTAATAGAGCTTTTATTGTACTTGACTCTTACACAGTAAATTCAGGTTGCTGACACGATGTGTAATTTCAGTGTCTAGTCAAACACTGTTTCAATAGGTGCTTGTATTTTTGCCTTCTAAAGAGAAATAAATTATTTTGGAAGATTAATGAGAGGAAAAAACTTACTTTTTCTTGATGGCAGAGTGGTGGCTTAATATATGTAGGTAAATAAAGTTCCAGTATGATTCCTTCTAGAGGTTGAATTTGTAACAAATTGCCATCAATCACTACAGTCACCAAAATAAAGGGCAGCTGGATCATTCTGCTGTTTTCCTACTTTTTCTTCTTGTTTTCTGTGATACCTATCATCTCACGCATCTATGCTCGTACGCCTGGGAGTTACATGTACCATTCATGTGGCTAACAGTGTCTATCTGGCTGCTATCCATCACACAAAAAAAATAATTCTCATCTGAACCATGTAAGAATGGCTGTAATTATCTTTTCTTTTCCTAATACAGACTCCATGAGGAGTGGAAGAATAAAATAATCATAAGAAAGAAGAGTGGACTATGCAACCTATACAGTCAAGACTTCAAAGAGCTGCAATTTCTGCAACATAAGCAGTCTTTTTGTCGTATTTTGTTTTTGGTCAGTAGTGGTTTTTCTAGTCACATGAATTCCACATCTGGTAACTTAAAGCAGATTTCCTTGCTCAGGAACCATGCAGTTGTAATCTGTATCTTTAGAGTGAGGCACAACTTCTAAGTCAACATCTTTAGGGAAAAAAGTGTCTACATTTATTATCTCGTAAAAATTTGGATGCTTCTATCTCCAGCAAGAGGTGCAATAACACCTGAATTCATTCTAAGTTTAGTGAGAAAAGTCTCACTGGAGACAATGACTAGAGCAGACAGGTAACCACCTGTGAGATATCCTCTGTGCTCATAGCCACATTCCAGTATGAGTATACTCACTGTATTTAGAAAATCAAGACTATATTTTTAAAATTTTATTTCTGTGCTCCAAAGGAATAGATATAAATAAATATTGAGAGCCAGAAAGAAATCTTCAGGGTTTTATTAAGGGGATCATAGACGACAAAGCCACCATCATGAACCAGAAATAATAGACAAGTGGGGTTGTTTATTGCTGTAGTGGAACAGGATGCCAAATTGTTTTACACAGGAGTACTTTAGGGAATTAAGTTAGGTTTATGTTGTATATAAATGCAGAAAGGCCTATGTTCCTACTCCAGCCTATGCTATGTATCCATACCTAAAAGGGTCAAGACTGACTATCACTAACTGGCCCTGAAACTTTATATAATAGCTAACCTTAAAACAAATATGAGCACTAAAAATTACATTCAGGCAAAATGAGCACCTCATTAGCAGAATCCTGAAACACACGTAGCCTGATGAAGTGCAAATGCTCTCTGGGGTCTGGATCATGGGGTATTACAGCATAGTCAGTTTTGCATTTACAAACACAAACATTTTAATTTGCAATGTTACCATGAGACATGCAGTAGTAGTAGTCTGAAACTAGATTCTCAAGCAAAAATTGCTTACACAATATTCCTCCGGGCAAAGTGATTACATTCAAATTCTCTCTCTCTGTTGTAGAGTAGAAAATTGCTTTTGTTTTAGTATGAGACTTTGTTACCAAATGAAATCTGATAATTCTATTTCTCAAATCAAGAAGCTGTACATTTTCTTCCAGCCACTAAAAATGTTCCAGAAGAAAAAGGTAATCTCATAAGAAGAAATAAAACCAACAGATAATAGTCCAAAAGAAAATTCCTCATGACAAATAGACTTAGTGTCTTCACTACTCTTCTCCCCGAAGTCTGAATGCTCTGAGATGTGTCTGCAGACGTATCAGCAAAACATCGTACATGAATATTTATCCTTCTCCAAATATTACTTGAGATTACATTCATCACTGATTTTATTCCTAACTTAAACAGGCTGGGGCCTTCCCCTCAGACAAGCAGTGCTCACTATTGACATGCAACATTTTAAAATATAAAACGATGTGGGTATAGGGACAATGAAATCTTAGCTTTCATTTCATGTGACTGCCAATATTGAATCCACTTTCTTATTACATCTGCCTTCAGATACCTGGTTTGCAGTCATCAACATCAAGGAAATGTAGGGGAAAAGTTATAGAAGAAAGCAAGAAGAAAAAAAGGATGAGGCAAAATAGGTCATTTAACTTAAAATGGCTTGGTCAGAATTTTTGAGTAAGGACTCCTGAAAAATATGTTGGAGTACTTGCCCAGCTCCATGTTACTTCCTTTTCATGAATATCTGTACATTATGTTATTTACTGAGATTAAAAATAAAGCACCTTCTTTTTATAAAAATATAACCTATCAATTTCTGCCACTTATAAGTAAAAAATATTTTATATACTCACATCTGTTAAAATGCTAATTTTGCAATGCTGATTTTGGCAACATCTGAATTTCTAAAACCGGTTTCAAACTTTTTCTGGAAAATTTTGCAGTACTTGAATATAACAAGAGATGAAGAAAAACAAACTTCAAAATAATTTTACAGTTAAGATTGTCTGTCAAAAATACAGCCATGTTGTATTGGGGCTATAGTTAAGAGAAGCCTAATGTTAAATCAGCCCTTTATTTCTTATGCAAATTGCTAATAACAGCCCTCCTTTGGCATTAATAGCTCTTAAGAATTCATTTCTGGTCAAACCCTGAATCCATTTTGATACACACAGATCAAAGAACTCTATCACTAACATTTTGGTAAATATGCCATACTATTTTAAATCAACTTACAAAACTACAATACCAGGCTAAGTTAATAAATGAAGGAACTGAATCACACAGGGCTAAAGAGAAACTAAACACAAAACCACAAATATTCCTGAAAGTCAACACACGAATTCCTCCATATGTAGTTTAGGTACACAACAGAGGAACTTGCAAATTTCATTAATTATTCTGTGCAATGCTGAGTAAATTCCTTGAAGGAAGATCATTAAAAATGTGTATACTACTAAATACATCCTCTACCCTTCTATTAGATGAACAATACAATAATGCACAAACAGCTATATAAAGTGAAAGACAAACTCATTGCAATAGCAGGTGATGCCATTATATCCTGCAATAAAAAGAAAACTTCACATTTTTATGTACCTTTGTACTTATCATAAGACTTTTCTTTTTAGGAGGTAAAGAGATGCAAAAAAATGAGAGATGTTCTGATTCGAAATTCCATAATATCCGGTTTCTATAAGATAAAAAGTCTTTTTTATTTAGAGGACTCATTTGGAGTCTCCTGCTTTTCTACAGCTCCAGCAGAATACAGTCCTTTTCACCAGAAAATTTTTGCTGGATAAATTGAGAATACATAATGGATCTCTCATGTCTCCAGGCCTCTGAGCTATATGGTGCTGTGTTCTAAGGTGTTCAGACAGCTGCTTCAGAATGGACAGTGCAGTCATATGACTCAATACTGTTAAAAACTATTTCCACAAATTATTTACATATACTATAGAAGCATACTAGAGCTATTGCTGTTGTTGCATAATTTCTGTAGTCCTGGAAAAGAATACAGAGCTTGTGAAATGCTGTTCTACCATCCCAGTCACATCTGGAACGCTGGAAGCCTTTCTGAACCTTGCTATATAGCAGTATCATAAGGACTAAGGAATGCGTTAGCAGTAATACCAGTAACAGCTTATAAAATGCTTGTATCTTAATTCCACTGCAGATGAGAAGCACTTCAATTAGAATCAGATGAAGAAAAATGATAACAAGAATTTAAAGTCAGGAATGGAAGAGGAATGGTGAATGAAATCATGAAGGCTTGAAATTCGTTACTTCTCTCAAACAGCAAAGCAGAAAGCCAACCACGATAGTACTTACGTCATAGCTTGATAAATATATTCAATTCCATAGCGCATTGCAAATTCATCCACAATTTCTTGTGCAGCATCATCAAAGTACACCTTCCAGGCCTCATCACCTTTCACTTCGGGGATTTTCACCACACCGTTAGATTTAACTTCCGTCAAGTAATGGAAGAGATTCTAAAAGTAAGAAATGTTTCAAATAGGATATTTTGGCTTTTAAGTAGCATTCTGAAAATACATCCTACATATAGACATCAATATATTAATTGTTAATCCATTTGTTAATTGCTTATTTTTCTTAAGACTGGCTCAAACTAGTCAGCAGACTTGTGATTCAGCACACTGTATCTCCTTGATATAAAGTCCTGTCAGTTAACTGGTACAAAAAGACTGCAACATAAAATACTGCAGAGACTTCTCTTTTATATGCCCTTGTTAATGAATGAAATTGTAAGACATTTACAGAGTGTTTCAATTTTAATGGGATCTGTGACCAATAAATTTCAAATTAGTTATTTAAGTCCTTAAGTTGCAGGGAGCTAACAGAAATACTGCAGGTGGGTGCCTCTCAAGTTGTGCAAGGTGTGCAATAAAGTTTAGGTTTAGTAACCTCGGAAGCAAAGCTAGGGTTTGACATTCATGGCACAGAATGCTTCTCTGATTGCCTAGCTCCCTATGTATCCACAAACTAAACAGCAGATTTCCTATTTTCGATGATCAAATAAACCCCCAAAACTTAAAAATACTTGGTTTTTGGCTAATACTTGGTTATTGGCTAATCTAATTAGCCGATAACTGTCTCTTGGATTATCTTAAAGCATTTGAATGTTGTCATTTACTTCATAGGTTCAACATTTGCAATTTCAGGTAAAAATCTATCAGCACAAATGCCCTAAATATCCAATTTTATAAATGTTGAACAGTAGGATATTGTGGCTACACGCTAGTGGTGAACTTTCAGCCTTATACTAGCTATCAGCTTTCGGAAACTACTTGTATTTTCAGAGTAGAATTTCTACATGGAACACTATTTGAAGGAAGAGTAATCAATTATGAAGAAAATCTCTTAAAAAGCCACACTGATTTATCAGTGATGATTTCTTTTTCAATGTTGACGAAAGCAAACTAGATGAAAGGAAAATTAAATTTTATATGGTCTATGCTTCTCCTTTTTCTCACTCTCCAAAATACGAATTACTGTGAAAGACAAG
This sequence comes from Daphoenositta chrysoptera, assembly GCA_013397915.1. Lineage (NCBI taxonomy): Eukaryota > Metazoa > Chordata > Aves > Passeriformes > Daphoenositta > Daphoenositta chrysoptera. The sequence continues at coordinate 292,449 of VZRO01002119.1, forward strand.
AAATCCTTTGCAGTATATTTCTGTAACAAAAAGAAATGTTTGTATATTCCTGATATTAGCACTCATGTACGGAGCATCAAAGTGCTAAATCAAAAAACAGGCCAGGGAGAGTCTATCTGGTTCAACCTCTTTTTCTAACACCCCCTGGCAGGAATGATCTGTTGGTCTTATGTTATTCTGCCTTTGCATCTGAACCTGGTATTTCATCAGCAATACAGAACAGGAAATCTAAAATAAACTTGTCTGAAGTACAGCAGCAGTTATTTATATCTCAGTGTTTTAATGTTCTGTAGCCCTTTTTCACTACACATGCAACAACTGAATAGTAATTTCTACCCAGTATACTATAACTTCTCCAATATACCTCATGTAGACAGGTGTATTGCACATGATAGGGAGCAACTTTCTCCTCTCCTTCAATTTCAACATTGATTTTCAGTCTAATGGCACCAGAGACAGCCGATTTATCTGTTCGCTTTTCTGAAGAGTGGAAAAATAATACATTAGTAACTACCAAGAACACATGTATGTCATATGAAAAGCTTTCATAAATCGCTCTAGTGTAATGTTTTTAAAGCCAGGGAGTCCTGCTGTTGAAAACAAGAATGGTTTTTGGTACCTCACACATGGTTCAGGCCATGAAATAGAATATCTAACTATGAAGTAAAGAATTTTTCTTATTTCATCTCCCCTATTCAAAGAAGGTGGCAGAGCAATTTATTCACTACTTTCCCCTTTTCTATTGAAATAACTTTAATTTTCTACCTGATATCTGTACTAATTATTATTATTTTCCTTTAGTTATGAAGACTTTAGCAACAACCTGGACTACTCTGTCTGAGTGCGATGGGCTGATTCTGGTAGGTGCCCACTGAAGCTGCTCCATCCCTTCCCTTCCTCTGCTGGGCAGGTGATGGAAGAATCTAATGGAAGACTCATGGGTCGAGAGAAGGACAGCAGAGAGATCACTCACCAGTTACTTCCATGGCCAAAACCAGACTGACTTGGCTTGGGGGAAGATTAATTTGTCACCAGTGAAATCAGAGTAGGATGATGAAAAATAAACCCAAATCTTAAAACACACCTTCCCCTCATCCCTTCCTTCTTCACAGGTTTACTTCACTCCTGATTTTCTCTACCTCTTCCCTGCCAGTGGCACAGGGGGATGGGGATTAGGGGTTGTATCTTTTATTTCCAAATCAGCCTGTAATGTTTAGTGTTTTAAAAGTCATATACTGGTACCAAAGCTAAATATTTTGAAGTCACAAAGTTAAAGACAGTAAGATTCTACTTAAATTTGTTTTAAAAAATCAGTAAGAATCATACCTAAATTATACCATACATCCATTTCTCCACTCAGCGTTCTTACTTCAATGATTGTTTGCCCGAGGAAGTCATCTGATTCCTTTTTGAAATGCTGTTTTACTCTAGATTTGATATCATCATCTTCATCCCATACTCTCACTTTTATTCTATCTGTAGAGTTATGACATTCACTGGAAAAACAAAAGTAAACCAGAAAATGTGAGTGATATGTAAACAATATTACTCTGTTCTGCTGTCTAATTCATTGAACTCGATTTCCACACACTTGCTTAACTGCATCAAATGTCAAAGCACAAACAACCTGCAACATCCAGAGGAATACAAGGCCATCCCAGATTGCCAGGGACAAAACTACAATTACTATGTATATGAGAATTAGTATATATACAGAGAGAATAACTTGATTGAATTACATATACATAGAGATTGTATTTAGGAATGTCAATGACTGCTCATTAAAATTATTAATTTAAAATGCATACTTCTTGATGCTATTATTTAGCAAATATCTTAGGAAATATATAGTTAGGTCAGCTTTATTTTTTTTAGGAATGCTATGTAGTACATACAGTAAACTACCAAAGCAGTAGTCTGGAAGAATATTTCCAGTGTGTATCAGGAAGCTTTTGTTAAAAACCAAGAAGGATGCACAAACACCCCAGCAAGACAAGAAAGGCCATCAGAAAAACCCAGGAAATTAGGTAGTTACTTTTTTTAAAAGCAACATAGATGTTCTTCAAGACCTCCATTCCCTGGTAAGGAGAAAGAGCAGGAACCATGCCATATTCTAAAAAATTTCTCGCAAATTTAAGTGGCTTACTAACCCCTCTCCTGGGTTGAGTGGATTTGAGAAACTGCTGGATGTATGAGGGAATGAGGTGGCTTCACTTGCAATCTGCACAGTACACAGTGGATACAAATTTTTACTTCTACCTGCATCTTGCATGTATTTGCACAGAAATGGAAAAGAAACTCTATTACTGCTTATTCCTATAAGGCACAACGAGGACTATTTCCTATTCATCAGTGATGGCTTTTGATGACTTGATTGGAGTATCCCAACACTGCCTGCAGAGGTTTGTGTTAGTGAAGAACTTTCTGCTGATGTTTGACTAGTACAGAGCTGGCATCAGTTAAATCCATGCCATACTCATGCATCCATACTAAGTATGTTTTTAATATCCATTCACTAATGCTACATATATATATATATATATCATTATATATATAGCTATAGATAATGATATATAATGGTATTATATATCTTTGTTTATCTTTAAATATGACTTTAAAGTGTAGCAGCAAATTTTCATCTTCAGCAGGGCCTTAGTTTGACACTTAATTAAGAGTTTCTACTTGAATTCTATTCCAATTCTACTATTCTATTCTACTATCACTGCTCAGTGATCTGTCTCTGTTTCCAGTGTTAAAACAGTAATACTCCAACTTATCTTCCACCTAGCACCCCTCAGGGGTATTCTAAGAATTAATTAGTGGGCTTTGGAAGTATAAAGTGCTGTAAATGGTATTATTACTGTCAAGGCCAATCAGACACTAAAAGTGGCATGCACAGCTTTTAAGCTGCCACACTGTGACATCATTCAGTATCACAGAAATCCTTGTGTCTGTCTGCACCCTAGATTTTAACTTTGCAGATAATTCTGGTAATTAAAATGCACATTGTTCTGTGATTAGCAAAACTAATAAAGTGCAGTTTCCTTCTGTCTTATGACTGGCTTCCCTGACACCCAACAAACCACAATCACCTACTGAATCTTCCCCCATAGTTGGGGTTTTCATAAATTACCACTTCATGTGAACTCCTGGTGTCTGTTATGGGGTGAGCTCATACTGAGGACACTGTTGGGATCTCATCTCTCTCTGACCACATATTTTCATAGAACATGATAGACATACTATTAGGCAATCTGTGAAATTTCTCTGACTGATGACAAAATTCAAAAGGTATTGGCAAGGACATACAAAGTATAGGAAGATACAGATGGATCAAATAAACATTGCTGCCTTAAGGAACTAGGCTAAACACAGAAACCATTTAATTTTCCTGAAATGTAGCTCTCAGTTACTGCTTAACATCGCTAGAGTCCTGAATTGCATTTAGCTGTGTATCCAACAGAAATATTTGACAGGGGATTTCTATAGTGACGTAGGGAGATCTGTCCCTGGTGAGGTATTTATGTGACCCTCATCACCATACCTGTGGCTTTTAATAGAAATCTTATTCCTGCTTTAATTCTCTGGCAGATGCTGCACATAAAAAGTCATTGTGTACTTCAGCACAAACACCATATTTTTATTCTCCTGAGACAACACGAGTTTCCCTCTGATATACACTTAGCTGATTAACAAATACGTATTCAGATGGTCAGGATGACTGTACTATTCCCTGATATCCTCAGTTATCTTCAAAATCCTTTTCTCCTTTAATCTTAGGTTAGTGAAACCTGGTACAACTAATGTCTTAACTCATGTTCATCTTTCTCTCGAAACTTTAGCACGGAGTCAGCTCTGCTGCATTTGTAGTATTCCTGTGCAAGACCACAAAAATAGCATGGATTTGTGATTCAAAAACTGAAGAGTGAATGTACAAATATTTCTCCTGGCCTGCCCTGTGGCAGTGTGACTGCAGGGAGATTTACTGCTAAAGTGACAGAGCTGTCTCTGAACGATTCTACTTACCCAACCAGACTGGCAGAAACAGCCCTATGTAAGGCCATGCACGTTCTGCTTTAGTCACTGGTTACATCTGTGAGAAGCTCTGGGTGGAATTCCTACTTCTGTTTACTTCAGGAAAACCAGCCCAGGGAATTAAAGGCTAGACAACATAAGCTATTTTCGGTGTTCCTCTTCTAGCCACTCTGCTTTATATGCTCAGTGAAAGCATTCACAGAGGTGTGATACCGGAAGAAGAGAAATGAATTGTTCTCTAGCACATGGAGAGTGAATGTACTGATGCTTCTGAAAACTAGAGAAGTTGTAGTATATTCACAGATGCAAGACGGAAGAGACAGTTTTAATAATTAACCACCAATCTGGTGACACTACATTACTTCTGTATTTCCAGAATGCTACACAGACATGAAATAATCCTCACAGAACTCCAGCTTATTCTAATGTCTGCAGTAATAACATTGTAATAATAAAGCATCTTTACAATAGTACCCCAATGTAAATTTATTATTAGATGCACTGGCATGACCTGATGGAACATCTCCTCTAAGAGAGAGATCTGCACCCAGTGTTAGAATGACAACTAAGTGATACTCTGCTACCTTCAGTAAGAAGTTCAAGAAGCCATTTATTGCTATTATTACCCTCATATTTATTATTATTGCCATTATTGGAAATCAGAACCAGATCCATACCATTGCTATGAGAAGTCTGTCCACTTTGTTCTTAGGTGTTCAGACACAGTTCCATGTTCCCTTAGGAAATCTCTTCTGGAACTGCATTAGCCCCATGGCTGGCAAACTTTTTCTGAAGTCTGATTTAAACCTCTCTAAATGGAATTTGTGACTATTACTTCTTGTTGTACTATAACAGTAAGCATGGAAAATAGATTATTCCTTTCCTCTTTGCAGGAGAAAGGATGTGTTTAATGACATCCTTACCTCCACTACTTGTCTCTTCTCTAGTCTGGACAGTCCCAATTCTTTAGAAGTTTTGTCACAGGCCATGCTTTCTGATAAAGTAGAATGAGACTAATTATGCTTTTTCTTGCATTATTTTACTCTGTCATAACAAAAAGAGAGTTGTATAAAATTAATCTGGATTGACAGCAGTTTGAGAAAAAGACTCAGACCATGCATACTGTACTGTGAAACTGAGAAACATTATCACTGAACAAACAATTTATCATTGGAATTGTTTCTTAGAGGTGTTCTGCTCTCTTGATTTGGGCTGAGGCTGTGAGATACATTTTAATTAGCAGAATGTCTCAGAAACTTGATTACTGAAGAATTTTTAGAATGGATGAATCTAGTAAACTAATGTGTAGGTTTTATTACTCAATTTTTTTTAATGTAATATAATTCTCTGTTATATACTCCTGCTTATGAGGCAATCCTTGAGCTATTTCAACAATTCTGGCAAAACTCTGTTTAGATATCACTGGAAATTGGAGCACCACTTAAGCAGTTAACCAATCATGTTATCTCAGGTACTGTGAAGATCATATTTTTTACAAGTCAGTCCAGCTGAGCAAGAATGTATAAAATAACAGTACCAAGGGACTTTGGTGAAGTCCTCTTGGCCACTGATAGTAAATATTGCTTTAAGTGAATCCACTAATCATTTATTTCAGGATAAATAATGTGTGAGTGCTACGCTTTAAAGTAATTCTAAGGAAAGAACATCCACAGCTGGATGACTGAAATCAATTTGAACAAAGGTTTTCATTCACTGAAGGCAGCAATGTATATCCAGTGAAGGTATTCATTAGAGCCCTTATGCTGTCTTAGTGACAGTCAAAACAGGAAGAATAAATAATTTTAAATAATCATCCAGTTATTTAAAAGACTTCTGTATTATACCATTGTATCTGAGGTTTTTATGAACGGTCAGAGGAAATGTGGTACCTGCAAAGTCAGTAGGGCGATTTGGAGAGGTGTGCTTGCCTAAAAAACACTGTCAGGAAAAACAGATTTCTATAATTCAGTAATCAACTGTTGAAAATAGACTTTTATTATAGTGTAACAATCTATATGATTCTACAAAGCTGAAAACTATACAGCCAAAAGAAATCTTTCTGTAACTAAAAAAATGGAAACGCAGTCCCTTTTCTTGTATCAGATGCCACACTCAACCAGAAAGAGGAGGTGACAGCTGCGGGACACTTCCTTTGCTCTGGCATTGAAAAAAACTCTCCTATCACTGATGTTTTATTGAAAAAATCCCAAAGCTTCTCTGTTATCTCATTTCTAATAATGCCAGGAGAAAGGATCAAAGCCCTTAGCACCTATATTGCATTCATTAAATGAACAGCTGCTGGCCTATTTACTTCTTTACCTCATGCACCAAAAAGCTCTATTTTAGTTATGGTTTATGAGGTCCCCTGTTAAAATCTATGCCAGAATGCCATGGTCATTCAGCAGAGGGTCAGACTATGTTTTGTTAGAAACACTCCCTCACTGTTATCATACAATCATATCTGGGTTACTTGTGGTTCTAAGAACTAGATCACTGCCCTCACTCCATTTGCTATGACAGAGCAAAGGCACAGTGGGGAGCCAATGTTTTTTCCAAGTCCTTGTTTTGAAACAGATGGGAAGATTTAAATGCATGGTTTGGTATAATAAGTAAGTATAAGGTTGTAAGATTTTTGAGACATCTTATTTCTACATTTCATAATGTAAAAGTTATAATGATGATTAATATTAGATTTTAAACAGGAATATCAAATATCACTAATAGAGCCTAATTTAAATATTTCCTGATTCAATTAAATAATTATATTGATTTACTTTAGATTTAATCTTCTGGTTAAACATTTATAGTTTATTTAATACCATTTAGAAATTCTCATATACTTTCAGTTGAAATCCAAAGCATTAAATAAGTCAGGGAGATTATTTTAGAAAGCACAAGTGCTATAAAAATGTTGGAAAATGTATTCAGCTCAAAGCAGTTACTCAGGAGGTTCATGCTATAGTAAGGTTTGGGGGAGGAGGGTAATAAATGTTATTGCTAGGGCAGCAGATGATAGCAATAATTAGTGCTGGGAGAAAAAAATATAGAATATTTTCAAGTTTTTGGGGAATTTATTGTAGCCCTGCTTATGCCCTTGAGAAAATACGTTCAAAACTTCCTACCAAATTTGCTGAATTGCTCATTCCATTTTTGACATTATGCAACTCCTACAATTAAATGCAAGAAATTAATAATCTCCTTTTGGTCACTCAAAGTCATTCAATGAGGTATAACACTTCAACTGTTACCAGAGTAACACAATTAACTCAAGAAAAAACCACTTTCTGTATAGAGGAAGCTTGTAAAAAGTTTCTAGGTGTCTATTTTCTCTGAATTAACTATTAATTTCTAATACAAGTGTCTGAAACTGTGAAAGGAATGGGCATACATTTTTAATATAGCTGGATTCCCCAGTACCTTTTCCAGACAAACAGAAGCAGTATCTTGGACCAAAAGTCTTTCAAACCCACTACTAGGACAACCTCCTCTTCAATAAGGTAGCAGATTTTGGTCAAAAACCAGGGAAGTGCTAGATAATAAGAAGGTAACATGTCACGTTATGACATTGCAGATTCTCAAAGGAAACAGGGCTCTATTTCAGATACCTGAATGGTCACAGAAATTGTTTCAACAGTTTATGTAGATGGGAATAATGACAACTTATGCCCTCTTCAAAGGGGATATGAGAATAAACTAAACAATGCCATCATACCATACTCTCCGCATCAGACTTTCTGACAATACTCAGTCTGCTAGAAGCATGGAGATTACAAACACACCAACCCAGAGCCTGGAGACCATCAGCTACTACCAAATTCCCCAGTTACACCTCGGAGAATCACAATGGCAAATACAAACACATTTACCTTGCATGGCCAATATCTGGCACATAGGAAGGCATTTCTAATGACAATACTTGGTAAGGTTGAAGTAGTAAAACTGTTACTTAAGTTCCCTTAAATATTAGAATAATTAGACACCACCAGCAGATACCCCAGAAGGCCTAATTATAAGCCATGTGATCATTATAAGATAAAGCTACAATAAACTTTGATGCTCTCTCCATTCAGAACTTGCTAATTTCATAATGCTATGAATATGTATAGTACAGACAAAACATATTTTCAAATTAAGCCATTTTTTCACTTGGTAGAGTTATATTACCTAAATGTAGATTTTAAAAAGCAATATCAACAGCATTATCTATACTTACAAATAGAATTTTTCATCCCATACTGGATTCAAGTTTCCAAAAATAGTTTTTGTTCTTCGCTTGTTTTTGCCAACTTGCACAGTAACATATGGGTCACTTGAGCCAGTTTTGTCCTTAGCCTGTAAGCCCTGGGCACAAAGAACTGCGACAAAAGGAGAGAAATGTGCTTTAGCCCTCAATGCCTTTATTGCCAAGAAGGAAATGAGAATGACAACAGCAACAGGAAACAAAGCCCTCAAAGTGAGGGCTCCTGAAGGAAAGGTTTTTGGATTATTTTCCCAATGTCTGTAACTCTGGAGACTGACAAGGTTCGTCTAACTACTCTTCTGGACTGTAACAGATTTTAAAATATAGTTTAAGAGAGTAATAAATAAAAAGATTCACTACTGAGCACCAGACAAATACTTTTCACAGGCATAATTCAAATACTTTTCTCAAACTTTGGTTTAATCAGAATGGCAAGGAATATAATGCTGTATAACTTGTCTTGAGCCTGATAGTTCCCTAAAGTTCCCTGCCCTCCAATAAATATATAAAAGTTTCCAAAATTTCTCCAAAGATCCAAACTAACATTTCCAAAGTAAAACCTTCAATAACATAAAAAATATGCCCTGTGGATCATGGAACTAAACATGAGAGGCATGGCCATCACTTGTCATTTGTTCTCCTAAGAGATGAACTGTGATTTTGAGAATACTTACTATGCTATCACAGAGAGGGTGACAGTTCAGATCAATTATAATCAACTGTTTATGTGTTTGCTATCCTTTCTGACACTTAATGTGGGTGCACAGTTAATGGATATGAATTTGTTGGAAAATACAAAAACACAGCAATTTGATTTTCCATCATAATTTATAAAAGTGGAAATCTCAGGAGAAAGCAGAGCTGTCAAAGAGCAGCCTACCAAAGCCAGAGAACTGCAGCTAAAACGCTTACTCTGGCTCTTACCATTCAGCAGCACTTGGCTTTGTTATTTTGCACATATTATTTAAATCATCTCAGTGGTAACATTTAGTTAACATTCTCTAATGTCAATCATTTTGGATGATGAAACTCCCTTGGCATGCTCAGAAAAATGATTACCTAAAAATGGCACCTTGCTCAGCAGATCAGCTCTCGGTGTGGGATCAGTTGTATGTGCTGACTTCAGTGAAAGAAGTAAAATTCTGCTATTCTTTGACACATCCAATTTCTGAAAACACTCTTAGGAACAAAATAACATATTTTGTCTTCCCCATTCACTCTAAATCTCCTATTTATGCAGTGGAATTAAGGGACAGCCTAGAAAAATTCTTCAAGGATTAAATTGTATATTATACTGAGCCTGAACACAAGGCAGCCTTCAGTATGCTTTAGAGGTAGAACTAAGAGTAAAAACATGAATTAAATATGTCCCTAGTGCTTGGTGACAGTCCCAAAATTCCACAATTATTCTTTTGAGTTTCATGTACCACCCCTCAACCTTCAGAATAGCCTCCATTTATGCTGAGGTTTTAATTCAAAAACTGAAGTGTCAAAGTCAGAGGACCTGGAAACCTTCATGAGCAACCAGGTTAATGCAACTGGAAGCCATCTGGACTATGTTCAGAGTGAGCAGAATTATGCAACATGAGCATCACTAAAATTGAACACACCCTTAGTCAAACAACATGAATGGATAATAAGCTTCAAATCAAAGGGATCTGGAACTGCAAGCTCAAGTGTTTTTTTGTCACTCAAAGCCCATTTTTTGGTGAACTTTAACTCTCACAGTTGGTGGCAAAAAGCTCCTCTTTAGCACAGGAGATGTTGGTAGAAGGTAGAGGAGATGGATTATTTTTACTCGTCTTCCTTCCTAAAGCAGCAGAATATAAAGTAGTTTTGGCAACTTAAAACTTACCTCTTGCAGGTGGTAGCCTATAAATTCAACTATTTGTAGATGCACCAAGTATGCAATTGAACACACAGTCCAGCTCTACTTATAAAAAATCTTGTTCCTCAACTAGGGGAATAGGAAAGAAGGAGCTCTTAGAACAAAAGAAAATTACCTGTGATAGTTATTTTTGCTGACCATTTGGATGTTCCATCCAAAACACTTTGTTTTGCTGCTTTTGTATATTGTACAAAATCTTCTTTAGAAATATTAAACATTTCCTGGATCACTTCAAACACTTCTGGTCTGTTCTTCTCTCTAATTTTCATTCTTTCCTTCATAGCAATAATAATATTCTGTGTTTTGTCTTCTGCACCATGTTTGGAACTTTTCTCAGCTGCTCCTGAAATAAGAGAAAAGGTCGCCATTGTTATTGAAAACTAACTTTGTTCTTTTTCCTCTCTAGGGTCTCCAGTCAACTCTTGGTACAGCAGGACTTGAAGGAGATCTTTGTTTCACCTGAATTGTACCTCATATATATTTTTTTTGTGATATCTAAAATTATCAGTTCATTTAGTTTAACTTGAGGGGTTAATGTTCAGCTTCCATCAGTGTTACATGTTATACCTAAATATATTTATTAAGTCAATACTATTCAGTGCCAATCAGTACCGTGAAAACATCTCAACATGTGAACTGGGCAGTAAGGCACAAATTTGTGATCTCAAAATTCAATCATTAGACACCACACCTGTGCTTGGATGGTATTAAACTTACAGACTTTTTAAAAAAGAGAGACCACCACAGAAAATAATATGTCAGAGGTATGGAACAGAGAGGTTTCCCTCTCCAGTAAAATGGTCATTACTGATAATTTCAGAAAGTCTATGAGGATGATAGAAGAGATCAAGGAATATTATTTATGTGAGAATACTTCTAGACTGTGTTAGCCCGTGGTGGCATGTCAGGCAGAAAATACTCAGGTAATTTGTTTGGGACATCAAAACCACTACAACGTTTATTGGTTTAAATTAAAAAAAAATGTTTAAGGAGACCAAGTTGTTGCAGATTTTATTCACAGTTCTTTTCAGAAGGGCTCTGGAAATATTTCTCTCTCTAACAATTGATCTCTGAGGACCTTTAAAAAACAAAGTGAAGTTCACCTAATAAAATGTCCTCTGCCTGTCAGAGGAGAAGGTTTCTGATCAATGTCTCTACAATACACTCTTGAAAAAAACCCAAATATCAATCTTGCAGGTGGGTGTGAGAAAAGAAACATCAGACTTGTATGATCAGAATGGTATTACAAATGTAGGAAGAAAAAATTTAAATTCCTGCTATTTCAACTCTTGACGAGATTAACATAAAGCAAGATAAAAAATACTAAAAAAATTATAATCAGTGACACACTGCCACTTGCTATAGGCATTGCTGAATTTTGGCTCATATTGTTAAACACTACTCCAAGGCTTGTGGCACTGAACGTCAGCATCATCATTACCATTAGCAGCAGTAAGTACTTCACTCTTCCAAAAAGTAATGAAAACATCATCCAAATAGCCACCCTCAAATCCTAGGAGGATTAAAGCTATTATTTTTCCCTTTAAAGGAATAGTGAAATTATAACAAAATAATATTGAACCGTTTGGTATGCAATTAAAATTAATATATTTCAACACTGAAGAAGCACAGAGTTCCTTCTTTACAAAACCATCAAACACCAATATGTTCTTTTGAAGGAGTTTTTGTTGAGGCACTCAGCTTACAATGGCTAAAGAAGAAATTATCAACTCTATAGAGCTGGAAAGGGTCATCTTTCAGCATAAGATTTCAGTGAAGCCTTACAAATCAAATATTACATGCTTTGTTTTTTTCCGTTTTCAATGCTTCCGAAGGTTTCTTACCACACTGGAGGGCAAGTGATACCTATATATAGAGAGAGATGTAAAGTGGGAAGGCATAATGTTATAAGATTGGAAAAGTGAGGGTTGAAATACCATATATCAGTGAATCCAGACTGCCAAAGGGCTGAATTATATGGCTTCTTCAAGGTGTTTTCCATGGCAACTAAATCTTGAGAAATCTTGAAAATCTCTTGGTCAGAGTATCTCATCTTTTTGAACATGGAAGATCAAAATTCTAGTGATAAAAGATTTTCCAGACTAAAAAATTAGGAATAAGTAGAAATAGAATTATGTGCTACCATGAAAAAACACCAGTTTAAGAATTCTCTAGTGATTTTATTACAAAAGAGATGATTGCTGAGCTGCCTGGAAAGCATGACAGGTCATTCTTAGAAGATGCAGGAGGGAACTTTTTTTCATTTTCTCTTATTTTCTGCCATTCCTTAAAAGGCAGAAATGCAACATCATAACTGAATAATCAACCATGGGCACAATCTGGATGGCAATAACGTATTTTTGTTACAAACAGTGCTGATTTTTGGGACCGCACAGATAAATTTGAAATAGTGTTAAAAAACAACTTCCTCTAAGTAAATATCGTTCTCTTTATACTCACTTATTTACTACAACTAGTTTTACATCTTCTGTTGCTGACAACCACTATTGCTGTCTATCAACAACACTTTTCATGCAGTATTGATCAAACTAATTAAGACACTAGTGTAACTTACATTACGCAGGAAGTTAACAAGCTCCTTTTGCCTTTAGGGACTGATACAAACTCGACATGATTGAAATAAATTATAATTTAATATTGCACTTAGTACTAGAAAGGGATATCTTATTGAAGATGAGAGATTTAATGAAAGTGTTACTGTTAGATTTCTCAATCTAATTTAGAACAAGTTTATATATTGACCTTAAAGATCTTGAGATCTGAATTCATTTCTACAGTCTACATTAGGAATCACTATATATTAAAAAAGATAAATCATAGAAGTTTTGAGGCCAATACATCCTAGTGATGATGAGATGGGCAAAAGGATGACTGTGATAAAAATAACTACATTTCAATTTATGACATTGTTAGTGTCATCAGCTTTCTCAGAAATAGAGATTTAACCAATTAGTCAGTTTATTTTTTCAATGGAAAACAAAGAACATGAACCTCATTTTCAAAGTAGTATACGATGACCACTGAACAATTAACCTGTTGCAAAAAACATGATACGATGCTCAGAAACATTTGCATACTAATGAGAAGAGTGGGATCCCTTAGGCATGTTAAATATTTTATCTGCGATTTGCCTTCTAGAGGTTTTGCTCTTTCAAGACTCAGTTGTTTAGTGTTTTCAAACTGTTCATACCACAGATGACTGCCAATCCTATTTATTTTTTGCATGTTCTTATACTTATCATTCATATATATCTGTAAAAAAATCATCAAAGGCATCATGGTGCTCTGAACCATTTTTTATGGGGGGTTTTTTGTTGTTTGTTTGTTTGGTTGGTTTTTTGTGCTGGTGATATGGGCCAGGAGACAACAGCCCAGTTTCAACTACAGTGCAGAATCACAATTAAGCACAGTTCATCACTGATTTACTCTCCATGGGGTCAGTTGCTCTGGGAAATTTTAATTAGCTCCTGAACAGTGTGAACCTTGAGCATCCATTCCTCGTGAGACCTCCGCACACAGAGAACACAGTGAGAAGAAGGAAGAACTGAGTGAAACATCTGTGTAGTTTTCCTACGTGTAGAAGCTCGGGAACATATCAACAGTGAACAGTGTTGCATAACTCCAGAGTAATGAAAGTCCATTCCATTCCATTCCAAAATCTGCATATCAGAAAATTTGCAGGTCTAGATCTTCTATTGCTTAGAATCTCATTATATAAATTGTGTTGTAATTTAAGAATCATTTAAATACACCTGATATAGTTTCTCAGGAGAATGCATGGTGGCCAAAACCAAGCTGGGCATGGGCAAGGAAAAAGGAAAGAAAAGGGTGTTTTGCCTTAATTTAGTGCCAAATGGCTTACTGATTTTTTTTTCCCCCCTTGTGCATATAGGGTTTCGTATTTTGAAGGGAAAAGATCCTGCTCACTGTTCCATATTTTTGTCTATTATATAGCACATCATCATGACTACAATGAGTAGCAGGAATTTTTTTTTGAATATTTCCTTTGATTTTTTTTGTGTTCTGACTATTTTGACTTAAGTAAAACAAAGAGGGTTTACATCAAGTAATAAATTGCTCCAGATATTTCCATAGGCAGTAGAAAGTAAATAATTCGCTGATGTTACCAAGCATGATTTTGTAAATGCCCAGCAACATTTGACAGGTTTCAAGGACAAAAGCAAAACTAACAGTAGATAGTCCATAAAGTTTCTGGCTAGCTTCTCAACTGATGAACACCAACATTCCTTCACTGATTTTGGGTGATGTGGTCCTTCATTTCAGGATATAGCTGAGTCTACACACAAAATCAAAAGATGTGAACTAATATAGGACTTCAGCTGTCATGAAATACTCACTCTGCAAACAGTCAGCATTTAGGAGGTCTTGGCACTTCTCATGGCATTTGACACCACATTCAGTGCATCTCATGCCTTGTCTGGCTATGCCCCAAAGGAGGCCCTCACATTCGTAACAGTATGTGGGAGTTGTAGCTGTCCAAACTTCGAAGTTATGAGGTGTAGTTGATGATATTGGATAGATCAAAGCCTGCAGTGTCTTCTTGAAGACATGTATTTTCTGTTGGTTAAGAAAAATAAATACTTCAGGAGCGTTGTTTAACACAAGTGAAGTGTTTCTAAATTATATGCCATTTACACTTAAAATGCTACAAAATATCAGAATATACATAGAAGTATGAACTAATTTGCAAAATGCTGACTTACTCATTTTGCTTTACACTTTGAAGACCAAAGAACTCTGGATGACTGTTTTGTCTGATTATACAAATAACAGAGTTAAGTTGGAATCAAGTTACTCAACACAAAGTCTTATATATATCTTTTTATATTCTAAGGCAGCAATAAGAAGAATCGTCAGCATTACATTCATTGGGGCATTTTAATAATGTTAATTATTAAATTAAATTAAACATTAATAATTATTAATTATTAAATATTCTGAATATTTAAGTACTTCATATAGGAACTTAGATACACTGCACAAAATGGTTTTTTGATTATATACAACAAATACATGATTATTAGTTGGTGCCTATATAAGCCTATCAAATAAAAGCAAGCTAATTGTAGGGTTCCATTTTATCTGTATTCCTATAAGAGCTTCTCACTATTGTTTCATCTCACCATTGTATTGCATTGTTTCTTTTAGAAAGAATAAACCATATTAAAAAAGGTATCACAGTGGGATATTTCTGAAATTCTGTCTGTCCTACTATGTTTTCCTCTGGTGTGGATATAATGCAAGGTAGCTCTAACGCTGGCTATACAGCTGTAGCAAAGAAACAACATTTTGGAATTTGTGTGGTTTGTCTATTTGTGCTTTAACATCACTGCCACGGTTCTGACAGTATATCAAGCAAGGCAGACTTATTCAGGCAAGCATTTGTTACCACTCCCTTATCTTTAATATTCAACTATGGTAATTGAAGGACAAATGCAATATATTTACCGGTCTAAAAATATGGTGACATATTCTTGGTTTTATGTACCTGCATCTCAACTCAAAATTGTGAGATATTCTACTAATAATAGATTATCTGACACAAATCCAATGTTCTTTTCATGTGCATATCTACATAATGTTGAACAGAGTCATCAATTAAAGGACTTTTGCTACTGTGGGAAAACCAGTACCATGTAGCCGAAAGTCCACTGGTTCACAGGGTCAAGCACTAAAAATAACAAACCCAAATGTTAGGTAGCTTAGGCTGCAACAGCTCTTGCTGAAGTTAATAGTTACTGCTGAAAACAATATCCATCCTGTGAAGCCTGGCCAAAGATATGTGGTGAGATATTTTATGGACATTTGATCCAAGCACTTCTGAGAACACTGCAGAACCGAACTACGAAAAAAACCTGATACAGCAGAAAAGACTAAAACAAATACTGAATTGCTCTCTAGGGTGCTTCTTAGCCTATCCTAATAACTTCTCTTAAAAGCAAGCAAAGGTGTGCACCAGTTTGATTTGGCAGACCCTAAGGACTGTGATAGCACTGGCCACCTAACTCTGGAGAACTCATTTTTTGTACATTTCTCCACTTTTGCATGCCACGTTACAGGGACCAGAAAGAAAACTTCAAAACAACCTAAAGTGAATTTATACAGCTTGCTGAGGAATCATGTTTCTCAGAAACCACCGAATACACTCTCCCTCTCCTGAACTCATGCAGCCTCAGAGCAAATCCTGCCCTTTCAGCCTGTTTAGCTTCAATGTTTTTTCACATTATAAATACTTTTAGAATTTTGCCAGTAACTTTTATTCTTCTCTGAAATGTCAGTATGAAATGAAATGGCAGCATTCAACAGGCTTCAAAGTAAACATTTGAGGGTAAATGAAGTTTTCAGCTGAGACACAATTTGTAGATTGGTTTTGTTACTGAACCTGTTCTTCCCCTGTTGTTAATAAGGCAAATTGCAAAGGAGAATTTTATTTCTCTTCCTGTCTAGAGGCTTTCATTCCTATTACTCTTCTTTGTTTAAATGTTTCTGTTATATGAATTACAGAGCATAACAACATGGCACTAATAACTTCCGCTCTAACGACATAACTAATAACTGGTTTGGCAACATTTAGCATTACTAATATATAGGAGAATTATTAAGTTATCTGCTTATCTTCTGAAGGGAAATTTACTTCTGTCATATACCACTTCAGATACTTTTCCATGTCATTGATGTATTATTTCCAAAAACTTGCAGCTCTTTGTTCAACAAAGCAATTGAATGGGTGCTCAACTGCAAGCATATATCTAAGTATTATGCTGCTTAAAACGTCTTTGAATCCGTACTTGAGAACATACAAACTCACTGTGTCATGTGTGTTGTACCAGAAGGACAGCAGTGACAGGTGGCAAAGCTCAAAGCCTTAACCTCTGGGTACAATTTTTTGAGTAGGTGGCACTTGAGTTTGAATAAAAGGCATTAGTTCAAAGAATTTTCATACTGAATCTAATCAGCCAAATAACCCACACCCACTAGAGTCACTAATATTCCCTCCAGAAAAAGTTGAGGGAGGGTAAAAACTAGGGAAAGCCTTAATCAGAGGAATAACTTGCCCAAAGGGGATTTTTTTTCCTTAACTTTCATTGGTGATTCCATTTCTTCATCTGCATTTCACATCTTCATTTTGTGGAGAGTATCTGGAGAATTGTTTTTATGCCTGAAAATATCTGTCCTTTTGGTTTTCAAATCTTGCTCTACCCAGTGTAATGATGCCCAAGGATATTAAGTTTGGCTGGCTAGTTTAGAGACCAACTAGAAAAGTAGTGCCTTTCCCTTGTTTTCAGTATCTTGCAAGAGGTTTTACTAGCTGTACCCTCACATTTTTCAGTGCAAGAGCACTCCCTGCGCTTTGTATGTGTAGTGAGGGCTGGCATAGGACTGGCTTCTCCTATTCACCTCTTCTTTGAATTAGCTTTTACATTTTCTCATCAAATGAACTTTCATGTGTCTAAATGACATTTGCTATCTGCCTTTGGACTTACACTTTTATTTCAACATTTCTTGAGAAATAGCTAATTCTGGTACATGTTTTTTCACATGGCATGGTTCAAATGGAGGCCAAAGAGTATAAAGCCATAAAAATACATTCAAATTAATTTTTCCTTTCTGCTTTTCCTGGACCAGAGTCCAGTAGTTTGCCTACTTAATGGCAAGCACTGGAGACGTGTTTGCACTGAGCTGTTCACTGCGATTTGCTGCCTTCTTTTTTCCTCCCGAACAGGACCATTTATGTAAGAATCTGTAAGTGTGTCCAAATTATTCTTTCTTGTCCTGCATTTGTTGGCAATTAGAATTATCACCAAAACTTGCAACTTTAGCCCTTCAAAGTCAGAGCCTGCTAGTTTTCATATGAAAGAAAGCATTTAAATAAATAGTTGAACCTGTATTTTGTGTTAGAAAGGGTAGTAATACATAATGTTGTTTGTTTAGTAAACATCTTATAGTAAAGTATATGGAGTATTTTAGGGTCTTTTACGGAACTCAGGTATTTTTGTATAAACTATAACAAAGATGAAAAAAGTCTTTATTTTGTATCACTTGGATGCCATAAGTTTTTCTCTGTAATTTTCCCTCAGCCTTGAACTTCTTCTTAAGATCCCATAGTTCTCCATTCTATCAACATTTGTTGCTATTTTGAGATGGCAGAATAAAGTAACTACTACCTCTACTGGAAGAACATTTCAAACACCAGCTGTTTTCTACCTCAGCAATCCATCCCTGAGCACCACCAAATAATAACTTTATGATTACCATACAAGCACAGAAGGTTCACAATAAACCAGGTAAGATTGATGTATGGTTGCATATTTGGGTTATGTGTTCCAGTTCCCAGAACACCTGTCAGTATATTCTGTTCTCCCATTCTCCTGCTATGGACCTCAACAACAGTGTAAGAAAAATTTGACTCTTCATTTTTCTTCAGAATAGTATTCTAGAAGGCTATATATGCACTAGCAACTTGAGGAACACAAAATGGGTCTGTATTTCTTCAAATTATTGCCTTTGCTTAGTTCGGTCATATAAATCTTCTCGGATCACACTTTAAATATTCCCAAAGAAAAGCACCTGTTGTGTTTTTCAAAAAAATTTCTTTTGCTGAATCTAAGTGAAATCAGTAATGTAAAACCACAACTCACACATATTACTAGCCATGACAATATGTTTTTTCAAAAGATTCTCTGGTCACCTCTTGTATAAATCAAATATTTCTTCTAGAATCACATATGTTATTAGCAGGGGTTAAGTTTAAAAAAATCAAATAGTATTCCAGCCACCTATAAGGTGGGAAAAAATGATCACAAAAAACCCATCTTGCAGAGTGCTGTCATTCTAATTGCACTCACAGTTTGATAAGGAAAGAAAGATTATGAAAGACTGCAGGTAAACATGGTACAGCTAGACAATTTAAAATAAAAGACTTCCCCAGATAACTGTTTTGTAAATCAAAAGTTTCTTGCTTAGACCCTTCTGACCATCATGGATGTGAGTCAGCAGAAGCAAACCTGGTCTTGCTACTGGGGATCAGGCAGCAAATCCTGCTCAAGTTCCCTGGAAGTTCCTGAACAATAAATGGAATACACTCAATTTCATCCAGTTTGGAGTTTGCAAGGCTGAAACAATTTTCAGAGATCTTTGAACAAAAATGTTTGTTATTTAAAAGACTTAAAGCTGCCACTGAAAACACTTACCATTTCATCGGTGTTTATGGAGGTCCGGATGAGCATGGCCATGGAAATACCAGATTTTCGAGCTGCAAGTGTCTGTTTAAGGCAAATGCGAAAGAGTTACCAATTATACAAGTAACACCAGCTGTTGAATCTAATGGAAGGCAAATAGTACTTTATTATGCTACTGGATGTAGAAGATATAAAAACTTTTAGTTAATGTTTGCAGCTCACAATTTTTAAGGTTTCAGTACAAAAGGCAAATACACTTTCCATCATCATTCCTGTTTCTTTCAGCAGTGCCCAAATGAACTACCATTTCTAATACAAAACCTGTTATTCAGACTATATTGTGACTCAGTTCTTTTAAACCACAGGCTGTCACTGTTTTTCCACTTTGCCAACCAAATTAATGTGGTACAAGGATAGGCACCCTGCCCTGATTTGGAAGCTGACTGTGCCTGCAGCAACATGGAAGATCATTTTGCACTAGTCTTACAGTTCAAGTTGTCAGTCTGGATAATTTTTTATAACTCACTGAGCATTTTTAAACTGTGTGTATGTATATAAAATGCTACTTGTCTTAAATAAAAGACCTTGAGAAACCTTGAAGTATTATTTTCCTTAAAGACAGTATTAATTAAATACTATAGATATGCATGGAGAAATAAACTGGTTATTTGAGACAGGAAGAGAGACCAGAACTCAGTGTCTATATATCCTCATTTAGCCACGTAATGTTATTGGCATATGGACGACTTCTGAAGACAAGGCACTTGGTTGTAGAGATAAACTCTTTTGCTCTAGTACATTACATACAAAAGGACTGAAAATAAAGTAATCTTAATATACAATAAACAAGGAAATTTTATATTCCTTATTGCAACACCCCAGAAATTTAAATGGGTCCTTGAGAATTAACTAGTGAGTATAACGATCAGAAAGGCCCCTGGGGAAATGAGTTTGTGTGTTTTACAAATAATATTTCAAATCTGAATATCACTTCTGCTATCAATAATCCTTTTGGACTGACAGAAACAGATAAGATTTATTCCACTGTGCAAAATATCACCCATAACAGTGTTATATTACTGTACTTCACCTGCAGTGTTGTTTTCATTCTTCCTTCCACCTATTCTAAATCAATACAAGTGTGTTTGTACACTTGTGCTTTATCTCTGTTCTTCTGTCATCCACTATCTGCTTTGCGCTGCCCTCGCAGTCTAGCAGTGTGTGGATCAATTATACCACCCACTAAACATAAGACTGTTACTGCCTTTGTTGTGAGGACACAGATTTTCACCTAACTGTGAAGCGGGTCTCTGTAGTCCATCGTTACAGAACTATTACAACAAAAGTTTAAATGATTCTTTGTATGTGACATTCTTATTTTTGTGAAACACATTCTGGGCCAGAAGCAATTTCGGCTTACATCAGCAAAGGAACTGCATCATTAATATCTGGATGAAGAGACAATTCCAATTTCTTCCAATTACATACTTTTAATCACTGACATATTTAAAATGGATTTCTATTTATTTATAAGACTGTTCAATTTTAATTTTAAATGTTCACTTTCCCTGAACCAATTTCCAGTAAGTTTCTCTTGATAATAATTAAACTTGCAGACTGATACAGAATTATTAATCTTGTAAAACCAATTATAGGGTAAGAAATCATCCTTGGCTTAGTAGTATTTGATTCATCTCTCTCCTATTACAAAGAACCCTCCTTTTTTCCCCTCTTTTAAACTCAGCAATTTACCAACTCTATGCTATCAGATTTTCCATTCTGTTATTATAAAGTGAATAATTCTGTTTACTTCCCTGTGACCATCCTTTCATTCTATTTCTATGAATATGGGAAATTCCATAGGTGTGTGCCAGTGAGACAGACAAAGTCACAGGAAAGGTTTAAGCGTTCAGACTTTTTCTCATACTTTTTGTCACAAAACCCAACACTACAGGACCCACATATCAAAGTTAAAAATAGCAAGTAAAAATGCTTCTATATCATTTTAAAGAAAAGAAACAATTTTCATAATCAGTAGAATTTTAGGTTTTAAAACAATGTACTTTAAAAGCATTGATCTTTTCATCCCTCTTCAAGCAAAAGTTTTTTCTCAAATTCTTGCCAAGTACCCATGTACATTTACTTGTCTGCACTATGCTAGTTTTATAGTTTTGACCTCCAGTCTTCATGTCCCTTACACTTAGGAAGGGATTTGACCCTTTCAGGTCTCAATTGCACAATCCTAGCCATTCCAAGCAATAGAGCAATGTGAACAACTTGTCAGGACAGGAGCACAGAGGGCATAGGAACATTAACCTCAAATACAGGGCAGCGGCTGCTGCTGCGTTCTGTCCTCCAGCAATACACCAGAGAAAGTGAGCCAGCAGAACTGCAGTTTCATGCTACCACTGTAAGTCAATAAACAGATACTATTTCCTGTGAGAAAAAAGAAAATGGGGAAGCAATTTTGACCCTCTCGCGTGTCCTTCAAGCCCAGTTCTCCCAAGGGGTGCCCTTGGAAAATATTTTGCTCCTTAATCAGAAATGCACCTAAAATTATAGCACAGTGCCCTATATAAAATAACAAAACCTGATAGGAAAGAGATAATTAGGCTGTTCTTAATAAAGTGTTTGTCATGTTGGAAGAAAGTGATATCTAGATGGATTTGTGATAAGCCAATAAATTTAATGCATATGTGTTTTCCTGTTTCATCTTCCCCAACACATATGGATTAAATTTACAGGGATTTTAGTAAAAAAACCCCACAAGGATTATTTCCATTTATATACCACTGTCAGAACAAACTACATCTACAAGAGAAAGCCCGTAAAATGCTTCTGTTCTGAAACACCGAAGCTGGTGATAATTCAACAGCATGAAGCACTGAACACATAGCATTGCCACTTCTTAAGTATGGACTGAAACAAGGAGTGAGCATTTTGGAAAGAGAAAGGGGAAAAAGCTGCCAGATTTATCTGTGGGAAACAAGATAACAGGGTATGAATGTAACCAGAAAACTTGCCCCCCAGTTGCCTCTGTTTTTAATTAGCAGCAAGAAAGAAAGGTAAGTGCAGCTGATCAGCTGGACCCTCCAGAAAGTCCAAACTGCTGGAGCATCAAAAGAATATGGTGAGCAACAGGAGCCTGAAGTGTTTCACCCCACTCCTTTAACAGGACACAGAATTGTCAGCAGTTTATACTTGTTTACCCTCTCAAACTGATGTCCAGATAATACCTCATGTCTTTCCTTACGTGAAAATTTGACCCGCAGACCATAAAGACCTTAAGTACTGTTGAATCATGAATATATGAACAAATTTATAAAAAGCTAAAAACCTAGCAAAACCCCCAAACAATAAGAGAAGATGATAAAGCAGATCATTATCTACTCAATTTTTAATTTGTTTTTCAACTCCCTAATACAGTATTTAAAAAAAATTCGTCTCCTTTATGCTTAAGGCCTTCTAGATTACTTAATAACTTGTTTCTACACTAATTTATTACCTCCAAATTTGCCTTAGCAGCTTATATAAATAAATTAATATAATTAGAAGTCATTCTAGCAAAACCATTGAAAAATGGTAACTGTAAGTAAAAGCAAATTGGACTCACGTACAATTACATGTTAAATGATCAATTGTGTTGGGTGAAAAGAAAAGAAAGAAGTCCTCTGTCACAATGAAATTAGCAAGCTGTGTCTTGCACAGCTAAAATAGCACAGAAGAACAGTCAGGCTAATGAACTGTTTGTGACTGCTGGCTGTGCCATGCAATACTCATTCCTCTGGCTCTACAGAGGGTTTCAGTTTTCTTGACAATCTTCTCTTTTTTCCTTTAAAAAAAAATCTACAGACTGTTATCAGCAGGGGGAAAAAAGTTGAAGACAAATCATTTTTTATCACTTTACAAATGCTAGTATTATTTTTAATGTTATGTAAAAGTTACCCACCAGAGATGAATGTAACAAAAATTTCACTGTTTTCAGCATTTAAAACCTGCACAATTCCAGAACGGTTTCTTTTTGAGCAACTACAGATATATAACTCTAGGGATCTCAACTTTATTATTTTGGAAGACAGATTTGTAATCTGTTTCTTGGGGTGCTGAGGTGGAGGGGGTAGGAAGGAGGAATAAAATAACTTGCAAGGAAGTAAGGTACTGAGTGAAATTACTTAGCCCTGTCCCGTAAGTTTTCTATTAAAAGAGTTGATGTCTAATCCTGAAATATTCAACAGAACTGTGGTATTAAGCCCAGAAAACAGATTTAGAAAAAAAATGACAATTTATATTGAATATTCATATTTGAATTCCAGCCTCTATAAACATCCTTGTTGTGGAGACACAGGAAAAAAACTTTCAGTGCATTATCATTTTAGCTGAAACAGGCATTTGTTTCATCTGGGGTGTTCACTTCAACAGACTGTTTTACAACAGCAGCAAAGATCCACAAATTATTCTTGTGTTCTGATAATCAAACAATAAAGCTAAAGAGCAATACTTTCTTGAATGATCAAAAGAAGACATTTGCCTGATTACAGTGATTACACAGTATAAACTCACCTTTAAATTGAATAAACAAAGGAATTTTCTAGAGCCTTCATAACATTCAAAATGATGACAGGCATTAACAGAAGCAAAGACAGTAAAACAGAGCTACCTTTGGCTGGGCAGATCACCACACCTGTCTGGCCACTCTGAGTTAAAAACTTCTAACCTCCACTGTAATTACTGATATTTCTCTTCCTGGTCTCACCTCAACTGAAGCTCTAAGTAACCCAAAAGGCCTTGTGTCTTTCTGTATGTGAAAATTTGACCTGCAGACCATAAAGACCTTAAGTACTGTTGAATCATGAATATATGAACAAATTTGTAAAAACCTAGCAAAACAATAAAGAGACAATAAGAGAACAATAAGAGAAAGATGATAACGCAGACCATTATCTACTCAATTTTTAATTTGTTTTGAAACTTCCTGATACAGGATTTAAAATAAATTAGTCTCCTTTATGCTCAAGGCCTTTCAACTTCTGTTTCTCTAGGTGTCTAAGACTTTCCAGTACCACAGGGGAAGCTTCATGCTTGCATCCTAAACATTGTGCTTGTATCATTAGAAAAGATACTTGGAATAATGATAACTTTTTAACATAAACTTTTTCTAATAATATTGGTATGCATGATGCAGAGGAAAACACATTCACGTAAGGCACCACTTCCTTTATGAGTAAATTCTTGGTCATAAAATAATTTTTTACCTTTCCAATAGAAGGTCATAATAAAATATGATATTAATGCAATCCATAACAGTTATTATGATCATTGCAGAACATTTATCAATATAAAAGTACTCACCATAGCCTGAAAAATCCAGACAAGATAGGAAAGAAATTATAAAGAATATTAATAATTTGTCAGATTTATTGACACAAAGAAAAGAAATTACATTTATTTTAGTCCCCATCAAGAGTCTAGCACTCATTTCTAGCAATATTATTTCTATTTTTCTGAAAGAGTCATAAGTAAGCATAAAAAAGGATAATTTACATTTATTTTGATGTCTTAATGTATTCTGAGCTATACCTTTCTGTAAGCAGTTCCAACAATTAAGAATAAAGCAGAGTCATTTAACATGCATAAAGTATCATAGCAGGACAGTGGATTATACTCACGGTTAATACAACTAATAGTGGAGTGGCTGCTGTCAAAAAGATGTTTTAATGACTGCAGGCTCTACTATTGTTGAACATTGTAACTTTTTATCAATTTCAGCAGGAATTCTACTCTAAAATGGTTGCTGTGCTTTCTTTTTTTGACTGCTCAGTGTGGTGGGTCACCACAAAGTAACTGAACACAGTAACTGGGAAAACACTGAGCAATAATTTGGCAAAGGATGATCTTTTAATGCCAACTACAGTAATCATTTACTTAGCCCAATACCCCATCATTTCTTTACAGTGAGAAATTGGTTTGGGTGCTCACCACCATCAGAGACTAAATATGTATTTTATTGAATTATGAATTCTATACTACTGGAAAAGAAAAAGAGAAACGTGAATAGCACTTGAAATTCTTAAAAGCAGAGAGACACTACTTCATCTTGGTTAGACTGGAAGTCAAAATAAATCTCAAAGGACCTGCCCTTCTTTTCCACTTTGAAATTTATTTTCCTAAATTAATATTGTTTACAACGACTGTTAAAAACTCTGATACCTCATCTTGTACCAAAAGCATGCACAAATCTTTAAAATATTCACAGTGAAAAAGGGCGGTTTTTAAAAAGTAAGTTCCTTTCTCTTTCTATATCAAAAAAAATCAAGTTAATCAGTATCCCAAACACTCAATAGCAGCTATCTTTGAGAAAATGAGTAGATTATTATTGCATGAAATGACCATTACTAGACGACACAAGTAATACCTAAATATCCAATGAGATATTCAGACTTCTCTAGTACATTTTAACAACTGCCTCATTGACTTTTACTAGCCTCAATCCATTCTCTCAAGACACCTTTTTTCCATGAAACAATTGTTGCAAACTGTCATTCAGATGCACAATAGTAACTACTAGAAAGACCTACACAACTGGCAAATGAAGAAACAGTTTCAGAAGTTACTCACCACATCTCGAACAATGGGAAAAGATTTCTTCCTTCGCAGGTCTGGCATGCTGTCAATTCCATACAGCCCACGACTGCAGAAGATAAAAAGGCAAAGAAGAAAAAAAAAACCATGGAGCTTACAAGACTACATCCTTAAGAACTGCTTATAATATCTCTATTTACAGTTAAAAATCAAAATTAGCAATTATCAGCTAAAGGCAAGTGCTCCATCTCTTATGAAAAACCAGTGAGAGTGTTGGTGCTTTTTCTTCTGGCATTCACACAAAGCAGGGTAGCTGAAAGCGTGCTTAATACCTCCTAGAACTGTTTACCATTGATTTAGAAATTATAAGAATAGCTTTCCATCATAAGTTCTTGAGTACCTGGCAGCTGAGATGCAGCCCAACATTGTATATTGAATATCATTGATGTCAATGAATATTGTTGCATTAAATTTGATAAAAAGTTTAAAATACCTAGCTAAATACATAACCTAATCTCAAATAACTCCATGTAACTATGGAAAACAGAACTTGTCACACTTTAAAATAATTCCATGGTGACCATCATTATTTTCTCTTGCCTGGTTTGAGCTTTTTCATTGAGCACACAATTAAATCCCAGGTAGATCTCACATAAAACTTGGAAGCAACAACAAAGAGCAACTTGGAGCTGCTTCAAAGAAAAAAAAAGGCTGACACACCAACAGAATTTAAAAGAATATGTATTGATCTGGAAAACAAAATGGCCTCATTCTCTCAGACTCTTCCAAACAATTAACACAGGTATCCTCCCCATCTTTTTCCAGAGAGGATTTTGGAAGATTGATTTTCCTTGTCAGTTCTAATTCAGAGGTACTTGGAAATTCTCAGAGAAGCTGGGATATCATGTTTTTCAAGACACAACATTTTCCTTTCCATGGTCCTCATATTTGGCACTGCCTCAAATATCCTTTTCAGTTCCTTTATTTTTCTCTGTCTCTGTGTATATAAAAACTACATTCACAATGAAGAGTTTATAATCTGAAAGCCCTAATCTTATTTATAAATGTTACAATTATTGTGTGAAAAGAGATATAACTATAATTAGTGAAGAAATTTTCACTTCCTTCTGATGCACCTGCACCATTCTCTACGAAAGGGAAAAGAATTGATAGTCTATTTATGCAATTCCTTTATATTTTCACATGACTGTTTTTCCATGCAGGGTTGTGATACTACAATTTTTTTTTCAAGAACATAAAGATCAAAGTAGACCCAAATTGCAACTTCCAGACAAACTTACAAACCCAGCAGAAGCATGATAGAAATAAAATAACATTTCTGTGATTGTGAACAGTAAATGTACAGAGACCAAGAAACAAACTCAGGGCTTTTTGCTACTCAGGAGAAGTTCCATCAGCAGCAAATAAAACTTAAGGCATTCTTATGCTCACAAAGAGGCAATATCTGTAAAATTATTTCCATCTATTACTCTGCTCTGTAATATAAAAATATGACTAAAACAGAGGTTCTTACTAAACTCCTTTTAATGATCATTAAGAAATAACATAGCAAGGGGAAAACTTTTCATGTTAATGTAGGTTATACATTGAATTCTCTACTCCCCTCCTTACTTCCAATTATAACCCAACAATAACTTGACATAGAAGATGATGAACTGGAATCATAATAATTTGATGAAAGTTATCATTCAAGGCAAGGAAAAAAACCTGTCATATTGACTATCTTTTGATGCTTCTGGAAATATTCTGCCTAACTGTAGTCTATTTGAATTTGTCAGAGAATCCAAGAAAAAGAAATTTGTTTTACCATAGAGAACATGCCACTGAAGGAAAGAAATAATCATCTGCATGCAGCACCATCTGTGTATCATTAGCAAATTACAGAATGGATTAGGCCATGGGGTAAAATTATCAGACTCTGACTCACCATTAGGCAAGCAGTAAATTAATACAACAGCAAGTCTCTGGAAAAAGCAAAATGGTACTACCCAGGATTCATATACATGATGAGAACTTCAGCTGACCTACTTCCACTTTTTAAAAATATGGAAATAATGAGCTCTAAAGTGTTGCATCTTCAAGAAAGTGAAGAAAAATAAAATGAAGATGGTATTATATGATATTGCTATGGAAAAACCAGGAAAGGTGGTTCTTCTGCCTTTTAACAGAGAAGTTGCATGAGAAGTCCCAGAAAAGCTCTTTGGTCTTTGCCTTTACTTTCTTGTCCTGGGCTTTTCTCTCATTTCACGCAACCAAGCGAAGACCACTGCAGAGAAAGGAGAGCTGCAGTCCCTGCCAGGGGCTTGGGATGTGCTGCTGCACCAGGCAGGGTCACAGCACTGTGCTGGGGCAGAGAGGGAAGAGCAGGGCAGTAGAGAGGCAGTTGAGGCATTTTTGTATAGATAAAGCAACAATGGTTGTGAGGGAAGGAATCTCCCTCCCATGACAACACCTTTTGGAGAGAGTAAGGGGGAGAAGGAGTCATAGATAACTGCAGTCAGTTGTGCTGGCAGTGAAAAGACTGAGGGATCCTAAAAATTAGCATTAGTTTTTGCACGAAGGAGTGGAGTGGGAAGTATGATTAAAACAGAGCCACAAAAGTCTTTGAAATGACAGCATTCTTCACCTGAATGAGAAATTAAATGAAAATTGCATAACTGCTTTCAGGGAGGCCTAGTGAAACAGAGGCTTGAATAAAGATACTGTGGACAGCAAAGCGAGGAGAGGACAGGTGTAAACTTTGCCAGCAAAAGAAGCAAGGTTTAATCTAAAAACATGAGCTGTTGTTGAGCTACTGTCAGCCATTTGAAGTAGTCCTATGCAGTGGCACAAGGGGTTGAAACAGCTTATTCTAAGAGGATTCAATATTTGAATTTATTCACCTGTGAATGGAAGAGAGGGCATAAAAAGAGCAGCTTCAGTCTGTATAGTCCTTGTCAGTGGCAAAAGTTCTCCTTACACCTATGAGATTGTTTTTTGTGTGCAACCCACAAAAAGTAGGAATTCCACATTACCTTTTAAAGGTCTACATCTATTAAGAAACTGTAATTAAGCAACTGGCTATGGAAAAGTAGTACATACAGCAAAGCAGTATGGTCACACGCAGCTTCCTACAGGCATAGATACAATACTTGACTGTCAGTACCTACACTCAGAGTCTGCTTACAAAATTCTGTCCTAAGCTACACCAGGTGTTAAACTGTTTCTCTTCTGATTTGCACTTGGTGACTAATCCTGCAGGATATCTCACTCTTACAGCAACTCGGAAGGTTCTGTCAGTTGCAAAGGGCAGAAATACAAAAATTTGAGGTATGACAAACTGTATGGAAACTACCTACACCACACCACTAAGAAGCTGTAGATCACTCATAAATTTGTTTAAAGTTTAGCAATAAATATAAATGTTATCCTAACTATATCTTCCATAGAAGCATATGCATTATATTAAGTAAATTAATGCCATAACTACCTTTTAGGGACACCCACCTCACCTCAAAATAGAAATCTGAACAGGAAAAAATTCACAGTGTCTAGAATCCATTGTGTAGCATTTCAGATATAAAAATCAGAAGATGAATGATTAATTTAATTTCATCAACTTGTCTTTGCAATAAATTGCAATTATAGTAAAAAGTACTTAAATAGTGCACCTTTTAATTAGGTGCACCCCTTTTGATTAGGTAACTAATATAATTGATAAATTTTACCAAAGGCTTTTACTTCTTTACCTTTCCAGGCTGAATAATAAAAAAGTATTCAAAGTGGGAAGGAATCCCTAGAACTGATGGAAAGAAAACTTTATTGGGAGACAACAAAACGAAATGCACAGGTTTCTACCACACTCACTCTCAGCCACTGGAAGATCTTTTCCCTTGACTTTTTAGACTTCAAGTACTAGAGTGATATTGTAATGTTAGCATTACATTACTACACATTCACCAGAAGGAAGCCAAAATTTTGCTACAGCTTCAAAGGACCCTTACTTTATATGCAAAGAAGTAAAAAAAATGCTCTTATCTAATTGACCTCAGCATCTGAATTATTGTATTAATTTCTCAAAAAACAAGGAATTAAAAAAATTAAAACAAGACATACACAATGAAACTATCTTCATTTTAAAATAATGCAATTTCTTAAACCAAAAATACTTAAGAAAACAATACTATAATGCTGTAAGACTAATTTGCAGATCTAAATAACAAAATTCTCAGTTATATTTTTACTTACCCAGCAAATGCCTGGACTGCATAAAGCTTGGAAGCATCCAAGGAACTTGCACTTACTATCCGAGCCTTTAAAAGAGACCAAAAATACAGTTACCTGATTGCTTTTATTAAGTTTTGGACAGAATTTATCTGCATCAAACACGTAAGACATATGAAAATGTTTAGCAGGGTCAGCTCCAGGGCAAAGCTAGACTAACTGTTCCTTTGGGAAACATTTTGGTAGCATTCAGCATTTAGTGACACGCACTGGAAGAACCCATGGGAAGGGAAGGTATTGCTTCCCAATACTGCTGCCCTTTAAATCCTATAGTGTAGGCAGGGTAGGTGATAATTAGAGGCAAGAAATCAGATATCACGTTTGACAGCAGCAGACCCCTGTGCTGGCAGTTATGGTAAGCACAACAGTGAGAGTTACCCTGTATATAAATGCAACACATTTGCAATACGCCCAAAGGAGAACAAAAGAGTGGAAAGCTGGGAAAAAACCATGCAGATTCCACAAATAAAATGAAGGAACAAAACATGTCAAATAAGTCACAAACAAACATCAACAAAATACATGATCCCTATAGCAAATAGGTGATTTTAAACCTTTTCATCCACAGAACCGCTATCTGAAAGAGAGTTGGGAAGAAGGGGAATATAGGTTAGACAAAATAGTCTCCGAGAAAAATCTTATGCTATAAAAAAATCTGTCAGTGTTTTAATCTGTTAATGTAGACCAGAATCCAAGTAACACCTGTGCTTAGCTGCATAATCCTGGCAAGATCACTGTCATTACATTTTAAACAAGCAAAAAGATGTTATTGGTAGATAAGAACCCTTGCCACTTACAGAGGACTGTGGATAGCATATAATTCACATACTATACCACACTCCCATGTGATTTTTGATTTTACTGCTTTTAATTTTTTTATAGTAATGAATATATATTTAATAAAGTTGTAGTGTTCAAAAAGCAATACTCCATTTTCAAGGAAAAGGAAATGTTTCTACTAAGGATATAAACACCACACCCCCCACTCCAACTCCTGAACTGTAACTATTCTATTACAGCTACTCATAAAACGACAGAAATTACCCCCCAAATGCCAACAGCAGTACAATTGTGAAAGTGTAAGTTATTTTATACATATATATCTCATTCTAAATAGCTTAATGCAAAACTACAATGTGAATTTTTATAATCAGACAGAAAATATCTGCTGACAGAAAAAGCTACCCTTGTTTTATTATCTTGTCACATTTGCATTTTATAGTACAGTGCATACATGAAACAGCATCGTTTTAATTGTCACCTTACTGATCTTCCCAATTCCTTAAAGGGAGCGCATTCTATGGACCCTTTAAATAGTTTGGGTATTCTCGAGATGTTTGGAGATTTCTCAGGTTACATACATTGCAAAATAACAGTTTACACCTTAAACATGTGCTATATTAATTTTTAAGCCAGTTTATACACTGGACAAATCACATTCAAACACATAAATCCAAAATATACTGGCAACTGTAAAGCTGCATAGAGTACAGTACTGACAATCAGGGAACTGAAAGGCTCTACTGCGCCACTAATTTTAGAGGCTGCTTACATGATTAAAGCATGTGACTGACTAGATTTATGAAAATGTACTTACTCTTTAAATATTTTTTATTTTTATTTATTTGTGAAATGTATTTGTTTCACAACATCAGATACTATTGGCTATTCTTTCAAGCATATAAAGAATATTTGGACAACCATATGATCTAACTTCCCCACCCCAAAATTGTTACAGCACTTCACAAGCAGGGTGAGAGCTGGGAAACAGGATGGAATGTGCTTTTCTGAGGCCTAAAGAAAAGATGAGGAATAGTTAAAACCAGAGAGCTGGAGCAGCATCTGGACATCAATGAGAGGAAAGGCATGAGAGCATGTACCAACAGTGCTCTGTGTAGGAGAGACAGAAGCATCAGTTCTCAAACTTGTAAAAAAGGAAGAGTCCAAAAGGTGAAGAGAAATCTGGGGACTGAGGGAAGTTTTCAGCAAGACACTAGTAATTTAAGAAGCCTCACCAAAATTTGTCCATGCAACCTGTGCCTCCTTTCTAGAATATCTCATAACAATATTGGTAATACTGCCACATAAAGCTGCAGAATAAATATCAGTATTCTTTATGTGGAATGCAATTCTTAAATAGTTTGCAGATACTTTGCTATCAGATGCCTGAAGAATCACATGAATTCTATGTTTACTGCACTTGTTAAAAAAGTTGTATTAAAAATTGTTGAGACTTGTCTTTCACAAAAAAATAGAATTTTTCAGAGTATGAGAGACAGTGTTACAGACAAATACATAAAATTTTCTTTACCTCTCTTGGGTTTCAGCCAACTTCATCTAATTTCACTATACTTCCTTTACTGGAACCTAATTTTTCCTAAATTTAGGGAGGAGAGTGACAATCAAAAATTAGGAAGGAAAAAGGTATGGTTTTGGTTTAACCTGCTTTTCTTTGCAGTCTCTATGAATAAAAATAATACACCCATCTAATTTCCTCAATAGAAATTGCATAAAGTGGACAACTGACGCAGATTTCCCAAAAAAGAGATCTTAAGAACATCTCTTCTTTGTAGCAAATGAGTGCATCTTTAGAGACAAAATTAGTTTGAAAACTTCATTGTTTACTGCTTCTTCTGAACTCATCATGAGTGAAATAATCTGAACTATGGAAGTGTTCTCTGCGTGGTTGAGAGCACCAAATCAGGCAGTGTACAGAGTCACCAAGCAATTCACTTTAGTAGTCGTTAGGCTACCAGAACAGACAGCAACATTTCTTGATGTAGATAAGAAATGAACTGTGATTATATAAGAGACCACTGAATGTATTTTCAAATCAGGGATTCAAGGCTAGACATCTCAGATTATACTGTTGAATGACAATGATTTACTTAAAAGAGTTTATCTTCATATAACTCATTTCTGTCACCCGCACATTCAAAACACTATCCTAAAAAAGTCATGAGTGCACCTAGGAGCAGTGGAAACACTGGTTCATCCAGTTAACCCTTCCTTAATTTAATTAGTTGTTTCTCCTTAATTTTTTATTTTAATTGAAAATTCACTACATTATGAAATACCAGTAATAGCCTTCATACTGTGCCTGTATACCACAGGCCATTTTAGATAAGGGGAAGGTGTTTTTTAATAGGATTATAAGAAAAATCGTATTGCTCCTTAACTGTTGCTATTTCAGCTCAGTGCAGCCTGTATAGATATTTACAAACCTGTGTAGCAGAATCATGAAGCGCAGGGTGGTCATCTAGCTACCATACTACTGAAATTTATATTTACTAATATCAAATATTGAAGGCAAAAGGAAAATGCTCAGCAGCCCTTTATATTTTTTTAAGGCAGTCAATTATATTAAATTAGGTAACTAAGAATGAAATTTGATAAAATTAGTCTTTCAGTTTCCTTTAATAACTTCCAGGTATTAAAAAGCTGTATAATATTCAGCATAGCCACTAAATTCTGTTGAAAGTGGTTTACATATTGGGACAGCTGGGGGCTGGTCATTTTTTCAGTACCCTCAAATAAGACCCCCTGATTATTTTCTATCCATCTATCAGTTTCAATGTAGGCTAAGTAAAATTTCCAACAAGTGTTTATTAATGCTGCATAATTACTATTCAAAATTAGTATGAAAACTAACAGATCTTAGAAAAGTTTAACTTTACATTATCAACTGTTTTCAAATTGTCATGGTCCAATTTATTCATTCTATTAGCAATGTTGCCATCTGTAACTTCGCACACTAAGCAGAAATTAATCATACAAGACAATCAGTTTCTATACCCAAATTTCTGAGAAAAAAAATTCTATAAAGGATGCTGAAAAAGGCAGAGTCTTCCAGCACGAAAGGTATATTAGCAATGAAGATATGGAAGTCAAGACAGACCTTTGCTTTTGTAGCTTGTGACACCACCAGAAATACAACTGGCTCTATCAGTCAGTAGAGGTCCTTACATCAAAGAGGTTCAGGTGATTCTGCCCCCCAGTCATAACCCTCCTTCAAAAGTCTTATGTCATTATTTCACTTCTGCACTTTTCTGAGCAGCAGAACATTGTCACAATACATTCCTCTTTCTTTAATGACTACAAAAATTCAGTTTTCCACTCCCTGCCATAGCACATGAACTGCAACAAGGTTCTAAAAATCCAAACTGTTAGGAAACCCTAGGATCAAAATTAATCAAAACATTGATTTTCCACTCTTGTAAGTGTGCATTATTGCATAAAAACAAATAGGAAAAATAATTAAAGTTCATTTTTCTCTCAAAGTACCATTTCAATACTTAATTCTGCAAAATGGCTGCAAGAATGTCAAACTGACTGATAATTGCATTGTTCCTGGGAGCAAAGCCTTCAGACAAAATACTTGCCAGAATTAGGTAACAATACAGCTGTTCCATGAAAATAACATGTGTAAAGTACCCATAGTCAGAGTAGTTTGTAGTCTGAGGTGGACAATTTAATTAGCATGTATTGCCAAGAAAGGGAAATAACAGATGAAAACCAGGTTTGAATAGAAGCAGGACATTAGAGGAGTAGACTGTCCAAAATGATGACACAAATTAAGCCATGCTAAAATAATAAATGCTGCACCCAGAAGCTATTATTGCCACTACAGAACAGAACATTACACTCTGCAAGCCCAGAGGATGTTGTATTGCTGAAGCTTATTCTAGGGAGATAGTGTATAACGCTTGAAAGATAATATTAAAGCTAGCACATCATAAGAGATGAGTGATGCTTGTCTGACAAAGAGAAGGTCAAACTTGAATAAAGCTTGGTTGACAGGAGAAATAGAAGAATTGCTGCTAGCACTTTACTAGCAGTGATGTAGAAAAATTACTAGCGGATACATGGAGAGCCAAAACAGGAGGTCAGCTTGGTGAAGATGAAAACTGCATTTGTGTCTCTATTAATAAAGTGGACTGCAAATCTGAAACAAAAGGACACACTTTAAAAACATCTCTGTTGTTTAGAAATTGAGTTCCCATGAAACATCTAATGGCTATGTTTTCTATTGTTTTTCAACACCTGGTAGATACTTCTAGAAAATTCTAGAACTTATGTCTAAAAAGTAAGTTATAGACTGTCAAGAGAACTATTTGATTACAGAATGTAGTGGGCTCAAAAAACTATCATCCTCTTGAATACTGGGCTCTCTTGACAGTCTCTGGCTTGTCAGGATGATGGTAGGAAGTTAAAGACAGTGTGCATTTTAAGCACCCTTCTGACCCCAGAAAGCACTGAAATGATAAGGCATATGTTATCCAAAAAGGATGAAAAGGCATATTTTATCTCCCTCAATACATATGGCAAGAGTACATGCAACCAAGTAATTAATAAATTATTTGCTGTGAAAGCAAACAGGTAATTGATTATCACAAATCTTTCTGCATCACACAGGTAACAATGCCACAAAGTGTTTGACTTGGATCGCTATATCATGGTCTGAGTTGCAAGCTGAAGTCCAATTGGATTATTTCCAAAGAAATCCAAGCAAACAGCCCCTTGGTTTGACAACAAACGTGAGACTATTTCCTCTGGACTCTAACAAACAATAACATGTTCCTTGGTTCTTGTATTGAACACGAGGATTGCACAGACACGCAAGCTGGTTTATCCTGCCAGCACAGACAGAAGTGACAGCAGGGCAGGAATGTTCAATGTCAGCCCGAGGGGTGAGCTGCTGTCCACCTCGGGCTGCAAAGAACACGTCTGCAGCAGCAAAGAGCTGAGCACCAGGAGAGCGGATCAGAAGGTAAACGCAGTTGGTGACGACGACACAAGTGCTCACAGCAAAAATGTTTTGGGGGCGTTTACTTTGTACCGGTTCTATTTTTGGCCCTGATGACTGAAAGCCCATTAGCTGCTGAGCACATCAGATGCAATCTTGAAGAGCAACATCTGGCATGGTTGCATCACTAAAACACACAGATCCCACACTCAGCCACTCGAGTGATCTAACCACATGGGTGTAGGGAAGACAGAGACTTGCTTCAAAAATGTACCCCTATTGTAAAATAAAATGCTAATGGTGGCCCACCCACAAGTCATATAAACATACTACTGTTAAAGAGCGAGAACAGCATGTACACCTATGATCAGGAACAAAGGATCAGAACGTGGTGTCTGGGCAACAGTCACATATTTCACAGGGTATGATATTCATAGCTGCTGTTGATATGAAGTTGTTTCTTCTCTGGGAAGTTGTTTCTACTTCTGAGATAAGATTTAGGAACTATCTAAAATAGTCTCAAACACTTAAAACATTATCTTCAGAACCCCCAAACTAGGAGGCTAAAAAATTTAGATAAGCCAAACTAATTTCAAGACTTACAGTAGTGGAAGAAAAAATGAGTCAACATATAATCACGTACAAAATAAAAAAGATGACATCGAGCCAATATCACTTACTGAGATAAGACAAAGATATCAGATTTTCTTCTGCTGATAAGCAATCTGGCTTACCAGATACAAGAGAAGAAAAAGACTTGAAACAACATGATTAGCATTAAAACATTAAAAAATGGTTATTTACTGTTATCTTTTATGCTATAGGTAAACTCAAAATCAAATTACAGTTTGTTTTGGCTCTGCTTAAAATAAGTTGGAATAATTATGCCTAAACATCAAAGAGAGACACAGATGTTAAGAGCTATAGACTGGTACACTGGAATTCAAAGGATGACTTTTGGTACTATGGGGGACTTTTTTTGCTTGATAGGACATGTATAAATCCTTCTGAATTCCTCAATCCCTTTTTATACTTAATAGGAAAAGACATGTCTCCTTGTCCTTTACTTTTATGGTTTTTTAGAAAAAGAAAATTTCACCCAACATGCCTTTTAAAGTTCCCAAGGAAAATTCCACTGCTTTATGTTTGCAGTACCCTCCTTGCCTTATGGATGCAGAGGAGCATCAGCTCCATCCTGTTTGTGCTAAATGAAACAGGAAGACCTACAGGATAAGATCAAAAAGTGCTTTAGTGTATACTCATCCATTTTATAAATATTCTTCTCTCCTGGTTTATTTTTACATTCAATAATAGTACATCCCTTACATCTGTCTATCCTTATTCCATCGTGGTATATATGCAGCTGAAGGACAAGAATCCCTTTGGTGAGGCTGCAGTTGCACTGGTGATACCCAGAGCTATACACAGTTTATGGGTCTGTGACAGCACTGACAAATCACTTGCTGCTGCTCCAATAATCTACCCCAGAGAAGCTACTTGAGTCAGTCAGCAGATTGCTCTTTGCCTCTACTTACTCAGAGAAAATAGATTACAGTATTTTCTGTGGTTTTATTTTTTTCTCGCTAACTTGTATCCTCGTATCTTTAACACACCATATTCTTCCTCAGAGTATCCAAGACATTTTTAAATGGCTCTATCAGCAACACAACCGTAAGTGTTGATTTTCAGTTTTACTAAAACTTTTGATCTTGCAAGCTATCTTAAGAAAACTCTCAGCTTCCCAAGGAAAAAAACCTCACGGCTGACAAAATTCTGTCAGCAGCAACAATAATTTTGCATCAGCAATAACTGGAGAGATTTTGGGTATTTCCTCCTATTTAGAGTTCCTGGGAGACAACTGTCTTGGGTGTTCCACTGATCACCTGGAAAATGCGCACAAGGGAAAAATCTGGTACCTGTCCCAAGAAAGTATTCAGAATTTCCCTTCTGCAGCAAAACAGAGAATCTCTTTCACACTCTCTTGTAATATTCTACTTCACCAATACACCAGAGGAAGACTTGAGCCTATTTATGAACTCATGTTTTCCAAGTCATTACATTTTTTAAATTCACGCCTAGATATTTTTTCAGCCTGATGCTTTAACAAGATTCCTTTTATCCTGAAGCTGCATTCAAAAATTATGCAGTGTTATTTCTACTTCTAAAACACAACGACCTAAAGAAAATGCTTAAATATTTCGGAATTAAAAATAAAAAATATTTTTTAGTCTTGATGATACAATATTGTGTTCATTTTCCCAGCAAAACCAGTATAAGAAACACTTGGAACCGATATTTTTGGTCAGCTTTCCTCTTAGCTCTAGCAGCTGTAAATCTGCTTATGGACAAAAAGAGCAGACAAACTGCATGAATATTTATCAATTTACATTAATTCTAAAGTCAGTGAGTAGAATAGCAGAGACTTTTTTCTTTTACGAAGGAAACTAGCAGTTCTAACAAATCACTTTTCCTAATAACAGAAATAATTCTCTAAACAGAAGAGGCTTGGGGTGGTCTGCTTTGTTGGGGTTTTTCTGTTTGTCTACTTGCTTTTATTAAACTGCCAAAATACAGATTTCTGCTAAACCTTCCTCATTAAGGATGTCAGGGGGGTTGTGGTTTGTTGTGGGTTTTTTTGGTTTGTTGTTTGGTTGGGTTTTTGGTTTTATTTGGTGTTTTGTGTGGGTTTGTTGGCCTGGTTGGTTTATTTAGCTTTTTATGAATACAGAATAGATGTAGCTATTCTAGGAAAGGGCATCTGATAACAGTATAATTTTTTGAATCTGAGATTGTTCACAAACATAGTTGTGAGACACATTTCCCTGATGTAATGCACACTGATTTAGCAGGAGTTACTATGCTAAATTAAATTGCTGATCTTTAATTTATTCGGTTACTATCCTGTTTACAAAGAGATGCAGTATTATAATCGAAGATTTTCTGATAAGAATGAATGTTGTAACTACAGAATTAAAACACAATAAGCCAGAAGAACACTATTATATTTCCTGAAAGATATATTAAATATGTTTTTAAATAATTTTTTCACTCATTTAACCAGTGGAATAAAATACGGGTTGAACATGTAGCAAGCAACTGATACAGGTATCCTTTCACAAAGCCCCAGCTTCAGATTAGGTGGTAAATGTAACTAATTACTTTTTCTTCACAGACAAAAGATGGAAGTATCATCTTTATCACTAACTGATTCGATTTCCTCCCATAATTTTTTAAAATCAACCTTTCTACTAATCTATTAATCCCAAGATAGACAGAAACTGCCATTTTCTGTTTTAAGTCTTTGATATCCCTTTTCTCCATCAAAGGACAGAAGAGAAATAGGAAGGGAAGGATATAAAGACTTATTCCTGACTCCAGTGAAACAAGTAGCAAGAAAATGATGCATACACTCTCTTGTGCATGAAACAAGCATATGAAGCTCAGCTCAGACAAATCAATATACATTGCTTCATCAGCACCATCCTGATAAAATTCATGGAGGGAATTTTAGAATACTATTTTACCTACTGTAATATTAGTGGAGGATTTTCAGAGTGCACACATACATATGTGGAAAAGGATATTCCAGAATTTTGGCTAACCAGTTTGGGTGCAGGAATATATTGTATTTATCAGTTTCTACCCACATAATCTGAAAATGTATTTTGTGTCCCCCCACCCTGCACAACTACAGGTCCTTATTGCACCACCTCCCCCCCCTCAAAAAAAAAAAAGCTCAAGACACCCATTATTTTGTTTACCTGACCAAAAGACAGACATAAACACGGTGTTGAGAAAGAAAAACAGTTGAAAAAACCCGATTATTAAACTCCTGTGGTTCATTATCATTCCCAATACAGCACCAAAATAGATTCCTTAACTTGCAGTAATCTTGTTTCCTCAGTACCACACATCCATTAAAATTTATACCACGGATAACCATTTCTTCCCCAGCCTGCTCGCACAATACATCTGTTCCACTGTGACCACCTGATGTGAACAGAGAAGGGAATTTACACTGATGAAAACTCTCTGGAATCTGCCCGTTCACATTATTCACATATGAAGAGAAGAGCAATAGATTAATCACCTTCGGTTAAAAAGTATTTCGTCCCCAAATCCATCTCTTTATAGATGATACATTAGGTGGATATATATTCATTTTCCTTAAACATTGCAGATGAACTGTATCAGCCACACAGAATACAATCAGTCCTTATATTAATGAACTAATTTATCACTCTTGTGAAAAAACCTTAAACAAACCATAAATAAATGAGATGTGGGGAAAAACAAACAAAACCTTGTATCACTGAATACTGCGGCTCCAATGCTTTCAAACAGAACAGAAAATCTTGGGGCTTGGTACTGCTGTTACCTTTTATTTACTATAAGTGTTTCTGCCTGGGCTATTCTTTCCCAATGATGCAAAGAATAACTGCAGTATGCTCATTCATTCACTCTTTTTCTCCCATCAGACTGTACCTGAGGTTAGAAAGATGCAAAATGCCATTGGGCTGAGTGCGGGGAAAGCATCTCAAAGAGATCACATTAAAAAAGTTTCATTCTTTACTTTCAACAAGATGATGCTAAACTCGCAGGAAACTTAAAAGTGTGGCCACAACTCAGCTTCAAGCCTTTTTAGGGGGACTCTGGGTTCACAGCAATGTACACCTCAACTGTATAAAGTGTGTCCATACTGTATCAACTTAAAGCTTCATTAGTGCAAGACAGTTTAGGTTTAATTATGCCAAAGCTTTCAATGGTGCCAAAATACCAACATTCTATGTTAAAGGATAAGAAAAATATGCACTTTATATTTAATTTTTAACAGCAAACTGCTTGAAGAAATAAGATGTAATGAGAACAGACTGAGATCACATTTCAAAGAATTCCCAAAACATGACAAACTGAAACTTCCATTGTAACTAAAGCAGATTGATTGAAAAGGGCAAAAGATGACTTACCAACAATCTCTTTTATACTATCTTATGAACAAGACTGACTGGCACTAGCTGTCAGTACTGGTCAGTGAAAGAATAGGGATCTCAGTTTGGCATAATAGATGCAAATATACATGTTCTATCTTTATTAATTGCCTCAGTATTTTAAACACTAAACTAAATTCTACCATCTCTCTAGGACATCCTTCCCTTCCCCAATCTGCACCAGCAGTCTGAGACGGGAACTTTATTTTTACAGAAACTCCCCCCCACCCAACCATAAACACAACTCACCCTATTTTAATCAGTCAATGTAGTTAACTCAAACAAGTAAGAAATGGGATATATATTTAATTTTAATTCCTCTTTGTACAAACAGTGGTCCTTTCTTAAAGCCCACCTCCCAACACAGTTAATGTAGATTGCATGCAGAAGAACTCCTTAATACAAAAACCAATTTAACTTATAACAGGCTTTTTATTTCTCCATTACAGTCACCACCATCAAGTAAGGAATTTTCATTACTAAGGTAAGGTTTTTATTTATCCTATTTCCATCTGAATGGCTATAAAATGATTTGCTAAACAATACCAGATCAATTGATTTTTATCTGGCCCACAGCACTGATCATTTCAAGTCCAAATCCAATACTTACATTCACGTAACAAAAGCAGTACAACACTATTAACTATAGCTATTAGTTACAAGTAACTGTGCACCTATGCAAGTGTATTAAATCCAAACATGATGGAGGTAAGACATAGGAAAAAAAAGTCTGAGTACCACAAGACAAGGTTAGGTTAACTTCTAAAGCCTTTTCTCTTTTAGAAAATACAGCTGACTCAGGCAATTCCAGCAAATAGTTTTTATAAAATGGCCAGAGAAGCTGTCCAAATAAGAAAATATCTACTCGTTTCAAAAAAACCCCATACTTTGAATAGGCAGAGTTTGAAATATGCATTGAAATAAGCTTACTTATTTTACTGGCAGCTTTTCCTAACATGGAACGAAATGACCACACCACCAGGGCAGCGAGCTAATACATTACTGTTTCCTTAGGTTTCAGATGTTAGCATAGACAAATTAAGAGCGTATTCACACTCATCTTTAAGTTTTGTTCTTCAGTCAGACACCACAAAGCATAATACAAATCCTTCCTATAAAACAATAGAAACACTTCCCTCCACTGTTAAGAGGCAAATCCAATCCCTGTGCCCTGTCCTCTCGAATTGCCACTGCACGTGTGTATAGTTAGATGAGTTCACCCATCTTAACATCACAAACAACGTACAGGTTAGTCTTTGCCTGAAAATTCAGACCAAAGACATTTACAAATCTGAATTATTTTTAAAATCTGGCATACTAAATGATGACCAAGGTCTTCAACAGCTGGATCAAGAAGCTACTGCTCAAACCACCATTCATAGAAAAGAGTATGTTATCATTAAAAGCAACTCAGAAGAGTGCATGCAACTCTGAAGTCTTTCCCAGAAGCTTAGTTTCATCAGGACAGAAAATCATGCTTATGCTAAGGCACCTGTAAAAGAGAAGATAGTGATGGAATAGAAGACGACACTAGGGAAAAAGAAAGCTAGAAAATAACAAGTGAGTACTAGAACAATGAATAAAAGTGTAAGTCATTCTCAATTACAGTGTACAAAGAAACTAACAACTGGCTAGCATTTCTTTGATTTTTTCAAGCTATCAATCCCTCCATTAATAAACATGCATCTTTGCAATGTCCCTATATGCTTACAGAACTTTAAATCTGAGGATTACTCATGTACTGCTCATGTCTCCTCTCATTCATATAACCTAGTCATTCCAGTAGGTATCGAAAAACATTTTGTAATAAATAATACATAAGCAATCAGCCCAGGGTGCATTTTTTCCTCCAGCTAGTGACAGAGAATAGGACTATCTTATGGGCTTCTTGTGCATTAATAAATTATTTATGTACCAAAGATTTATTGACCTTACCTTATGCATTACTAAAATGAAAACCACACCATTCTATAAACCCTTCTTTTGTATTAAATTGGAGAACTAGCACTACTGTATTATATGGTTATATCTTGGCTTGGACAGATTGTTGTCTACCTGCTCCTGCCGACATGGAGGGATGAAACAAATAATTAAAGAATAAGTTATGTTTTGGTTACATAATGAATATTAATTCAAAGAACTTGTTCTCTTTCTAGTACTTTTCATCCAAAAGTAAGAAATCAGAAGTTGACTGTGAATCAGTCACAGGGATAAGAGTGTAAAAAAACCCCAAAAACCATTCATAAATGTCATGTAAACCCTCGAAAAGCTATTAGTCATTTTTTAAAAAAGTTATTATTGCTCCTGCAAATATTAAAATGAAGACAGAATACCTTAAACTACTATTTCCTTAAATGATAAAGTAAGTATTCCCTGGACATGTCTAATTACACACAAAGAAGAGGAGGCAGGTTGTCAAAGCTGAGAAGCTACAAAGTACGTTCTGTGAGTTTTGTAAAACTCCTTTAAGAACTGATTTACAAAATGTTTTTTTCCTAGATTATGTGCCATTCATGTAATAAATAGAAGTTGAAGGTGTTTTGTCTTAGCAGACAAACTGACACTAAGAAGACATTCTTCTTCGAAGGCTGCATACAAAGCATTCAAAATTGCATTTCCGTATCACAGAACAGCTGAGACTGGGAGGGAACTCTGGAGGCCTTGTCTAAGAACCCTGGAAAGTGGAAATTGAAATAAAGATTTGGCTCCAATAATACTACTTGTCACTCAGCAGAAATAGTTTTTGGGTAATATATTCTTTGAGTAGACTACTCCAGCTAGAAAATGTATTTTGCAAGTTTCAAATTCTGAAGAATTGTTAAGTGTTCTGTAGACATAGAGGTAAGAATATCGTATTCATCCATTAGATTTAAAACCACGAAAGACTGTTTTGCTAATAGGTATTGCTAGGTGTGCTACAGGACCCGAAGATAGATTTGTAACAACCCAGTTGGTGACTGCTGAGGCAGAATCCCTGACTGAAGGGCGTGTCCTCCTCGATGGCATGGAAAGCACAGTGTGAAGAGGAAGCAGAACTGGGGCTCAAGAGCGAATGCACACTGTTCTCAGAACGAGCAAAGAAGCAGTGTGTTGTAGCAGTTCATTTGTAAATTCCCCTAAGCCTCCTGGTGTATTCCTGTTCTCCTTTATTTCCCCTCTCTTTTATAATATTCTGTATTATTTTATTTGTGGAAACAGAAGTGGAAGTCCTAGTATGACATCTTATAACCACGCAGGCACTCTGCCCCGTAGACTACACCCAATAATACATTTTCATAAACTGGTCTTGGTGTCAGATGGATTCTCTGTAAATATAAGAAATGTTTCAGCTATTCATAAGAAAAAATGTCAATGGATTAAGAGACTAAAAGAAGCTTTCACCTGCTGGGTTAAAAGAAGAACATACATTTAATTCCAGAAGCAATTGCTTGGGATGCCTCAAAGTTAGTTCTCATTTTCTAACAACCTGTTATCTACCAATGTACACAAACACATAGACTTCAAATAGTGGAATCAATTTGGGTTTCAAAATTTTGGGTCTTCTTGTGTGCTTTCTTTAATTAAGTCCTCAGAGCATTATATTACTGTACAATGACTAGGTAAAATGAATGTGGCTTCCCTCTCTCATACATCATAAAATCAGGAAAAAGTCATTAAAATACTATTTATTGATAGCTGTTCCTTCATATACACACCATCTAGTATCTAACAAAGTACTGTAGAAAATTACCTGCAAAATACAAGTATACAATCAAGTGTCATTACTTAAATGTAAAAATAGACTTTTAAGTAAACTCTACAACTATCAATAATTAAATGTTTTTGTAACATACTTTCAAGATTACTATATATTTATTGTAAAAGTAGCTGTTCATGTACAAAAGAAATGCTATAGTACCCCAAGCTCATTACTACTGAATAGAACCTTTGGCTAAAGGCGCAGTTTTTAATCT
The DNA here is from genome assembly GCA_013397915.1 of Daphoenositta chrysoptera. Lineage (NCBI taxonomy): Eukaryota > Metazoa > Chordata > Aves > Passeriformes > Daphoenositta > Daphoenositta chrysoptera. The sequence continues at coordinate 337,383 of VZRO01002119.1, forward strand.
TTAAAATGAATGCATCAGATGATTATTTTTCCAAGGCAGATAAAGGAAAGATTCAGTCAAGGTGACAATTACCATCTGGCTAGCTACAGCCATTATGATGCTCCCAATTAAATGCACATACAATATTATAATGAATGTTATTAGCATTACAGTGAATATTTACATTGAATATCTGTATATTAATAGAGGTATTAAAGCTATATATATGACTGTCTGCTTTGAAGTCTGATAATGAAAAAGATAAAAATCATGAATAAATCAGTGTCAACACCCTCTGTGAATTTAATTCCTTACTAAAGCTTCTTCATACACAGGTGCTACCATTTACACTCTTGTCTTTCTTCCACACCCTAAACCCTTCTCACCCCGTTTTGGGGACTGACTACTTCTTTGAGAGCTTGCTAGGAGTATAAATAAGGACAGAATCAAAATAAGAACAGACATAAAATCAGTTTAGACTTCACTCTTGTAAGTACATAGCAAGTTATGGGTAGCATAGGGGATGAAGAACACTGCTCATTGGGTTGAATACAGAACCAACCATGCCTTGAAAGCTGCTAAAGAAAGCGAGAGTGTAATATCTGAACACTCTATTACTCCTCTAAATATATTTATAAAGCTGTGAGAAAACCAAGAACAGTGTACTATTTAGTTGGTTTTTTAAGACTTAATTCTTGTGAAATTTAATTTTCAAGTTACTGAAATTCAAAGAAATACAGTTACTTAGAAGCATGTCTGACTAAACATATTCAGAAAACTGTTTCAAAGCAAACCTGTGAAATTTAACCTTTTGATTTCTGTGGAACTATTTTACCCTCTAAACAAAACCAGACATAAGCAGAATTTTTGCTACTGAATTCAATGGGAGCAAGATAAGGTAATATACAAAAATTAATGTCCAACTCTAGTGAGAACAACATTTCACTTAAAAGACAGTATTAAAATACTATTACCTCCAGCAAGGATCTTCTCCTCCAAATCATTCATTTGTTTCTTGTATGCTTTTAAAGCAGCTTCTTTAAATGATGGTCGTATTCTTTTTTTCTTTGGAATTTCAGTAACTTCAGTAATCAGCTCTGGGACATTCTGATTTTCATCTTCCCTTATTTCTACTTCAGGAGCCATGTCACTTTCAACTTCCAATATCTCTTCACTGATCACACTGTCAAACTGTGAGTCATATTGCTCCTCTGGTAGCATTGCATATGGAGTTTCATACAAAGACTGGTCCAGTTCATACTCTTGGACCTGCTCACTAGTTTCACTACTGTTAGTTCTATTTTCTAGTTTAGCAAGGACTTGTTCCATTACTTCTACATAGTCTGTTTCATTCTCACCAGATGGTTCAATTAAGTCTTCCTCATACTCTGCTTTGTAGCAATAAGGCTCAGCATAAACATCAGAATCAAGTGTTGTACTTGACTCATTTGCAGTAGACTGAGATAAAGTTCTAAACCTTCCCATAAAAGATGATCCACTGTCTTCATACCCACTTAAACTTTGTGTACTTTTATTCCAGACTACTTCTAAAGCTGACTTAGCACGCTGAAGTGTAGATCCAAATTTAGGAAAGCTGAAAGCCTTATCAGAAAGGTCTATGCTTAATCGGCTATGCCATGATTTAGGGGCAGTTTCCTCTGAGTCGTCACTTGGTAGTTCACTTTGACTTCGGTACATCATAGGCAATCTGTTTTGATTCTGGTAAGAGGAGATAGAATTTGTTTCCTGATAATCATCATATTGACCAGTCCACTGACTTTGTGTTTCGCTGTCAAGCCCTGGACACGATGGAGAAGTACCATCTAGAGTGAAATCATAGCTTTCAGTATCATACTGGAGGTCAGAACTTTGGCCCTTTCCAAAATCTGTCTGTTGGTCTGAAGGGCTGCTCATATCATACACAAAAACTTCCTGCGTGGATGAGTCTAGGCCCAAATCTGCCCCTTGTTCCAACTGATTCCAGTTTTTCCATGGGGAAAGATCATCCTGTAAAGAAAGCTGACTATCACCATAGTGGTTTATGTCTCCAGATACACGGATTATTCCATTGCTTACTCCACTATCAACAGTTTCTATGTTCCCTACCGCATTTTGCTCTGGATACTGTTGCATGTCTTGGGCAAAAGTCTGTTCCTGGGAACTGCCATACCAGTTTAGAGAATCATCTTGCCTTCGTTGCCAAAGTTCTCGATCAGAGGAAGACAGCAGTGAACTGCCATTTGTTCTGCTAAAATACTGGTTTTCTGAAAAATCCTCCGAGTAAGACTGACACAATTTTGAGAAATCTGATTCTGAACGGCTAAGCTTTGGTGTTGCAAAGTCATTCTGTAAATGCCATAAGGGAGTCACATCTGAATAATAGGTCTTTGATTGTTTTTCCATAGTGTCAAATTCTGGTGACTGATTGTCATAACTTCTTCTGTGTGAAAAGGTGCTATTGTCAGCAGTTCTGTCAAGGTCTTTAGTGTTTGGGGACTCAGTAGTCCCCATTGTAGTGCTTGCTTTTATTTGATGCGCTGATTTAGATATCTTTGCATAACTGTTCTTATTTATATCTGATTCCAAGTCTTTATCACTGTCAGGTGACTCCCAGTCATGCATTTTAGATTTTGTCTCCACAGTTAAAAGTTTCATATCCATGCTTTCATATGTCTGAGAAGAAGGCAGTCCTCTTTCTTTTTTGTCTTTTATTTCATGGGAAAATATATCTGTAGAAATTCCAATGCCAGTTCCCTTAAGTTTGTAAGACTTTTTTAAAATCAAGTCTCTCTGTTGTGACGACTCAAAGTAAACAAGAATGGGTCTTGGCTTTGCATTTGGACAGTCTCTTTGCTGCCCCAGCCTTTGGGCAAACTCAATTTTAATAGTGCTTTGTGCCTCTGAGAACCCCATTTTTTCCATTAATATTTTGTAAACTGTGCTTTCAGCTTTTTCAAGCCGCACTTCAGGCACATTTAGAAACCTAAGACTTGCTTTGTTTCCTGGATGGCCTATCTGCTTAATGTAGTCATGTATGTCCCGAGTTTCTCTTCTGGACTGTACAAATCCAGTTCGCAATTGTTCAATTTCATTTTGCACAACTTCTACACTACTAGAAATTTCATCAATTGATTGTTTCAGAGCATTAACATGCCCTCTTAATTCAGAGAGTTCTGTTTCAATTTGACTTATTCCCTGCAGCTCTTTAAAGATCATTTCCATAACATCATGGGTTTGGCTGATACAACCTGTCGAACTAAAGCCAGGTTCAAGAGTATTTGATTTCTGGTGACGGCCAGTTCTGTCCAGAGATTTACTTCTTAGTCCCCATGTTTTCTTCCACGAACTTAGCTCCGAGTCTGATGAGACACATTCTTGGCTCTTTTTCCATTTCCTTAGTTTTCGTAAGGCTCCCATCTTCAGTGTGTGTAAAGTGCGTTCTCCATCCGAACTTCCATCGGAGGCTGCGAGGCTGCTTAAGCTTTTCCTGTTGCGTCTCACAGGCATTGTGTGGGATAAATATTCGTGTTTCTTGCTATTAGTTTTTACTTCATTTAAGGACTCAGAACATGAGCTATCATTTGAAGATAGGTCTGGAACTATATCGTCGTTATTAGTGTTTGCTACAAAAATATGCCTTTGCAGTCCATTGGCAATAGCAACCCTGTAACTGAACGTTGGAGAAAGTGAAAATTCTCTATTGCTTTCCTCTTCTTCAGTTGATAAGTTGCGAGCAGATGGGCACTTGGCAATCTTTTTAACAGTGCTTTTTAAAGTATTTGAAAATTTTGGATTTTTTGTTTGTCCAATCTGAGTTAAGTCTTGTTCCTTTTTGCTCTGACAACTCTCTTTCCTTTTTGTACTATTTCCCGATTTCTTTGTAAACATTCCTTTGCAAATCTTATATATGTAAGATGAGATCAGCCTCTTGAAGAGGGCAGAAACCATGGAGTGTTATTTATTTTAAGCTGTTTCCACAAAACACAATTTTTGATCCAGAGAAGTATTTGTATCTCCAAAATGATCGTCAGCAAATGTTTCAATGGAGACTATAGCCATATAAACTACAAAAATCACACATCTGCTTGTTCAAAACAAAATCCTGAAGAGGTTTTGTATGTCTTGCAAAATCTCAGTCTGTTGCACATGGCTTCTTGAAGTGTCTAAAAAGGAGGGAATGACATTACAGTGGCTGCCAAGCAAATTTATAATTCAATAATACTGATGACGTTTTAGCTAGGTTACAATGAAAACACAGACGATTCCCCATAACATTCTGAATAGATTTTTTCAAGAATAATTGAAGCTGAAAACAGTTCTAGGCAAATATTTTAAACAACAATTAACAAGCTGAACTTATTTCCAGGCTTCTTCATGCAGTTTAATTCTCTGACTTTAAATGCTCTGCTCCAGTTTAAATGCTCTCTGCTTTCTTTCAGACTACTGGCATTTCAATTTAGATCCATATGATATATGGCAGTAATCAAAAAGACTGACAGAGTAACAGAAGGTTACTAGGTAGTAAAACAGAAGTAGAAAGTTCTCTCTTGCTTTGTCTTTTGGAGCAAGGTAGGATTCAGGTACAACAAGTAAGTACTGTACCCATGACTTATTGCTCTATCTTGAGATTGAATTATGTACATAACTATGGTTTGTGAAATAATTGCTTTGACACCAGACTTTAACATGCTATGATAAGCCAGGACTCAAAAGTCTGCTTAGCTTCATGGTTTCTCTTATTTAAGAAGTAAAAAGAAAAAAACTCATAGCAAATAACAGAAAATAATGACAACTGATGGAAATTCTCATCCAGGTTATTAAATTTAACATTGCTCTAGTCACAGAAAAAAAACAAACCCAAACCTACACAAAGTGAGACAGAAACAAACACAATTTATGAGTTGCAGGACAGAAACAGGTGCCAGTACAACAGGAAAACTAATTGATCTAAAAGAAGTCTAAGAAGATTTCATGAGGTATCTGGAAGTTTCTATTCCATAAAACAAAAGTTTGTATTCCATTAGAAATGTAGTCAATACATTTTAAACATGTAAATGTACTTTTTTTGTACAGCATATCATTCACCACCCAGTTTCATAGCTGCAGAATAAAAACAAGGCAACCAGCTCTGAAAAATCCAGCAAAGAAATTCTCAAAATGGCCATTTTGGTTTCTAAAGCAGCTAAAAATTCTTTGGCAGAGTAAGAAGACTGTTTAGATGCAGGGTATATAAAGGGTTAAAAATTTCTCTGTGGTGTCTTAGGAGGAGTAGAGAATATGAACTGTCCTTGTCTGCAAACAGCCTGGCATTGTATGAAACATTATGGTCCACTCACACACCTCCAGATCTGGTCTTTGCATTGCACAGTTTGTCTTCATTGACCTTACTATTATACTCCACATTTTTATTCATTACATATATACACACATGTAATGGTAAATAACAAACACTAACCCCTGATTCATACTGCAGCAGCAAAATGCACTGCGCTGCATAGAGCACAGGCAAAGCAGCCGAAAGCCTGGTTGGCTTCTGGAATCCTGGAACAGAGGATGTAAACAGACTCATTTCTTTTCCAGTTATAACTAAATTGGGATGCAGAAGGAGCAGAAGAATGGAAAACATTCTTCACTCTTCCCGAAGTGGCTATTTATTATTTTATAAAAAGGTGAAATATCTGTGGGACATGAATCACATTTTTAACATATTCACATCAGCATAGTCCTTGCCACTTCTTTTTCTTATGCCTAAAGTCAGAGTATTAGGAGTGAATTAAGAACAAGCAATGTTTGGAAGCAAAAGCATGCTCAATGAGACTGCATGCAATTTTCAAGGAATGCAAATGACATCTCTCAGAATATTGAAAAGTTTTCACTAGAGCCAAGGCTGCCTTGTTTCCACATATTGTTAGCAGAGAAAGGAACCGTCCTGGGACACTTTTCAATGTCAAAGGCATGTTTCTAATGTAGAAGCACTTGTTAACCATTCAGCTGTTACACTGAATGTTTGTAACCATTTATTGAACAAGATTTGAAGTGTGACTGCCTACCTCCTCTGCCCACACAGCCACGTATTTTTAAATGCTCCCTTATATAAACTTCACTTAGATGACTTGGACATTCTTCAAATGACTTCAAATCAAGAATGTATAAATAAGCCAAAAGGCTTGTTTCCTGTCTCAGCCTAAAAAACATGAAGTAATAATGAAGTTATCACTGGAATTTGGAACATTTCCATTCACTTCAAGGTTTAATGCTTCTCTGTGGAAAAAGCTTGATTTCAAAGCAAGCCATATACATATATATACATATGTGCATGTTTGTTTTATTCAGTGTCTAACCAATGCTTTTTATCAGAGATAATTGAAAATATTACAAATAGCTGAACAATCAGCACTGAATTTATTTAAACCCAGTTTCTGACAACGCCATAGTGAATTAAAAGCTGTACTGGTACAAACACAGGGAGATCTGCTAGATGGAGCAGATTTATGTTCTCTCATGCGAGTTCTATTCCATCTCAGCTGTATTAGTCATATGATCTGTTAATCAGTTTACAGACTACCATTGCTCCATCAAAAAGTCATTTTCTACAATTGTACATCTACACATGGAATCAAGTTTGAGTCATTATAGGTCTCATCCATTTCTTTCTGTAAAGACTTGCATATGTTGTTCTTAACATTTTAAATCAATGTAAGATTAGAACTCCATAAGATAAGGAACAGTCTTTTAGGAAGCACTAGAACTAAGTCAATTATTTGAATGAGCTGCAAGTTATCATTCAGACACTCTCCTGTTTTATCCAGGTCTCCCAATAAACCATTATGACCTCACTTTTAAAATTCTCACTTTGCTTGTTTATTGGATTAAAACAATTTTGTATTATTAAGTTCAACATGACTGGGTTAATCCATTTTAAGCATAAAGAATCATGTTGAAATATTACAGTAGTGAGTTATGGACTTTATGCTAGATGGCAATAGAACAGGAAACTGGGAAGTGTTATGGATTGTGAGACTAGCACTAAAATAAATTCTTAATAGGGTCCTTATATAAAGAAAGGACAAAATTACACTTCCAACAACGTTTTACCCACGGCAAGTCTGAAAATAGTTTTGTTGATCACCTTGGTTATAAACACATAATTTGGACCGGTTTCAACCACATTGTTGATTACAAAATGTTGTCAAAATAAAAATGCCAGTTGGAAGCATCATGTATAAAGAATCTTATTCCAAGTCTAAAACTAATGTGTCAGGTAGAAGGGGGAGGAGTGGGCTGAGTTAAAAATGATGTTTTTTTAAATAATGGAAAGAGTGTATTTCAGTTACATATCTGAACACCAGACCCACCATTAAAAAATTTATTTTAACAAATCCAGCCCTGTATTTTTATAAAAAAAGAAAAGTGAATCATCTTAATAATATAATTTTGGTATTTAAATAGAATAGCTGGATCACTGCTCAGCTTCTGTTCAGACCCTAGCAAATAAAGCTGCAGAGCAGCAGCTCTCTCCATTCAGAGGTAACTTTGTGGATGCAGACTGTCCCCTTATAAAGCAAGAACCAGGCAGGACCACAGCCTTGCTTAACCTTCACACTATCAGCTACAAGGGGTCTGTGTGTATGGAAAGGGGACAGGGAAGAAGATGAGATTGAAGCACAGTTTCCCTCTATAAAATACCCTATGACAGTTCATGTTCACAACACCAGGACAGTAGGGGGAACCAAAACAAAACCAAGAAGTCTTCATCTGCAGCAACACCACTCTGTAGTACTGCCAAAATAGGCACGAGAGTCTATAGACAGCAACATATTTTTCTGATATGCAAAATGCTCCACAGAAAATAATTAAACAAACATAACCATAAAAAAATATGTGAATATGCAAGTCTACCCTGCATCTGCAGAAACTGAGGCTAAGAGAGGTTCTCTTACCATCAGGAACATAAGGAATCAATAACAGAATTCAGATATACAGACTTATTAATTATGGTCTTTTACTAGTCTTATGCTTGCCTGGGAATAAGGTTATCTTGACATAAGTGTACTTGCCCTCAGCTCACATCTGCTGGGTGAAACCTATGCTCCCTTCCTTTTGACAAGCATTACGGTGTACACTCCACATTGCTTTATTAATTTACTATAACAGGAGCACTATACTGACAATCATCTCAGATGACCTAATTCAGAAGAACTTAATTTAGAGCACTTAGCTACTCCTTTATATTCTTCTTAAATTCTCCTTGTAGTCTTAACTACTGACATTTTTAATCTGTGTAACTGGTGAGTCTCTTAAGGTGAAGTGACACTTACTTAACGCTGCATAGGCTATATGGATGACCTGCCTGAAGACCCCGGCAAAGGCAGGGACGAGCAATAAAGAGACTTTCTCTTTACTTTTCTCTTTCTGCTTTCTCTTTTGGGTAATACTTTGTTCCAAGAATTCCTCAGGTTTTCACACCAGCAGACCTTTGTGCTGTCCCATCAGCCCCTCCAGCATTCACACAAGAGCGATGCACGCTCTCCTTTTGGCTAGGAAGGGATTCCTATTGTTCTTCAAAATGATTTGGAAGATTTGGAAAGTTTACAAATCCTGTTTATTTACCTGGTGATATTTCTTTATGGATCCTGCCATTCACACATATCTAACCACCCTTTGATATGTTGCCTTCTCTATTTATGGGGATGTAAAAAGTAAAACTAACCACCAAACTGCTGTTTCAAAACCCAGTCTTAAGAGCCTACAATCTGCTTATTTTTTAATCCACAAGGCCTACTGCTGTCCTGAGGAGGTTGCACATATGTTCATGGGGTACACTACAGAATACAATCTAAATATTTAACAGTCATATTGCAAGGCTGGTCATTCATAACTCTTATGTATCTCTTCTGTCAGCATACAACTTAATCGAGTTTAAGGAGAACAGATGCAAACAGTACAGGCTTAAACCTGACTTTGGCTCATTGTGATTTAGAACATCTAATCCAGAAATCATATATATAATTTTGTGCATTAGTGCATTAACTATTATTAGTGCATTAACTACTATTAGTGCATAATTATACGTGCATTAGTGAATTAACTCAGTAGTTTAACAGCTGCAATTAAACTACTTTGTAATATATGGGAGCACATTGTCTTCAGATTAGCTTAGAAGAAAAGCTCGGATAAGCAATTTTTCTGCAGAGAAAAGTCAGTGTCACTGCTTCCCTACTACTATGACCACTATGGAAAGAGAATTTTTTTTTTTTGTAAAAGATGGTTTATTTTTTTTAATTACTGTTGAAGACAGGCATGAATTGAAGAAAACCCCACTATTTCACAATAACTTCCATAATTACTTTTTTAGTTATGCTATTCTTTACACCTTTGTATTTGTAATATTTGCATTTTCCACTGTGAAGTTTTGCTAAGGCAACTGAGGCTAAAATTGCAATTCAATTATTTATGAACTACTAATAAGATTGCTGGAGGCATTTAGAAAACTATTTCTTTAGAAACACATGTGTAGTATGGTATTTACATTAGAAACATGGCAAGTGTATTTGAAGCAATTGTTCTTAAAGGTTAATGGCCTTGACTAGAACTAAAAACAAAGGAATAGATGTGCCAAATACAGTAGATTAATACTGAGATGTAAAAAGCTATAGAACAGATTTCTAAATGTAAAATGTGGCCCATATGGAGAGCAGTAGATAACATAGGCCAGTTGACTATACTAGTGTACACATGAATAATAAACTGCAGAAGATTTGGAACACAGCTTCAACTTTATTTGACTACATGTACTGACTTTTTTCTCTTTGATGTTTCTAGCTGTTTCCTCGACTTTTTCAATCAAAAAAAGAAAAAAAGACACTATAGTTATAAACAAGGTGGTAATTATGACTTCCCTCTCTTACAGCTGTATACGTGATATTTGTTGTCCTTTATAAACTTGTTTTAGTCAATAATGTGAGTTCAAAACCTGCTAAGATTGAGACAATTTTACCAAATTGTTCATTTCTATTTAAATGCAGACTACAAAAGGAAGGGAAAACATGGGGAGGGAAAAGTTATTTGCTGACAATATGGAGATTACTGTATTACTAACTCAGTACCAGACATATTAGCTTAATTGGACTACTACCAGCTTGCTATTATGACAGATTACCATAAATATGAGTTACTATATGATAATCAGAACCTATTTAGTGCCTATCAAAAACCAGAAAGTATCAACATACATTTTGACTTAATCTCAGTTCTGTCCCTAGTTTTGCCTGTGTTTTAATAGAGGGTCTTTTAAACATTATACCCTGGGAACCCAAGTGATTTAATTTACATTGAAGCATAACATGCAGAGACTGTATTTATAGTATACTAAGTGTATTCAAAGTTTCTTTTAATACTAACATTTCAAAAGTTTCAGCAACTTTTCAGGATAGTAATTGTGTCAGAAAATGTAATTAAAAAAAAAAAAATCCTTCAATTTTCTTTAAGATAAGAAATTTAATCCTCCAACTGTACTGGCCTGTGCCTTGGAATGGGCAACACACTGCCTTGAATTGGATCTCCCTTGGACAGGGTTTGCCATGAACTCTGTGACCATGTGTGCACTACATCACTCTGCAGCTTTGATTTTTTTCTTTCTTTAGGGTTTGGGGGTATTCTTTTTTGTAACTACTTACAAAAATTCACACTGAAATGCTTACAGTAAGATATCAACTTTATATGGGCAAAGTAAGCCCTCTGGATTCCATTCCTCTGCAACAAAGATTTTACATATTTTCTAAAATCTAGTAAACTAATAGTTACATCAAACTTTTAGACAAAAAGCTATGAAGAGGAGTTCTTGTTGAAGTGGCCTTTCATTTGATAAATGGTAGCAATCATCTGCGACATGTGCATTTGAAAAATACCACAAGCACATATGACTACAAGTACTGTTGACAACAACATACACTAGGATGAGTAGGCACACACAGATGGAAACCATGCATAACACATGAAATAACATTCATTGATAAGGATGGTAGATATTAAACATATTTTTAAATTTGCTCAAAAGACTTTATTAAAAAAAAAACCCTCTGCTGTCTTTGCTTCAATATACCGACAGCTGCGATACTCAGATTTGTACCTGAAAGCAAGAACCTCTGCTACCAACCTAAGTGAATGACACAAATGAGAAAAACAAAAACAGTGTAACAACCTTCTTAGGTGCCAAAGAATTTTTATGCTTGAGAGCATCAGAGCTGTAATGGTCTCACAAGGCAGAAGCTATTATACTATTTCATTCTTCCTAGATGTTCACAACACTACAGTTAAAGGAAAATTTGAAATTTTCAGTTCTCATTGATGCTTTAGTGAATCGGGAGATATTCTGAGCTATGAATCTTCTCCTACCGTATAACACTCTGGAATCCCAGTACATTACCTGAGAATTCCTAAGTGCTTTCACAGCAATATATGGCCATTATGGTAATGTGCTGACATCACTGCAGGATCAAGCAAATGTATAGTGACAGAAAACCTTTATACAACTCCCCAAGTTGTGTATATTCCACTGAAAGAACCCTCATTTATCTTGCATCATGGCTTCTTTCTATATTAAGTTCCTTGAGATGACAACTAATCATAATCATAACCATAATTTCTATTATTATATCCCTTACAAAAAGAATTTGTGATGAACAAAACATGCTTTACCCTTAAATTCTACTTTTCATTCTTAGTGCTTTTAGATGTAACAGCATTCTCTCGCTGCTTTTCTCACTATGTTGATTTAGACAGTAAGATTTAGCACTGGCTTTTAGAACATTCAGATATGTCAAGTAACCTTACAATTTCAATTGGCAAATCACAGTTGTGTATTATGCTAAATAAAGGCATCTATTTTATATAATCACTGACAGGAAACAAGCATAGTATCACCCTCTCTGTGAAAAATAGCTTTTTAAAATATTTTTTAAATAACTTTACAGACAGTTTATTTTCACATCGGAAAGCAATTGATGTTACACCAATGAATGTTTTTAAGGCATAAGAGTTCCTGTCAGCCAGGGGTTAACAATAGTATTAAGATGCTGTAACTGATATTAACCCTTTTTGGATCAACATCTTATAAAAAAAACCAAACAACTTACTTCTAACTAGGCTGCATTGAAATTTGAAATGTAACAGAATGTTTTAAGATATTTCAAGACTAATGAACAATCAAACAAGCATTAAGTGGTTTTAGTACATTTTTACTAGACATTATAAGACAACTATGAGTGTCCTTAGTTTAAGGGCACATAGCATTGTGTTCTGTTTCACTTATTACATATATCAATTGTCAGCTGAAAGAAAATATTAATAAGACAAAAAGTGCAGAGGAGCCAGGCGACTAAAGAAAGGCAAGGACTAAAGAATAGTCATATTTTTATATCTGCATAATTCTTCCTCTTAAAGCAAAATGAACCATGAATCTCATAATAAGAAATTAGTTTTAGCTACTATTGGCTTCTAAAATTGCAGAAGGCAAAATACTAATTTTATCTTCTTGAATCTAAAATGGATAAAAATGTATGAAGTAGTTAAGGTGGTTTTTTGGGTTGGGCCTTGGAGGAGGTATATAATATAGGGTATTCTAAGACACAGATTTAGCTGTGGAACAGAATCAAGCATGTAGCCTAAGCAAGCTGCCTATTCAAAACAAAACTGCAGGGTGTTCATCTTGGAGATTAATCGAGACCCAGAAATACATAAGCATCTGCAAAGCTCAATTTATTACTAATCCTGTCACAAATTAGGAGAAAAATGCTGGCACAAATAAGCAAAACATACTATATTTTCACTGTGTACTCATGTAATTAATTTTTATTTTTGTATCAATTTAAACGTACTGACTCATTGAAAAATCCAACACCATACTGTCTTACTCAACTTATACTGTGAAGTTACCAGTATTACAAAATAACCCCCCTAGTTTTTAATGAAGTGTTAATTCCAGAAGCCCAGACAGTTTCATCAACATTATAGCATTACAAAGCAAATCAGTTACAAATCAGTGCATTGCAATAACAAGAACAGTGGGAGGTACATTCAGAATGAAAATAAGCGAAGGAAACAAAGGAAACAGAAAACTGTATGTAGACTAGACAAAAATACAAAGAGCATACATACCTGGATTAAATTCTTCTTAAAAATAAAATACAAATTACATACCACCATCTTTATATTACTTTCCTTTTATGCAGAAACTGTACACAAATCCGTTACTATTTTGCGGTTCTTCCTTCTGCCTTAAATGATACAACATGAGGCTGCTTCCCAGTGATTCAAGTCAAGTGCAGTCAGGCATGCTGCTACTCTGCAACGGTATCTGTTCTAAATTCCACGGTATTCCCTAGGCAGCATTAATCGGGGATTTTTTTTTTCCTCCCTCTCCCATTTTTTTCTCCTCCTACAACTTGTGCTAACAGCTAAGAGCAATCGTGATGTTAGGTACTAATTCATTCCGCAGCTCAGCGTTGTTTCTCCTGTATAATACCAGAGCAGGAGTCAGTGTCCTACTCCGGTTCAAAAACAGCATCACCACGAGAGAGCAGCAATCATCTCTGTGCTTTATGCGCTGGGAACTTCCCCCGCTGCTGTTTTCTCCTGCCACTGCTCCCGAATGCAGCACTCGCTGCAATAGGCACAGCCCTGCTGCGGGCAGGCAGCCCCTCTGGGGGCAGGCACAGCCCCTCCGCTCCCCGATCCACAGCCC